>JASDDO010000022.1:777070509-777448009 GCA_030015575.1 Agapanthus africanus
GAGGTTGGGCCGAGAGTCTTCTTCGTTAGATCAGCCGCTTGTCGTTATTACTCCGGTAGGCGAGTCTTTTGTTGCCTGTTTTGTGTACCGATCGTGTCCCGTTCGTATCGGGGAGAGAGATTCTTCAGTTGATTTGATTCTCCTCGATATGCTAGACTTCAACGTTCTTCTTGGTATGGACTGCCTAGCCACCTGTTATGCATCCGTGGACTGCCGTGAAAAGGCAGTCAGATTCAGTTTTCCTGGTGAGCCGGTTCTTGTTATTCAGGGAGATCGTAGCGCTACCCTTTCCAGCTTGATTTCTTCCCTTCGCGCTGGTCAGCTCTTGAGGAAAGGGCGACAGAGATTCTTAGCCTATATTTGTGATACTAGCGCCACAGAGGTTCCGTTGGACCAGGTCCGTGTTGTGAGAGAGTTTCCTGATGTATTCTCTGACGAGCTGCCTAGTCTGCCACCAGAGCGCGAGATTGAGTTCTGTATTGACTTGATTCCCGGCACGGGGCCTATCTCTATACCACCTTATCGGATGGCCCCGGCGGAGCTTAGAGAGCTGAAGAATCAGTTACAGGACTTGCTGGATAAAGGGCTTATCCGACCGAGTGTGTCACCTTGAGGTGCTCCCGTCCTGTTTGTTAAGAAGAAGGACTACAGTATGCACTTATGCATTGATTATCGTCAGCTGATCCGGGTTACTGTGCGGAACAAATATCCCCTACCCCACATTGACGACTTATTCGATCAGCTCCAGGGTGCAGGGTTTTTCTCGAAGGTTGATTTACGGTCAGGTTATCATCAGTTGCGGGTTTGGAAGGAGGATATTCCGCAGACCGCTTTCCGTACACGATATGGTCATTATGAGTTCTTGGTGATGTCGTTCGGGCTCACCAATGCCCCAGCAGCATTTATGGACTTGATGAACCATGTATTCAGGCCGTATCTTGATCAGTTCATCATTGTGTTCATTGACGACATCTTGGTTTATTCTCGAAGCCGGAAGGAGCACGAGCAGCACTTGCGTATCACATTGCAGACTTTGAAGGAGTATCAGTTGTTCGCCAAATTTTCTAAGTGCGCATTCTGGCTAGACAGTGTCGACTTCTTGGGTCATGTGGTGACGAGAGATGGTATTTGTGTGGACCCGAAGAAGATCGAGGCAGTTCAGCATTGGCCCAGACTGGTATCAGTTACAGAGGTTCGCAGCTTTTTAGGTCTGGCCAGCTATTATCGACGTTTTGTCCAGGACTTCTCCCGTATTGCTGCACTGTTGACCGGGTTGACCCGGAAGGGGTTCCTTTTGATTGGACCGAGACATGTGAGGATAGCTTCCAGCAGTTGAAGATCGTCTGACTACTGCACCGGTGTTATCATTGCCTTCAGGATCGGGCGGTTTCGTGGTATATTGTGATGCTTCTCGAGTGGGGCTGGGCTGTGTATTGATGCAGCACGACAGAGTTATCGCGTATGCTTCTCGGCAATTGAGGAAACACGAACAGAACTACCCCACTCATGATTTAGAGATGGCTGCAGTGGTATTTGCACTTAAGATCTGGAGGCATTACCTATACGGCGAGTCGTGCCAGATATTCACTGACCACAAGAGCTTGAAGTATATCTTTCAGCAGCGAGATCTGAATCTGAGACAGCGTTGTTGGATGGAATTGGTGAAAGATTATGACTACGAGATTTTATACCATCCGGGCAAGGCGAATGTGGTGGATGATGCTTTGAGTAGGAGGCCCGGAGGTAGCCTATCTTGTTTGAGCGCAGTACAGATGCAGTCGGCGGCGGATTGGCAGGTTTTATGTGACAGCCGAATGCAGTTCGAGTTTACTCCTATAGGGGGACAGCTGGCCCATTTCAGAGCACGCCCACAGTTACTTGACCGTATCCGCGAGGCATGGTCCAGTGATGCCCGTATTTTAAAGATTATCGAGTAGATTCGGCAGGGCAGAGTTTTCGAGTTCGTGATTGATGATCAGGGGATACTTCGATTTGGGACTCGACTGTGCGTACCAGATTTTGAAGGACTGAGTTGGGTAATTCTTCTTATGGGTCTTCAACTGTCTCGATGCGTAAGCTATAACCTTCCCATGCTGCATCAAAACACATTCCAAACCTTTCCCAGATGCGTCGCTGTGAATCACCAATCCTCCGGAACTGTCTGGTACGGTTAAAAAAGGAGCGGTCATCAATCTCTGCGTCAATGCCTCGAAAGCTGACGCACATTTATCCGTCCATACGAATGGTACTTCCTTACGCGTAAGCTTGGTCAGAGGCTCAGCCAAACGAGCAAAATTCTCCACGAACCTTCTGTAATACCCGGCATGTCCAAGAAAGTTTCTGATCTCTGCTACGTTCTTCGGAATCGACCAATCTCGAACCGCTGCAATCTTTTCGGGATCAACGGCGATTCTATCTCGGGATACGACATGCCCCAAAAACTTCACTTCTTCAAACCAAAACTCGTAATTGCTTATCTTTGCATACAATCTTTCTTGCATCAATATCTGCAGTGCGATCTTCAAGTGTTCTGCATGCTCTTCTATGCTCCTCGAGTAGACCAGAATATCATCAATGAACACCACTATAAAATGGTCCAAGAACGGTGAGAAGATTCGGTTCATCAAGTCCATGAATATCGCTGGTGCATTCGTGACTCCGAATGGCATCACTAAATACTCGTAATGTCCATACCGAGTTCGGAACGCAGTCTTGCAAATATCTTCTGATTTAACTCGGACCTGATGATATCCGGATCGCAAATCCAGCTTCTAGAATACCCTCGCGCCATTAAGTTGCTCGAACAATTCGCCAATGCGAGGGATCGGGTACTTGTTCTTAATAGTCATCCGGTTCAATTCTCGATAATCGATGCACATCCTTCTTGTGCCATCTTTCTTCTTTACTAGAAGAACTGGAGCTCCCCAAGGTGAATTACTGCTGCGAATCCAACCCTTCTCAAGTAATTCGGTAACCTGCTTCTTGACTTCTTCCAACTCCACTGGTGCCATTGGATAGTACGCCCTTGAGACTGGCGCTGCACCAGGAACAAGATCGATTGCGAACTCCACATCTCGTTTCGGCGGTAAACCTGAGATGTCCTCGAACACGTCCATGAAATCTCGAACTACAGCTGGCGCTTCTTCCTTATCAACTTCCATCGATGAAAGAACATTGTTTGTCGGCCTAGCCCTAAACTCGACTGGCCTGACAGAATTGCTTTCTCCAGTAAAGATAAACTCCGGATGCCCGGGAATCTGGAAAATCACTTTCTTTGCCCTACAATCAATATGAGCGTGGAAAGTGCCGAGAAAATCCATTCCCAAGACAATTTCATAACTGCCGGTATCAATCACCAAGAAATCTGCAAGCAACTCCCGTCCGCAAATAACAACAGAACAATTCTTACATTCTCTACTAGCTATGATCTTCCCATTCCCGGTGTGTATGTCCCAACAACTGGATAAGGTCGTGCAAGGAATCGAGTGTGCAGCAATAAACTTGGACGACATAAAACAATGGGATGCACCAGAATCGAATAATGCTAATGCGGGAAAATCATGAACAAGTAGGATACCTGAAACAACTTCCTCTGAAGCCTTGGCCTCTTCAGCCGTCAGGGTAAATGCTCGAGCTTGATTGGGTCCCTGAGTCAACTGCTTCTGCCCCTGAAATTGTTTCTGCGGCGGTCTCTGAACATCATCCTTCAATCGAAGTTTTGACGGACAAGTATCAACATTATGATCAGTTGATCCACAAATAAGGCAAAGTCCAAGTATCCTTCGACAATCCTTCCATAGGTGTCCCGATCGTTGGCAGTAGTCGCACATTGTTCTTCCTTTCTGCACGGTTGCGATGGGCTTCTTCATAGGTACAACACCACGCCTATTCACCGGAATACCTCTACGTGTATGCGCTTGGTTTGGTGTAAACGCTGGCTTCCGTACTGCCACTGCTTGCTGCGTACCCCCAGTCTTCATAGATAGGCTCTGCTGCTCTTGGACCGCTGTGAGCACTTGTGAGAAGGTGGTCAAACCCAGAAATATAATATGCCTCTGGATGTCCACATCCAAAATGCACATAAACCTTCGTGCCCTATCAGCTTCTTTGGCCACCAAAGGTCCAGCGAATCGACTGAGCCATGTCCATTCAGCCGCATGCGCATCCACGGATCCGCCGTTCTGCTTTAAACCGATAAAATTTTCTTCCATTTCCTCCCGTGCAGTTTGCGGGAAGAACTTCTCCAAGAAACTTTTCGAAAAATCTGCCCAACTGATCGGCTTGGGCAAGCGGGTCTCTTCCACAAGCCACCATTCACGGGCATAGTCCACCAATTGGATGCGTACTACATCCACTCTCTTGTCCTCTGGAATCTGTGCTGCAACGAGCAAATTCTTCGTAACAACCAGCCACTGCTCCACTGGCAACGGCTCTTCCAGACCAGTAAAGACGGACGGACCAAGTCTCCTGAAATCTGCTACAGTACCCACACGCTCAACTGGTTTGGCCACAACATTGTTTACGGACTGCTGGATGGTCCGCAAACCTTCCTGAAAAGTTTCGGCTTGCCGCTGGTTCATCTCGGCCTGCCGCTTGCCACGAATCACTCTAAGTAAAGCGGCGTCATCCATGCGCCTCTGTTACGATCTCAGATTTCTGTCTGCCATGTTCCTGAAATCAAAACACCGAAAGGATTAGTATGATAACAGATTCAAACTTATGATGACTAATGACCATAGATCAAGGATATGAATCAAGACTAGAACTCCAAGTTACTTAAATAGAGTACCGCATTGTAACCATGCCGCGGTACATAGTTACAATCAAATAACTCTACCCAAGTCGCCCAAATTCTAGAGATAAACAATAGAAAACCAAAGTTTCAAGTCGAGATGCAAAGAGGTTTGCATATCGTCAAGGTAAGAATCAAGAGGAAGTTAAGATTCAAAAAATGGCAAGATGGTAAAGTGGCAGGACATGTTCCTAATCATGAGTATTCTGATTCGTGTATTGGGTCCAATACGCAACTACAAAAGAATCAAACCCGATTAACCTAGATCCTATGGCCCTGATACCAAAGAAACCCTGTCATGCCCCGCTTCCCAGAGTGCGCTAAGATAGGCACGTGACATAGCCAACTATGCTACCTGTTAATAGGAAATATCCCTCCACAGTCACATTACGGCTGTAGAGATATCAAGAACTGTAATAAACTATCTAACACATGTCCATAAGCCAGAATAAACGAGTCATGAAATAAAATAATGCGGAAGCAAAAGATCTAAGTACAATAATAAACTGGAATGTACGTCCTATAATGCGGGCTCACATCAGGAATGAAAATACTGAAAGGAAAACTAAACTAAACTAATAACAGGTCCTCACTGCTCGGCCTATTGATCAAAATACTCCTGGACAGCCTGCGATAAGGATAAGGGATCTGGGCCATGCAAAACCCAGACGTCAGTGCGTCATAATATCAATAATTCTAAGCAAGCAGGATGTAGTGAAATATGCTGGCATGAAGTATGAACAGTAACAAGTCATCAGTAACAAGTAAACAATAACATGAATATAGATCAGTGAACAGGATATAAACAGGTGAAGTGCAGTGAGTAGTCTAAACTGTGCTATAGGGTTATCTACTCTAAAGTTATTCGAAATCAATTAATATAATTCCCATCGTAACCCATCGGTCTATACCCCGTTCAACCCCACGGGACCACGGTAACAAGATATGATAGACTGTGAGTCTATGTCCCGTTCAACCCCACGGGACCGCGGTAACAAGATGTAATAGCCCTTTGAGTTACGGTCGGATACATTCTTGATTTCCCCATACCCCCAAGGTTATATGTGTAAGTCAGGTATTGATAAATCTGGAGCTAATCCCAACACGGGATCAAGCAGGTACAGGTTTGTCTGTATAGACAACAGGAAATGTCCGTAGGGTCAACGGGTCAAGATTGTCGGCATTAGTAACAAGATCAGGTAACATGTCAAGCTGTGGTACATCAAGTCATGTCAGGTGATGTATATGTATCAAGTCATGTCAAATAGTGCACAGGTATCAAGTCATATCAGTAGTAGTGTATCAGGACATGTCAGGTAGTGCACAAGTATCAAGTGGGTGCTCATAATCAAACTATAATAAGTATGGGTGCACAAAATTAAGTATGGAGTACTAATATAACAATAAAATGAAATAATGTGACATGGTATACAAATAGATATAAAATCAATGATATGGATGCATGACTGTCGATTAGGGTTACATTTATAGTTCCAATACTAATTAGGATGCACTATATTAAACATGGGGTGTTAATATCATATTATTATGTATTAATGTGATTTATAGATGCAGTTATATATATATATATATATATATATATATATATATATTAAATGAGATGGATGCAAACGGGTATCCGAAATATATATATATATATATATTAAATGAGATGGATGCAAACGGGTATCCGAAAACAGTAAAACTGTAAAATGGTAATGTGGGATGTATAACTAAGCAATATGAGATATAAATATTTCATTGGGTACAGTATATTGTAATATAGTATGTAACAAGAAATGTTTGCATGCGCTAGATGTAAAGTAACATGTACGGATGCAGACGGATGTCGAAAAACTGTAAAAGTAAACATGGGGTGCATAATTTGAAATACCAGTATTATGTTTATTAGAATAGATGTATATAACGTAATGTAGCATGTAGCAAGATAAATTTGCCTAGAAGGAATATGAAACGGATATGTATGCTATGTCCCACATCGGCACAATGCCGCGACGCGCGCAGGGCACACGGAACGGTCCAAGTAACGCACGAGGGTGATCACGCAGTCAAAGTACGTCGTCTGGATCGTCGGCGTCGATCCCAGCTCCAGCGAAAGCTAAAACAAGATTCAAGAAAGTTAAAGAAAAGAAAGAAAGAGGAGGAAAAAGAAGGATAGGTGATTGCTTACTGGGGTTGTGCACAGAGGCGAAGACAGAGAGGGTGATGGTGTCGACGAGATCAACGGAGCTCCGGCGAGGCTAGGGTTTGGTTTAGAGGAGTTAGGGTTATGTTAGGGTTTGGGATGTTGAAGGTGTAGGCTGGGATTTGTGTGCAGGGGTTTGGTGTAGGAGGGAGAAATGTAGAGGAGAGGGAGAGAAGAATGGGGTGGTGACGGCGAGGCCTAGGGATCGCCGGCGGCGAGATGCAAGGTGATGGGTTTGGGTGTGCAGGGTTGGTGCTCGGGAATTTCTGGTGTAGGTGTTTGGTTGGAGGCGGAGGAAAGAAGGTGGAGACGAGAAGAAGAAGATGACGACTAGGTCGGGAGGTCGGCTGCAGCGTAGGGTGCAACGATGGGTTCTGTTGGGGTTTGAGGGTGCAGGTATTGGCTCGGGAAGAAAAGAAAAAGGAGATGGCGAGGAGGAGGTGATGGAGGCTCGGTGAGGTTGAGGGTGAAGAGGAGATGAAGTTTTTAGGGTTAGGGTTGAGAAGGCAGAGGGTTGATAGGTTCTCTCGTCGTGGGGCTCTGGCTTTATAAGGGAAGAAGAAAGAGAGATATAAGGGATCTCGTGAAGGAAGGTGGCCATACGCGTGCGGCGGTGACCACATTCGAGGAATGAACATGGACACCGAGATGAGAAAGAAAGCAGATAGAGAGAGAGAAGAGAGAGGAGAGAGGAAAGAGACTGAGCGAGAGAGGGAGAGAGACTACTGAGTGTGGGGTCCACAAGAGAAAGGAAAGAGAGAGAAAGAGAGGAATACAGAGGAGAGAGACTGAGGGTTTGTTATAAGTTAGGATTTAAATTTGATAAAAAAAAATTTAGTTAAGAATTTTTACTGTCGAAATTTAAAATAAAGATATTAATTTTAATAAATTCGAATCTTTGCGGGATACCAAAATATTCCAAAACACGCCCGGGTCGGGTCTAAAATTCAGTTTTAAAATATGAAAAATATATGCGACGACCAAATTTAAAAATGAATGCTCAGGTAACGAAAACGCATATCCCCAAGAACGGATGCACGTACGTGCGTGTAGCCATCCAAACAAGTCTGTTTCACTGAACGGGATAGGAACAAGATGCGCGGATGCTACCACAGGGTTAGGGGTATCATGCAGGCCATACAATGTATTTTAAAATATTTTACGTGACTTAAAATGTCATATGGTAAAAGATGCAATGACAGATAAAAGCCAGTATGCAGTATTCATGAAAGTGCACATGTCTATGTAACAAGTCAAGATAATTCATAAATATGAATCAAACAAGTTTCAAGCAAGCGGGTCAGGTCGAATGCAATGTAAAATGTAAAATACCATTCATACCCGAAACACGATAAATCAAGAAAATACCAAAATAAGCAAATACGATAACTGGAACTGGTATAAATGAACTAGGGTGTTACAAGTGTCACTGCCGAAATGCGGACGCACTTGGGGGTTTTTGATTTTGAAAGTAATAGCCGGCTCAAACTTGCTTTTGAGCTTCGGGACCGTTCTGTCGTTGGTCAGCTATAGCTCAGCACTTTGGAGGTTCACAAAGTACCGAGAATCTTCATATCGGACTTCATGCATACCGAACGGTTGGATGTCTCCGTCAATGCGTCTTTCTTCGCCATTTTTAGTATACTTCATGCATTGATGGAGAGTTGACGGAACGATGCCGTAATCGTGGAGCCACGGCCGTCTCAAGAGAATTTTATAAGACATGTCAGCGTCGATCATGTATATCTTAGCTTCGGTTTGCAGATCCCCAAATTTGATTGGTAGAGCTATAGACCCTAGAACTTACTGGCAGTTTTGATTGAAGCCTTAAATGACAATCATTTCCCTTGACAGGTGTCGGACGTCCATTGACAAGCTCTTCAGAATCCGCAAGTTCATGGTCTTCACCGAGGATCCCGGATCAATCAAGATGCAATTAATCTGATCTCTGTCGCTGTACCCGGTCACGTAAAGCGGCCAATTATGCTCAGTCGTTCCCAGTAGCAAGTTTTCGTCCTTAAACGAGACTGCGGCGGCATGCAAAGCGTACTGGGATTCTTTCATATTAATTTCCGCAAAGCGAGCCTGATACCGATCAGGGTTTTGTTGAGCGTGAATGAGAACATCTCTAAGAGCTTTAGATAGGACCAAGGCATCGTAGATGCTCAGGAGAGACGGAAGCTTCTGAAGATGAGCCAAGACATTGTAGTCCACTGAGGAAGGACTTGAGTTTTCATTAGCCGGTTGTCTGCCATCTTCCTCATTAGCCACCTGTTTTTCCTTTCCTTTTGGGGCGTTGCCCTGATTTGGTGGTAGAGCCCTGCTGCTTCTGAGCTGGATTTGGTTGTCCTTTGTGGTGAGCTCCTCGTCCTCTTCGGAAAAACAGAGCTCCTCCTCAGAGTCGCTGCCAAGACGGATGGCGTAGCAGGTCACTATAAGGATCTCTTCATTGGAGTCTTCTTATAACTCCTCCAGAATCTCAGCCACTTCTACAGGGAAGAACTCTTTCGATTGAATTAGAGTTCTTTCTTTTTGTTCATAGTCTTCCAGGGAATCGATATATTTTTGAATGGTCGATCTCCCTGCAGACTCATTTTCGCGTCGAGCTGTACTTTTCTTCTTCTTGAGCTTTTTGGATTTTGAGCCTGATTGAGCCGAATTGGCAGCTAGAATGGTGGGCTTCTTTCGCCCTTCCATTCTGTTCTGGGCTCTTTCCGAAGTTGCTTTATCATCTTCTTCGTCTTATTAGATATGTGCGTACTCTACGGAGGCTGCGGTAAGTCAGTTTCATTTCTCAGGGCAGCGGGTTCAGCTGTCTGCTCGCAGAAGGCTTCAGCTTGTGTCTGTATGAAGTTGGTGGCTGCAGCTTGGTTGTTTACCAACACGCTCTTGGACAGCTCAATCTCTCCAGTCTTGTACTGCTTCTCGACCCAGTCTTTGAAAATATAGCAATCCTCGATCGCGTGGCTCACTACTCTGTGGTACGGGCAATACAGGGGATTGTCAGTCATTTTTGCTTCATGCGGTCTCTTCGACCCCGACAATTGTAAGCCGTTGTTCAAGGAATCTTTGAATATCTTGCGAATCTTGTCCCTTCTGAAAGAGTAAACCTTGTTCTTTTTCTCATCCAGGGAAGACCCTTCTCCTCCCAGCACTGGCTTTCGAGGCCGGTTGGTTTTAGATACACCTGCCTTTCGCTTATCTTCATTATCGAACGTATTGAAGACATTGGTATTGCTGGAATTCCCGCTTTACGGTTGTCGTCCCGCTTGCTTTTCCAAGTCTTGTCTCTCTGAGAGTCCGGGGTAGACTCTTGCTTCGAGCGTTCCAGCATTTGGACTTTCTTGGTCAGCTCCTGAAAGATCTTGAAGCCTGCTGTACATAAGAATGGGACCATCCAATTGCTGAGGTTCCTAATGAGGAGGCTGACGGACTGGTCTTGCTCTAGCGGCGGTTCGCACTTGACAATGAGGTTGCGCCATCGGGCAATAAAGTCCGTGTTGCTTTCATTTTTCCCCGGCTTGGTTCTCATGAGGTCAGCGATGGAGATTTTGTCACTGACGCTCATGAATCTTTGCCGAAACAGAGACTCCATTTGGGCAAAAGTAATGACGGACCCATCTGGTATGCTTGCGTACCAGTCGAAAGCAAAACTGGTCAGGTTATTGACAAACTGACGAAGAAGAAGCGCATCATTGCCCCCTGTATTTCCGCACGACGTTTTAAAGTGGGCGACGTGCTGATTTGCGTTTCCCGTCCCGTCAAACCTTCTGAATTTAGGAATGACGTAACCGTTGGGGAACTCGATCAGATCGTACTGTGTGGGATATGGTCGCCTACTACTGCCAATTTCTTTCTGAGATTCGGCTTCGGCTACCAATGTTCTAACTTTGATAGTGACCAAATGCATTATCCGATCTTGTGTTAGCGGGATAGTGTTATATGGGACCAAGGCGTCCCCAGAAGAGGAATGTGGCGGGCTTTCATGCGGCTCACCCAATCTTGGACCCAAGGGGACATGCATCGGTTGCTTCGGGTTGCCATCACCCGGCTCATGATTAGAGACATATGCCTGAGTGGAAGGCGCTCGAGCAATTTGAGCCGTGAGCCGCATCACAACATTCGTCAGGTCGTCGATTTTGGAGTAAAGCTTGGCCATTTCTTTATCTTTGCTCCTGAGCTATTTTTGAAGCTCTTGAAGCAGCTCTTGCTTTGCGATCCTGGGGCGGAAAGTCGGTTCTTTCTCGCTGTCCGAGCTTGACTCTACATGGACTGAAGGGTCTTTTTGCCTATCATCCTCATCGAAAGGGTTTTCATCATCCAACGGAGGCGGCTATTCTTGGGAAGCGGCAACCACATTCAAGCCAGATTGGGCGTGGGATATGGTGGCCCCATCCTTCCTTTCGCTGCGAAAGTTGTCGCTGGGGCGCCCGCCCTCCATATAGACCGTATGGATAACATATCCAGCCGTCTTTTTATTATCGGCGGCTGATTTCACGGCTGTCTTGACCTTCCTGTTTAGGTAATGGGCAGTCGACTGAAGGCGGCTGGCCTGGCCGGATTCTTGAATAGAGCTGACGCTTCCTTTTTGGTTTTGCCGTGCTGTTTTCGCGCGGCACAGAGCGCCTGATAGACTCTTGAAGAGACAGTGTCGTACTTTCTCTGTCGGGGCTGGGACATGTCTCTTTGTAGCAACGTTCAGACCGCTATCTTCTTGATTCTGGCGGTCATGGCATGTTTCTGAACCCACTTCAGAGGTTCGAAGGAATTGGTGATTTTTACGGCCGACTCAGCCATCGTCGCGGAGCAACCCTGCTCTTGGAACCTCATAAGATTCCACATGGCCGAAGTCCTGGCCCTCTTGTTGGCTCGATACCTGAGCCGCTTCTGCCTTAACTTTTCTGTTTTAAGCACTTGGCAGACTTCGGCTCTTCGGGAAGACGCCGTAGACCGATTGACAGAGAGGCCAGAGAAGACGCCCGTTCGCACGATTGTCAAGGGCACCATCTGAGCTTGCTGGAGCTGCTTTGTGGCCCTATTGGTGTTGACGGCTTTTCCCCCGGTTGGAACAGTGGAGAGCCGTTCGAATACAGATTTGCATTTGGGGTGGGATGCTTTGGCGACCACAACGTTCGGCCTCCTGTCCTTTGAGGTCGGTTTGGCCGCTTGGTTTGTCGTGACCTCCGCCAGATGAGTGCTTCCAGCAGGGTAGATGATGACGGAACCAAATTGACCGGGTGACTCCTCCCATTGTCGGCTGAGACTGACAGGGAGAACCACACGGGCATTGATCTTGACCATGTACGAGATTGGGGTCGCGTCGGAAGCTGAATTCATCTTAGAAGACATCGTCGTTGAAAGTTTATTGCTGCACCGAAAAAACATTATTTCAGTACAAACATCGGCATATATGTTAAATGAGTTCGCATGAACACTTGACCCGAGATATGGGAGGAGAGAAAAGTCCCACCGGGCATACCAGAATCTGTAGGGTGTTTTTCGTCTCCCCATTAAGATAGGAATACGCGCGCGCTTGTCAGGCGCATTACAGATTCCCCCTGCCTAGGATAGGCTGGGGTTTATTGATTGTGGGGATCCGAATCTCCGGTAGCCGCGAACTAAGCTGTCGTTAATTACCCCTCGTCTTTGGAGCGAGAGAACCTCCGATTGACGGGACAAACAGGTCATGCGAACTCAATATGCAGTGTTGTGTTTTGAAGGGGTTTTGGATATATCGGAGGCCCCGCAGAGTTTTTACGGTGGTCCCGCTACCCGGATAGCAGGCTGGGGTGTATATAAAATGAGGGGGGAAATGGCGTCCAGAGGACGCGTGAGCGCCAGCGCCTCATGTGACTAGCACGCGGACGCCGGGCACGCGGGCGCCCGGCGCCCCATGTGCTTGGCACGCGGGCGCTGGGCGCCAGCAAGAGAAGGGACTTTGTCCCTGCACTAGGAGCTGTGCTCCCGATTTGACTTTTGGAGCTGAACTCCTAACAAAGAGGATAAAGGGGCTTAGCCCCTGCAATGGGAGTTGTACCCCCAAAAAGAAAGATTTATTATATATATATATATATATATATATTTTTTTTTTTTTGAGGAGTTGAACTCCTAAGATATTTTTGGAGCTGATGAAAGGGGACCCCTTTCTTCTTTCTTGAGCCCTGGATCTTCCCCAAAGTGGGGTTTTTGGAAGTGGGTCTCCTTCTTCTTCCTCTCGGTTGGCCGGATCTTGGAGAAAAAAATGGGTGAGATTTAAAAACCTCCCCCATTTGAAATATGATGGAAGATCCGAGCTCCCCTTTGTGGGTTTTATGGTGAAAAACTATTTATTTTTGGAAAAGTAAGAGTTAAACTCTTGATTTAATTCTAAAAAAGAAGAAAGTTTAGAATCTTGAGGAAGAAGAAGGAGGCACAGACTCTAATTTTTTGAGAGAAAGAAAAAGTTATCTTTGATTTTTTCATCATGTTGCCTTTATAGGCTACACATTTTACATATAGCCCCTTTGGCTTTACAAAATGGTATTTTGCCCATCCTATGTCTCATGTGCTCATTTTTTTTGCACATGAGCCACGAGTTTTACAAAAATTTGGCTTTATGCCCATTTTTCTTACATTCATTCATAAAAAAACACGAAAATTATTTATTACAAAAAAATTTATAATGGCATAGGGGAGTCCGGTCGCTTCATGTTCGGGCTCGACTCGGGCATGGGCCCACTTGACCTGGGCTTGAGCCCACGTGGCTTGGGGTTGACTTTGATTTTGACTTGGTCAACCGGGGTGTAAATTTTTACCCCAACACTGACCTGAACCGCCGCCTAAGCTATGACTGCCACCTGGGACTTCATGGTCCCCCGGGGTATTTTAACCCCGGCCGCCTGCTCCATGTCAGAAAGCAGGCTATCGGCAACTGAGAGCCCCGAGGTCACTTCAATGCAGAAGTCGCCCACCTGCACTGTGGTCCCAAAAGGAGGCGGCCGGAAGACCGTCCATTCCTTCCTCTTGAGGGGGACTTCGGCGGGCTCAGCCTCTTCCTCCTCCTCCTCTCGCGCCCGGGGCGCCGGGTCCCGTGAGTGCTTATAGCTCCCTCCGCGGCGTTCTTCTGGAGCTCGGGGAGCGGCGGAGGGCTTAGACGGTGGAGATAGCTTCGGGGCCGAGCTCGGGCCGGGTCGGGATGAACTTGCGCCCCCGGCCTTCTTTCTCAGGGTCTTGGCGGCCAAGGCGGCTAGAATTTTTGCTCGGTCCATGGGCTCTGCAAAAAAAGAAAAAAAAGGAACACGCAAACAAAGGGGTTAGCAGCACCAAAAAAGCAAAGGAAATGTGGCAAAGTCTAAAAAGATCGTCGAAAGCCCGAACTTACCCAAGAAACGCGCAGGACTGAGCCCAGCCCAGCTCAGTGCCTTCTCAGATAGCAGGTCATCCGCCCGTTGGATCGGCTCCCACTGGGACACCACCCTCGCTTCGGGGGAAGTCGACTGCTTTGCCCTCGGGCAATCATCCATATGCCACTGTGTAGGCACAGGCCAATTCTCGCCCTCAAGCGGCCCGACGAATATAAACTTCTCCTTCCATTCATGGTTGGAAGAAGGGAAGACTACTACTCCTGACCCGGCCACTCCACCCTTACGTTTTTTGAACGAGAAATACACCCAGCTTGGCTCATTCTTACTGGTGCCAGGGTGATTCTTATAACAAACGAAAGAGATAAGGAGAGTCAAGCTGAATGGGATATTTTCAAGTTTCAACCGAACCAGAAACCCGAGGAGAATTCTCCATGAGTTCGGCGCTAGCTGGCCCGGTGCGAGACAAAAGCAACGAAGCACCCCGCAGACTTCAGTTAGGAAGGGCAGACACATTCCTGCCCGGAACGCTTCTAAATACACGGCAATCTCCTTGCCCTGCCCCTGGTCTGCCCGCTCTCCCTCTCTAGCTAAACGGATGGAATAGTTAGAGAGGATGTAGAATCGAGCCCGAATTTCGGAAAGGTCATCTAGACTCTTCAAAATGGAGGGCGCATCGCGGGTGTTCCCGATGCGCACCTTGGGGGCCCTTATCGCCGCCCGACGGGGATAGCCCTGACTCTAGGGGGTGAACCTGACACAGCGGACGAAGAAGAAGAACCCTCTCGGCTATCTGAAGCCGAAGAGGAGGAAGACCCATTGGACTCGGCCCCAAAAACAGGAGCCTCATCGTCCGACTCTACCCTTACTATCTCTACGGACTTCTCGGATGAAGACATCAAACCTGATTCAAAGGAAGGGACTCACCGAGGAAAAATCAGAGAGGGATCCGATCTAAAGGAGGAGCGCCGGACAATCTTCAACAATGAAAGAGAATTTGAGTAAAGTGTCAGCCCTAGGATGCTCCCCTCCTATTTATACACCCCAAAGGAGAACATCCTACGGCCCGGATTGATTCCCGCCAAAACGAAATGTCACGCCCAGCAACCGGCGGGGCTCCACCTGGCGATCGGCCATTGGAGACGTCTTTTCGACTGCGGGAGTCAGAGACAGCCTGTCACTTCCGCCAACCGACGTCCGACACGTGGCCCATATCCCAACTAGCGATCGACTGAAACGGTGCCCCCTCTTTAAGAAGCGATCATTTTATTTGATCCGTTGACGCCATCGGGGATACGGGCGAAAAATTAAGCGCACGACGAGACGACACGTAGGCCCCAAAGATCGAAACGACGCAACCCTCAAACGCCTTGTCGTTCCTCGGCGATCCACATTATGAGTCTCGGCACCAAACCAAGCAGAAGAAAAACCGAGCAGGCCACTCTCGATCCGACCCATGAATAAGTCAGAACGAGAGTGGGGGCTAATGATGATGCTCACAAGTGATATTTTCTCAGATTACGACATATGGGAGGTGACATGTCCCAAAAGTTACGGAGGTGGATAAATGAGTTGCATTAGGAGAATTCCTCGAGACTTCTTTCCGAGGAACGTATTCGAGCTTTCATGAGACCAACTTGAATACATTCCACCTTCACCTAGGAAACTACCAACAGCTCGTCTCCGAGCTCTCTCAGTCTCTTTGCTCTCTCAGTCTCCTTGCTCGTTTTCGAGCTCCTGACATGCCAAGCTTCCTCGTCCTCCCGACTCGTCTCCGAGCTCTTGACATGCCGAGCTTTCTTGGCCTCCCTCGACCAACCAAGAGCGCGGATCCCAAACGCCCCGCAATGGCTCCGCGTATATCGCCAAGGCGAGATATTCGCCTTCCCACGATCCGCATCCCACGCTAGCGCATCCCTCCATTAATGGGCGTATCCCGCCATTGATGGACGCATCCTGCCATTGAAAGCGAGGATAACGCAGGGGCGTAACTGACGGCGATGATCTCGCACCTACTCGTTCCATGCGACCCCTATATAAACCCCTCTCTCAGACGACTCATGCATCTCGAATTTATTTCAATACGCCGCTACTCTGCACCTATATCTCGGCTATAACTTGATCGTCAGAGGGTCCTACAATGGTCACCCATCCCGGAACTTCTTTGCAGGTAGCTCGGCATCCAACACCAACCCATTGAGATCCACACTCAACAACTCCTAAATCAAATCGCAGCCGTCAAAGACCGCCATTCAAGGATCGACGGAGAACAACATCTAAAGGAGATGACAACCTCCATCAATAACCAAACAATAGATTTGGATCATTTTTTTTGCAACAAATGATGCATGCAGCATTTATTGCATGAAAGCAAGATGCATTTTTTTTTGTTGCTGACCAAACATGCCCGTAATTTCAAGGTTAAACTCCACTCGACAATCAAAATAATGTTTCTCAGACTACGGTTTGGAAAAGTTTGGAGAGCCCGAAACCCCATTTATTGTCTTATCGGGACTCCAAAATACGTGAAGTTTTGCAAGGTTTCGAGCCGTTCTCTTTTTTAAACCCTATTTCCTATTTTCAAACGAAACCTTGATTTCAATCATGACTATATTGCCTTGCGAACCGTAGTTGACGTTACATGCAAATTATGGTTTTTTTTATATAAAAAAAACCTGATAATTTTATTATAGCATGGTACCGTACTTATATAAGCATGGCCATACAGAAGAGAAATACAATATATTCTAAATAATAATGTGAATGAATCGATTTTGACCTTGATTAAAGGAAAGGAATCTCTTTCAAATAACCTTAACTAAAACATTTAGAACGAGCACATGATCATTATATAAACTAACCTAATTTAACCATATACGTTGCCATGTATAATTGTTAGTTTCTATCTTGCTAAATTTGATAGATACAACAATTTTAACTTGATAGAACCCGGGTTTTCAAAAGCCTTGTAACCAAATTAGGCGTAATAATGTAATGGAAAGAATTGATGAAACTGGTTAATGCAAATGACCCCCCTTCACAAATATCAGGCTCGAAGCCTTGGTTCAGATTCTTTGAACGCCCCACAACAATCTAACAAGGGATAAAGCATCCTCATCAATTGGGTCTAATCCAGAGTGTTCCAAGATGCATAATCATGTCCAATAAGCCGGCGAAAACCGCACACTCTGTTATAAAAATGTAAGATAAATTTTATAAAACACCATATATCCGTTTCTAATATTTTTTTTAAGCTAACATCAATAAACTTTTAAAATGCCATGCAACCCCTTCCCCCACATCCCCCGTGGAGGATGCAAGAACTTCGGTTAATGGAGACACAAAAAAACTTCCAAGATCTATTGGAAACTCCAATATATATAGAGCATGTTAAAATTTTAAATTATTTGACTTTTGACATTAAAATTATATTGTTTATGATAACATTTTGGGTTAATTGCTATGTAATACACCAAAGTTTCATCCATGTTGCACTTATATACCTTCTTCTTGTTTTTTCCGCTGCGTTAATTAAAATACCTTATAGTACAAAGTTGCAGTTTGCCTCCATACGGTGATAACACAAAAAATGAAATGACCTTTATACCCTTGATTATTCTAAGTACCGGGTTGGGAAAAAACCTTTATCCCTAAAGTTTCTACCATCCATTCCTAAATTTCTCGACGATAAAAACCTAAGGAACCTTCTTAGGTTTAGAATTCATCTCAGGAACCTCCTTAGGTGTTTTGAATAAGTGGAAAATTAATGCGTAATAAGTGGTGTTTAGAACTCACCTAAGAAACCTCCTCCTATAATTTTCAATTGCCCAAGATGTCATCAACACGCATTGTAATTTGCACTTGGATATCATCAACAGGTTGGCTTTGTAATTTGCACTTAGAATGTGCTTCATCATTTAATGACCTTTTGAGAAATGTGCCCAAATTTGGTGTCCATAAGAAGGAGATGGGGCCGCAAAAGGGGAAGAGGAAGCACCCGCCCTAAATTAAGACAAATCAAAGGGAGAGGAGGAAGAAGGAAAACCCTAATTTGTTTTGGATTCAATGAAAAGGAATTTTGGTATAAGAATTTATTTATTAGCATGTTAGGGGCAAAATGGTCCAAAATTAATCATGTGTTTTGCACGTGGGAATCTTTTTCAGATAATTCTAACGTAAGGTTAACCAAGGGTAGTTAAATGTAAACGGTTTGTACTATAGGGTGTTTTAATGCAGCGAAAAAAACAATAAGGTAAATAAATGCAGCATGGGTGAAAATTTGGGTATTATATATGTTTTTGATACTTATATATCTTAAAATCTTTTCATGATAACTTCATTTGTCAATGGTATCAAATACGTCCGTTTCAATGTGTGTGTTACCTAGCAATCGTTTGGACATATATCATCAATATGGTAGAAACAACTAGATGGAGCCAAACGATTACACAGAAGGTCAAGATTACAACAACAAATCTCTACTGTTATAACTCAAAACTCAATAGGGCAATACAAAAAATTTCTCAATTTTTCATTAAAAAATACAAAAAAATGAGAAAAATCAATGTGAGGATTATAGAGTAAGAGCATACCATACCATATCATTCTTTCATATACATATAATTACCTTTTGGAAAATGAACAAACTTGATAAAAAGGTCCTTAGACTAATGACCATAAAAAAAAAGCATACAAAATTTACGCCTGAAGGTTTTTCCTCATCATACACGTACATGGCAGGTGCATGTCACTGGTATAATCTTAATGGAGACGAATGAAGCTGCAAAGATCTGGGAATTGGGGTCCACCACTCGTCGAGACTGGGCGTTAACCCACATGTCATATCTAGGGTTTTTCTCGAGAATAGAGAAGCATTACAAAATACCAATCACAGTCCCAATCAAGGGAGGAGGAATTCTTCTAGTTATATGGGTCACTTCCCAAACTTTCCTCCACATTTCATCAGGTTAGAAGTCAGTAAATTTAATGTTGATTTATATTTGGATTGAAACACACCCCCCCTTCCTCCCCCCCTCTCTTCTTATGTAAAATTTCAACATGTTAGCATGAGTCAGAGACATTTTTTCTGAATGATACCATGATTTTTTAAAATGGTGGATTGATACCATGAACTTTGAACACCCCGGCATCAACGGAAAATTATAAAATGATCATAATACCGTTTCCCATTTTTTGCAAACATAGTGTATTTTATTATATGACCGGAGTATTATGGTCGCTTATAATTTTCTGTTAACTTGGTTAGGAGGATGTTTTGGTATTCTAAAAGTTCATGGTATCATTTTGAAAGCCCATGATATCATCTGGAAAAAATGTATATAGTTCATGGCAGCAAGTTGAAATATATAAAATGGAGCTAAGGAGTGGTCGCATTAGTAATACGTTTTATTAACAAGTGCGGGACACATAGCCTAGTGGTGGGCAATAGGAGTTTATGGGAGAGACCCGTGATCTCCCATCTAGTGCTTCGAAAAGGGACATGCGGTGTTGATGGGCTTCATTGCGGTCAAAAAACAAGGGCCAAGGATGGACACTAAGGTGTTGTTTGCAAGGATTAGTATTATTAAGGGTCTTTTTCCCTTCAGAAACTTGGGTGCCGGCACGTGTCCACTCAAGTATACAAGTGGATCCGTCCCTAACCCTCTTAAATTAGCAATGTTGTCAGAAATTGTTAGTTTTATTGGCTCGTGCAAAACACGAGAACACCGAGTAACCCCTAAATCTCCTGTACTTAACCTAAACAACCCTAAAATGAATCGTATTGGGCATTTTGGGAAGAAAACACCCGTCTTATGTTTATGGAACATACCCTTCAAGGGGTTACTTGCATTTATCAAGTTTGTTGGTATTATCTTAAAAATCGGGAAATTCGATGGTGCTCTATAAAATTTACCAAATAAAGTATTTAGTAGAGTAAGTTATTTACACGGGGGTTTTTCATGAAGTAGGCAAAAGTCAACTCCAAAATGATCCAAGGATGAAGTTGGAGTGAATCTTCTCACTTTGATTGTTAAAAAGAATGATATGCTCTTTCATTGTCATAATTTGACCCATTCCTTGCCCCAAAAAGATTATCAAACTAGAACAAGAATCGATCATTGCAGAGAAGCTTTGAAAAAATCAAGGGCAAATTAAGGAAGGCTTAATAAATCATTCGATTCAAAAACCCGAAGATCCTTAATCACAAATCACAAATACATTGACAGCAATAAAATGTTTAAAATTTGTATTAGTAATTTGTAACTAAAATGAATTAGTTTTTTGCACATGAAATGATGCATGTGGAAGGGGAAAGCATGCATTGCATATAAAATGAAAAAATAAATTATTTTACGTAAGTGTGTATATACAAAAGTTAGAGATTAATATCTGTATTGACTGTACTTTTTATGTAGTAAATAAAAGCCTATTTTAATTTTGAAGTTAAATATGTCTTTCATGTTATTTTAATGCTAATATTTTTCATTAAACAAATTTTAAATTTATATGGAAGGTAATGATTGGTTAAAACTTTATATTTTTTTTGTTGACCTATTTGATATATTTTGATTGAAGAGAATTTTATTTTAAAAGATAAAAGAGAAGAATTAGAATTGTGAATTTATCTTTAGGATTTTGTTAGATTTTTTAAGAGAATTTGTTTTAAAAAAAAGTAATTGTTTGATTTTATTGGTATTTTAAAAAGTATAAATGTTTTTAGGAATATATTTCTTTATTGTTTTGTGTTATAAAATAATCTAGTTTTTAGAGAGAAGGATTTATTAAAATATTTTTTTCCAGAAAAAAATATACTTTAAAAAAAAAGAATCATGATTTTATATTTTATTAAATTTTGGTAAAAGGGATTTTTGAAAAGAGAATCATTAGAAAAGTATTTTCAATAGAAAATTATTTATTAATATTTTAAAGAGTTTAATTAGATTTCATCTTAATTAAAGACATTTTTAAAAACAAACCTATTTTTTTAAAACATCTCTTTAAACCCTTAGATCTAATCTTATTTAATCCCAACCCTTAATTTCTAAAACCCCTAATCTCTACTCTTATAAATAAACCTTTCCCTCTCTTTCTTTTATCTTCCTTTCCCCATATCTCACTAGTAAAATAAGGGGTTGCCCCTACGGATATTGACATCCGTAGGGGCAATTTAAGTTTGGCCCTACGGATTAATCCGTAGGGCTAAAAGGTTGCCCCTACGGGCATAGACGTCCAAGAATAAAAATATTAATTCTTAATTTGGTGTTTGCCCCTACGGAGCCGCAAACAAAGGACCTACGGGTATATCCGTAGGGGCAAGTAAATATCGATTTAACAAAATCCCAGATCGATCGCCTACGCTCGCTCACTTTCTCTCTCTCTCGATCGCGCGCGAAAAAATTTCCCAATTCGCTACGCCGTCGTCGCCAACGTCGTTCTCCTCGTCGCCACCGCCGGTTTCGTCGCCACCTCAGCTCTCGTCGCCACCGCGGTTCAGGTCGTCGCCCCAGCCCCAGCGCAGCAGCGGTTCAGGTGAGTAAATCTTTGGATTACTTCGGGCTTAGGGTTCAGGTGAGGTAAATTAAAGATTTTTGGGATTATTTTGGGCTTAGGGTTCATGGCGCGCGAGTTGGGATTGGGCAGGGGTCGCGGTCGCAGTCGGGGTCGGGGTAGGGTTAGGGTTGGTGTTCGGCTGCTGTGGGGTGGGGCTGGGGTTAAGGTTTGCCTTAGGGTTGGTGTTGGGGTTTAGCTGGCCGCACTGGGTTTAGGGTTAGGTTGGGGCTGGGCTGGGGTGGGGCTGGGCTGGGGTGGGGCTGGGGCTGGGGGCGGGGGCTGGGGCTGGGTTGGGGTTAAGTGGTGGGGAGTTGGAAAATTATTCTAGTATGTATCCTTACACTCTAGTTAGTATAGCAAGATGCCCAGATGTGTTCTTGTGTACTGCTGTGTAAACCATTCTTTCACCAACTAATTCGTAGCAAAACTGGTTTTAGTGTTGTCAATTGATGTAGCCTTGAAAACTGGCTTTGGTGCTGGCTTTGGTGTTGTCAATTGATGTAGCCTTGAAAACATTGTTATATCATCCGATCACATTTATTTCTTATAGATGTTGTTTGGATATTGGATGCATTGTTCATATTTGATATGTAAAAATAAAAAAATAAAAAATTGTAGTCAGATTCATATTGAAAATGGATGTTAAGTGTTCTTTGGGCTCATATCGAATATGTTGGATGATTAGTGTCCTTGGGCACATGGATTCTCAAAGTCTTAAGGTTGATTCATGAATTTATGTGTCTTTTTTGTTTGTTTTGTACCAAATGAAAATGAAAGATGATGGTTTACGAGTTTCTTATTCTTTTGTTTGGTTGTGCCTAAATTGTGGACATGGATTTTTTTGCAAATCCTTACTTTTTTCGACGGAATGGAAAGGGCTCCAAATATCCTAGTTGCATCAATCAATCCTAAAATCAAGTTTGCAAACCAAATACAAAACTGGCAAGTTTTTATGGATTTGATATTCCAAAAATCCAACTCCAATCCAAATCCACTGAGGGGTTGTTTGTTTCATGGAATTAGAGCGTAAGTATGGAGGGGACAATTACTGTAGTAACACCAATGTCATGTTTTTTCTTGTGGTGTTTTTCTTGTTCCTTCAGTGTGAAGTTTATGTTTGTTTCCTTGACATGAAATCATGACTTGAGTGCATTTACATCATCACACATCATCCACTACTACAATATGGTGTTGCCCCTACGGATGATGAAATCCGTAGGGGCAGATTTTTCTTGCCCCTACGGACTAAGCCGTAGGGCCAAATGGTTGTCCCTACGGTGCCCGACATTTTAATTTAAAAATATTAAATCTTAATTTGTTGTTTGGCCCTACGGAGCTGCAAACCAATAACCTACGGTTATGTCCGTAGGGGCATCTAAATGGGAATTTAATAAAAAAAAGGCACAGAAATACCCTACGCCTCGATCTCGATCTTTCCCTCTCGTTCCCAAAATTTTCTCTCGTTCCCGCGTCTCCAATTTTCTCTTCGTCGCCACCGCGCGCCCTCCGTTCTCAGCCCGCCACTGCCTTCCGTTCTCGGCCCACCACCGCCCTCGTTCTTCCTCGTTGAGTTCCTTGTCGCCGATTGCGTGCGTCGTCAACCGCCAAGCGTCTCCGTCGTCTCCTCCACTGTCTACAGGTAAGTAAATCTCCAATTAAACATAATTGTGATGATGTTAGGGCTAGTGTTCAGGGTTCGGGTAGGGATGAGGGTTAAGGTTAGGCATCGGGTTCAGTTTATGTTAGGGTTAGGGTTAGGGTTGGGGATCGGCTGGGGCTGGGGTTGGGGTTTAGCTGGGGCTGGGTCTGGGGTTAGGGTTAGGTTGGGGCTGGGGTTGGGGTTGGGGTGGGGCTGGGCTGGGCTGGGGCTGGGGTTAGGATTAGGTTGGGGTCGGGGTTTGCTGAATTTGGCAAACCTGAGAAGAATTTCCAGCAATTTTAGCCTAGTTTGATTACTATAATTATTGTTGATCGAGAAAATCTTGGGTCCTTCTACATCAAGGAATATCAGTCGCATGGCAGGATTTAGTCCGGTTTTGGCCTAACCGCATTTATGAATTTGTCTTTTAGATGTTTTCCTAAGTGTCACATCGTTCTCACCCAAGTTTGTAAGCCATGTTCATTATTCTTTCAATTCTTTTAACTTGAATATGCCAGTTATTGTTCCGTTTACTATAAAGTTGCAACAAAGAGTCTCTGTTAGCACTTCCATGCACCCTTTACATGTTTTTATCATATCCACTCCTATCTATCCAGAAAGTCAACATCTTCTGGTATTTGTTTTCAAAAAAAAAAGATAAGAGAGGAAAAGATATTTGTCCGTCTCATATTTGAGCCATACTTTTGATTTTCTTGCAGATTCTGGGTTGATTTTCTGTGATAATTCATAAACATAGTAATATTTGTAATGTTTCTTCTTGTTAGTCTAGCTTTCCTCTTATGAATGCCAACACTGTTTTTGCCCTCCTTTTCTTCGTGGCACATGATATCTTGCACCTCTCCTCTCGAAAACTTATTTTCTCCTTTCCTAATCTATCCGAGGCTTAGCATAATCTAGTTGCGATAAACAATTCCATCTTCTGCTACTATGGTGGCACTGAGAAACTTCCATTTAGAAATGACAACACGTATTTTGTGGAAGTACTGTACAGAAGTAAAACCACAACGGGCATGACAAATTTGTTGACCAGGTTCCGATTACTGTGTGAAAGTTGTTCGGATGAAATTCTAATTCTGGTGGAATTGAAACCGATAACCGGTTCATATGGTGATTTAGGCTGCTTCAGTGATATTTGTGCCTACATTGATGCCTCAAGCAACGAATCAAATGATGTGGATCACAAACTAATTAAATAAATTTTGAATACCAATCTGGACTGGGATTTGAATACCAATCCTAGTTTGCTACATTTTTTTATATATAGTAGATGGTGATACTTCTTTAAGTAAAAACAACCCTACACTTAAGCGAAATCATAAATCGAAACACACATATATAGAATACAACTCACATTCCTTGTTCTCTGTTTCAGCATCAATCTTCTGATATGAACTAATGATGGCTTTCACATAGGCTTTTCTCTTTAGAGACTTCTTAGTGTCCAATGGAAAGTATACATCAGATTTGTGCAGGTCGGGTTCTTCTATGACTTTCAAGAGTCTCAACTGATTCTGTAAATTACACCCTAGTTGGGTGATACTTTTACCACTTCTCACTGCAGGTGCGCTCTCGATATTCAAAATGGATATTAGAGAGCGCACCTGCAGTGAGAAGTGGTAAAAGTATCACCCAACTAGGGTGTAATTTACAGAATCAGTTGAGACTCTTGAAAGTCATAGAAGAACCCGACCTGCACAAATCTGATGTATGCTTTCCATTGGACACTAAGAAGTCTCTAAAGGGAAAAGCCTATGTGAAAGCCATCATTAGTTCATATCAGAAGATTGATGCTGAAACAGAGAACGAGAAATGTCATTTTTTTCTTCTTCTGCCACATTACTGTCTTCTCCTTCTGCCACATCACTGTCTTCTCCTTTTTATTATGTGCGCGTGCAAATTCAATGACTATATTGAGAATATGGATTAATAGTGGGTAGGAAAAGTATTTCTCAAATGGCTTTTGCGTCTTAAAACCATAAACTACTAAGTAATGGCATACATAATTTTTTTAGTATAAATGTTGTTATTTTAAGTTTTCCCTTATAGAGATATGATCTAACTGCATCTATAAACTATAAGTGTGCAGAAAATTATGATAAGAAACCATAAGAAAGGGTCGTAGCCATGCATAACCTTGAATCTACATACCAAATCATGCAAAAGCATGCACTTATTGTCACCTTGCCTTGGAATATAAAATATCTTGGAAGACTATAAGCGAGCATTTAAATCTTGATAGATTTTGACTTCAACATATATTTTTCTCAAGTACCATGAAATATACTTCCTCCGTATAAACCGTTTTCAGGAAGATGGATTAATAATGACAAATTATCCATTGTGGCTCACTAGGTTAGCATTTTCTCTTCTATTGACCATCTTACTAATCTGCTTGGTAAATTTATTCGGAACCGGCTGCGAATCATTAAAAGACATGCATAAGAAAGAAAGCTAAAATACAGATATATAGCATACCGATACATCGAAACTTCATAGTTGCGATGGCAATCCAGAGATATTTATTTCTACACACGTGGTGCGCGTGCGAATGCGTCAGGCATCATGGACAAATATTTCAGAACATGGAAAGTATTATTCGTATAAAGTAATTAAAACTTTTAAACATCTTGAGTAGATATTTTCTTAGTTGATGCAATCATATCATGAGGACTAAATTTAAGCTATTATACATATGCATATGTATTTTTCTAACCTAATATATCTCACACACAGAGAGAGAGAGAGAGAGAGAGAGAGAACACCAGTTTGGTAGAGAAATCAGCTAGCAGGACCCTGAAGAAATGGAGTCCATAGCATTGCTCATCATCATCATTCGTGATCCCTTTGAAAAAATATTATCAAAGGGATCATGGATGATGATGATGAGCAATACTATGGACTCCATTTCTTCAGGATCCTGCTACCTGATTTCTTTACCTACCTGGTGTTCTCTCTCTCTCTCTCTGTGTGTGTGTGTGTGATATATTATGTTAGAAAAATACATATGCATATGTATAATAGCTTAAATTTAGTCCTCATGATATGATTGCATCAACTAAGAAAATATCTACCCAAGGTGTTTAAAAGTTTTAATTACTTTATACGAATAATACTTTCCATGTTCTGAAATATTTGTCCATGATGCCTGACGCATTCGCACGCGCACCACGTGTGTAGAAATAAATATCTCTGGATTGCCATCGCAACTATGAAGTTTCGATGTATCGGTATGCTATATATCTGTATTTTAGCTTTCTTTCTTATGCATGTCTTTTAATGATTCGCAACCGGTTCCGAATAAATTTACCAAGCAGATTAGTAAGATGGTCAATAGAAGAGAAAATGCTAACCTAGTGAGCCACAATGGATAATTTGTCATTATTAATCCATCTTCCTGAAAACGGTTTATACGGAGGAAGTATATTTCATGGTAGTTGAGAAAAATATATGTTGAAGTCAAAAACTATCAAGATTTAAATGCTCGCTTATAGTCTTCCAAGATATTTTATATTCCAAAGCAAGGTGACAATAAGTGCATGCTTTTGCATGATTTGGTATGTAGATTCAAGGTTATGCATGGCTACGACCCTTTCTTATGGTTTCTTATCATAATTTTCTGCACACTTATAGTTTATAGATGCAGTTAGATCATATCTCTATAAGGGAAAACTTAAAATAACAACCTTTATACTAAAAAAATTATATATGCCATTACTTCGTAGTTTATGGTTTTAAGACGCAAAAGTCATTTGAGAAATACTTTTCCTACCCACTATTAATCCATATTCTCAATATAGTCATTGAATTTGCACGCGCACATAATAAGAAGGAGAAGACAGTAATGTGGTAGAAGGAGAAGACAGTAATGTGGCAGAAGAAGAAAAAAATGACATTCCTCGTTCTCTGTTTCAGCATCAATCTTCGGATATGAACTAATGATGGCTTTCACATAGGCTTTTCCCTTTAGAGACTTCTTAGTGTCCAATGGAAAGCATACATCAGATTTGTGCAGGTCGGGTTCTTCTATGACTTTCAAGAGTCTCAGCTGATTCTGTAAATTACACCCTAGTTGGGTGATACTTTTACCACTTCTCACTGCAGGTGCGCTCTCTAATATTCATTTTGAATGTAATATTATAGATATCCATGCCTGTTTATGTCAAAATTACTTATATTGTCAATGTTTGATTGTCTAGTTGTTGGTGATGCGTCCATATCAGGGACAGAGGCCACTCCCGTTCCTCCAGGTATGTTTATATATTATATAGGGCATGTATATTGATTTAGAATGCTATATCATAAATATACACACATTCCTTTTGCTCTTAGTCGTCCAACTCATTATCATGGGCTGCTTGATGAGATTAGATTTGCGCCTGATGATCTACAAGAGCTTGTTCACTCCCTGTCATATGTGTAAGCAGCGCTATATGCGAGTTTACCTTGTTAGTATGTATGTACTGAAATTAATTAATATTATTCAAATTTTGATACATGCAGATACCAGAGGAGCACATCTTCTATCTCTGTAGGTAAGGCTTTGAATTTGTTGATTTTGGTATTTCTTGTCAATTTTATAGACCAGTATGTGCTAAATATAATGTTCTGACAGTTGCTAGGGGGAAGGCAGCATTCGAGGCTGCTGACCCCAGTCCTGGACGCCGCACAATGACGGCACCACGGAGGTTGGGAGAGAGGCCGAGGACTGGGCTCTAGCAGGGCCCATATGAGGTTGGACTCCACCCCGGTGGTTACTTCCTCCGTCTCCAGTGAGCGACGTATCCAGCAGGAACTGGAGAGCTTGAAGGCCACCGTTCAGGAGTTGAATGAGATGCTGGTATGTATACTACTTAATAGTAAAATATAATGTCATATTATAGATATCAACATATCCAATATCAGTACATAGCCTGAGCTTATTTGGTTGTAGACTTATGTTTTATTAATCATACATGTACATATCTAATTAAAATAAACTACAGTTTTCCAAACTAGATATCCAAATGGGGTTTCGAAATAACTCGATAATGATAAGAATTCGAATGTGGGTGTAGGAGCTGGTGGTTGAGCAGGCCCAGGCCTCGGGGATCGATTTTACCGGACAGAACGATCCGAGGCTGCTGACCCCAGTTCTGGACGCCGCACACGGAGGGCACCACGGAGGTTGGGAGAAGCCGGGGATTGGGCCCTAGCAGGGCCCATATGAGGTTGGACTCCACCCCGGCGGTTACTTCCTCCGTCTCCAGTGACCGGCATGTCCATCATGAACTGGATAGCTTGAGGGCCAGCGTTCAGGAGTTGAAGGAGATGCTGGTATGTATACTACTTTATAGTAAAATATCATTTCATATTATATACATATCAACATATCCATAATTAGTATGTAGCTTGAGCTTATTTGGTTTTAGACTTAAGTTTGATTAATCATACATACATATGTAATTGAAATAAACAACGCTTTTCCAAACTAGATATCCAAACAGGGTTTCGAAATAACTTAATAATGATACGAATTCGAATAATAAACAGTTCTTACACGCTTCTTACACACGTTATATCCAGACGCGGCAGGGTAGATCGGCCGAGCCTCCACACGCATCTCCTTCGGCTGCGGCTCCGTAAGCCACTACATCGGCTGCGGTTCCGCAGACAGCTCCTGTAGCTCCACCGCCCACTCAGAATCCCGCAGCCGCGGCTCCGCAAGCGACTACCTCGATGGCGGCTGCGCAGACCACATCGCCGGCTCCACATGCCGCTCAGACTCCCGCTTGCGACGAATTGCAGAGTTTATTGACCGAGGAGCAGGCGCGCGTTATTCTATCGTTATTCAGAGGTGGAGCTGGACCGAGCTAGGATAGATTTTTGGTTCTTTTTTTTTGAAACATGTATTTATTTATATCATACACATTATACTACATTTCGAAACGATATTGATATTGGTTTGTATTTATATCATATTCAGTTTTTGTGTTTCTTTTGTATATTATATATATGCGTGAGATGTGATTATGAATACTGCAATATATGATTTGATTGATGTATATATTATTGTGCACAGGGCGGGAAAAAATCAAGCAGCCCATTTTTAAAAAAAAATTACAGACAATATGTACCTACGGATTAATCCGTAGGCACACATGTTACCCCTACGGATATGTCCGTAGGGGCAAAATATCAGCAATAACTGATATTTCTCCCAGATCTCAGTGCCAGGGGGTTGGGAAAGCCCCTACGGATATATCCGTAGGGGCCACTGACTCTCCGCTACGGCGTTATCCGTAGGGGCAAAATATCAGGAATCCTGAATTTGTGCCCCTACGGAATCGTACCTACGCATATATCCGTAGGGGGTAGTACCTGCCCCTACGGGTATATCCGTAGGGCCAAGTAATTTATTAAAATAAACCGTAAATAATATAAAATCTTATACCCTGCGGCTTAATCCGTAGGGGCAACAGGACCTACACATATATCCGTAGGGGCAAAAATTTAACCGTAGGGGCAAGTTCAGGCCCTCAACTTGCACCTGCGGTCTTTGCACCTACGGGGTATTTTTTCGCCCCTACGTATATATCCGTAGGGGAAGTGGGTTGCCCCTACGGATAAATCCGTAGGGGCAACCCTTCTTTGTAGTAGTGTTTTTTTCTTCCATCAAAACTTTGAAGAACCCTATCGCCGTGCAAGCCTTGATTATCTAGGTATCCATTACATGACACACACGATAAGTCTCTCTCCTCATCTTTCAACCTGTCGCCTCATTTCTTTAGGATCTCTGATCTAGATGGTGTTAAAGTCTCTCACATTTTAATTAAAAAAAAGAATTTTTGTACAAGCTCTTGTTATGAAACCGTTTGCTACACCCTCAACATGAAACTCTCGACAACTTGATCTTATTTATTTTGGATGATGAAGTTATATACATGTTATGAAACTTGACCCTTATGCATGCTAATGTGGTGATACATATGTTGTGATTGCTGGATTGTGGATTTATCATGTTAAATCCTTGGATCGTTAATGTTACACGGAAACCACATGAAAATTGTTTAGTTTAGTTTTTGAATTTTATGCACAGTCTGAATAAATTAATCATGTCCAATAAGCCGGCGAAAACCGCACACTCTGTTATAAAAATGTAAGATAAATTTTATAAAACACCATATATCCGTTTCTAATTTTTTTTTTAAGATAACATCAATAAACTTTTAAAATGCCATGCAACCCCTCCCCCCACATCCCTCTTGGAGGATGCAAGAACTTCGGTTAGTGGGGGCAAAACAAACTTCCAAGACCTATTGGAAACTCCAATATAAATACAGCATGTTAAAATTTTAAATTATTTGACTTTTGACATTAAAACTATATTGTTTATGATAACATTTTGGGTTAATTGCTATATAATACACCAAAGTTTCATCCATGTTGCACTTATATACCTTCTTCTTGTTTTTTCCGCTGCGTTAATTAAAATACCTTACAGTACAAAGTTGCAGTTTGCCTCCGCACGGTGATAACACAAAAAATGAAATGACCTTTATACCCTTGATTATTCTAGGTACCGGGTTGGGAAAAAACCTTTATCCATAAAGTTTCTACCATCCATTCCTAAATTTCTCAACGATAAAAACCTAAGGAACCTACTTAGGTTTAGAATTCATCTCAGGAACCTCCTTAGGTGTTTTGAATAAGTGGAAAATTAATGCGTAATAAGTGGTGTTTAGAACTCACCTAAGAAACCTCCTCCTATAATTTTCAATTGCCCAAGATGTCATCAACACGCATTGTAATTTGCACTTGGATATCATCAACAGGTTGGCTTTGTAATTTGCACTTAGAATGTGCTTCATCATTTAATGACCTTTTGAGAAATGTGCCCAAATTTGGTGTCCATAAGAAGGAGATGGGGCCGCAAAAGGGGAAGAGGAAGCACCGGCCCTAAATTAAGACAAATCAAAAGGAGAGGAGGAAGAAGGAAAACCCTAATTTGTTTTGGATTCAATGAAAAGGAATTTTGGTATAAGAATTTATTTATTAGCATGTTAGGGGCAAAATGGTCCAAAATTAATCATGTGTTTTGCACGTGGGAATCTTTTTCAGATAATTCTAACGTAAGGTTAACCAAGGGTAGTTAAATGTAAACGGTTTGTACTATAGGGTGTTTTAATACAGCGAAAAAAACAATAAGGTAAATAAATGCAGCATGGGTGAAAATTTGGGTATTATATATGTTTTTGATACTTATATATCTTTAAATCTTTTCATGATAACTTCATTTGTCAATGGTATCAAATAAGTCCGTTTCAATGTGTGTTACCTAGCAATCGTTTGGACATATATCATCAATATGGTAGAAACAACTAGATGGAGCCAAACGATTACACAGAAGGTCAAGAGTATAACAACAAATCTCTACTATTATAACTCAAAACTCAATAGGGCAAGACAAAAAATTTCTCAATTTTTCATTAAAAAATACAAAAAAATTGAGAAAAATCAATGTGAGGATTATAGAGTAAGAGCATACCATACCATGTCATTCTTTCATATACATATAATTACCTTTATACCTTTGAACAATTTTCATTACAAAATATCTTCCCTTTGGAAAATGAACAAACTTGGTAAAAAGATTATTAGACTAATGACAATAAAAAAAACATACAAAAATTACTACGCATGAAGGTTTTTCCTCATCATACACGTGCATGGCTGGTGCATGTTACTAGTATAATCTTAATGGAGACGAATGAAGCTGCAAAGATCTGGGAATTGGGGTCCACCACTTGTCGAGACTGGGCGTCAACCCACATGTCATATCTAGGGTTTTTCTCGAGAATAGAGAAGCATTACAAAATACCAATCACAGTCCCAATCAAGGGAGAAGGAATTCTTCTAGTTATATGGGTCATTTCCCAAACTTTCCTCCACATTTCATCAGGTTAGAAGTCAGTAAATTTAATGTTGATTTATATTTGGATCTCTTTTCCCACCCCTCTGTTCTTAAAAACATTGGCTAAATTTCAACCTGTTAGCATGAGCCAGACATTTTTTTCTGAATGATACCATGATTTTTTAAAATGATGGATTGATACCATGAACTTTGAACACCCCGGCATCAACGGAAAATTATAAAATGATCATAATACCGTTTCCCATTTTTTGCAAACATAGTGTATTTTATTATATGACAGGAGTATTATGGTCGCTTATAATTTTCTGTTAACTTGGTTAGGAGGATGTTTTGGTATTCTAAAAGTTCATGATATCATTTTGAAAGCCCATGATATCATTTGGAAAAAATGTATATAGTTCATGGCAGCAAGTTGAAATATATAAAATGGAGCTAAGGAGTGGTCACATTAGTAATACGTTTTATTAACAAGCGCGGGACACATAGCCTAGTGGTGGGCAATAGGAGTTTATGGGAGAGACCCGTGATCTCCCATCTAGTGCTTCGAAAAGGGACATGCAGTGTTAGTGGGCTTCATTGCGGTCAAAAACAAGGGCCAAGGATGGACACTAAGGTGCTGTTTGCAAGGATTAGTATTATTAAGGGTCTTTTTCCCTTCAGAAACTTGGGTGCGGACACGTGTCCGCTCAAGTAAACAAGTGGATCCGTCCCTAATCCCCTTAAATTAGAAATGTTGTCAGAAATTGTTAGTTTTATTGGCTTGTGCAAAACACGAGAGCACCGAGTAACTCCTAAATCTCTTGTACTTAACCTAAACAACCCTAAAATGAATTGTATTGGGCATTTTTGGGAAGAAAATATCCGTCTTATGTTTATGGAACATACCCTTCAAGGGGTTACTTGCATTTATCAAGTTCGTTGGTATTATCTTAAAAATCGGGAAATTCGATGGTGTTCTATAAACTTTACCAAATAAAGTACTTAGTAGAGTAAGTTATTTAAACGGGGTTTCATGAAGCCGGCAAAAGTCAACTCCAAAATGATCCAAGGATGAAGTTGGAGTGAATCTTCTCACTTTGATTGTTAAAAAGAATGATATGCTCTTTCATTTTCATAATTTGACTCATTCCTTGCCCCAAAAAGATTATCAAACTAGAACAAGAATCGATCATTGCAGAGAAGCTTTTGAAAAAATCAAGGGCAAATTAAGGAAGGCGTAATAAATCATTCGATTCAAAAACCCGAAGATCCTTAATCACAAATCACAAATACATTGACAGCAATAAAATGTTTAAAATTTGTATTAGTAAATTGTAACTAAAATGAATTAGTTTTTTGCACATGAAATGATGCACGTGGAAGGGGGAAAGCATGCATTGCATATAAAATGAAAAAATAAATTATTTTATGTAAGTGTATATATACAAAAGTTAGAGATTAATATCTGTAATGACTGTAATTTTTATGTAGTAAATAAAAGCCTATTTTAATTTTGAAGTTAAATATGTCTTTCATGTTATTTTAATGCTAATATTTTTCATTAAACAAATTTTAAATTTATATGGAAGGTAATGATTGGTTAAAACTTTATATTTTTTTTTGTTGATATATTTTGATTGAAGAGAATTTTATTTTAAAAGATAAAAGAGAAGAATTAGAATTGTGAATTTATCTTTAGGATTTTGTTAGATTTTTAAAGAGAATTTGTTTTAAAAAAAATTAATTGTTTGATTTTTTGGTATTTTAAAAAGTATAAATGTTTTTAGGAATATATTTCTTTATTGTTTTGTGTTATAAAAGAAATCTAGTTTTTAGAGAGAAGGATTTATTAAAATATTTTTTTGGAGAAAAAAATATACTTTAAAAAAAAAGAATCATGATTTTATATTTTATTATATTTTGGTAAAAGGGATTTTTGAAAAGAGAATCATTAGAAAAGTATTTTCAATAGAAAATTATTTATTAAGTATTTTAAAGATTTTAATTAGATTTCATCTTAATTAAAGACATTTTTAAAACAAACCTATTTTTTTAAAACCTCGCTTTAAACCCTTAGATCTAATCTTATTTAATCCCAACCCTTAATTTCTAAAATCCCTAATCTCTACTCTTCTAATAAACATTTCCCTCTCTTTCTTTTATCTTCCTTTCCCCATATTTTTTTCTTCCATCAAAACTTTGAACAACCCTATCGCCGTGCAAGCCTTGATTATCGAGGCATCCATTACATGACGCACACGGTAAGTCTCTCCCCTCATCTTTGAACATGTCGCCTCATTTCTTTAGGATCTCTGATCTAGATGGTGTTAAAATCTCACTTTTTAATTAAAAAAAAGAAATTTTGTACAAGCTCTTGTTATGAAACCGTTTGCTACACCCTCAACATGAAACTCTCGACAACTTAATCTTGTTTATTTTGGATGATGAAGTTATATACATGTTATGAAACTTGACCCTTATGCATGCTAATGTGGTTATATATATGTTGTGATTGCTGGATTGTGGATTTATCATGTTAAATCCTTGAATCGTTATTGTTACACGAAAACCACATGAAAATTGTTAAGTTTAGTTTTTGAATTTTATGCACAGTCTGAATAAATGAATCATAACTTCTAAACTATGTAGCCAAAACCTTTACGTAATGAGTCAAAACACTTTTAAACAAAAAATTCTATACCTTTCGTGTAGCATGGTTATTCTGAAAATGACTATAACCTTATGAAAATATGCCCTTAACTTATTAATTTGAAATCTGATCTTTGCTGGAATTTTCAGCACAGCCACAGTATAACCCCCATAGGATCTTCTGTACTTATTGGAACCTATCAAACCTTATATGTGCAGTATTGTACACTGAAAGGCGAACAATTCTAAAAGTATTTTCGGAAAACGACCAGAACTCCCTCGAAATTGCCCTCGAAATAGAGACTTGTACGCTAGCCAGAGGCTGAAAGTCTTCGATCGATCGCATGTTTTATTTTTAATTCCCAATTGTTTCCCCCAATCAGAGCAAGGCTCTACTTAATTTTGAAAATTCAAAATTCGAAGCAACGCTTCAGTCCCCTGTGCGCAGCGCGCAATTTGCCACATGGCAGAAGCTGATTCGGCGGCGTAACGCCCGAGACAATGCGTCCCATCAGAGCAAGGCTCTTCAGAAAACATAATTAAGACTTAACTGCGCAAGCGCACGGATGCGCGACACGTGTCTGCGCAGTTGCGCAATCGCAACTGCGCAAGCGCACGGATGCGCGACACGTGTCTGCGCAGTTGCGCAATCGCAACTGCGCAAGCGCGCGACAGCGCGACACGTGTCACGCGCTGGTGAGTTGCGCAGCAACAGAATGAAAATTTAAGTAAATCTTTTCTGTTCTTCTGTAAAACAGAGACCCTTGGATCAGAGATCCAATGGTGGGAAAATTCCCAAAATTATTCAGGAAAGATCTTGATAACAAATTTAACAAATTTGTGAGCACTATAAATAAGAGCCCAGACCTCATTCAAATGAGAAGGTAGAATCATCAAGAGAAGGATAAACTTCTAAAAAAAAAAAAGAAGAGAAAGAACTCTTGAAGATTAATCAAGAACAAAAAAAAGAAAGGTAAAATTTCTGAAGAACAGAAGATTAAAAAAGGGAATAATAAAAAAAATATATATAAATAGTGCCTTGCACTTGATATGAACCCTTGGTTTTGTGAAAAGAAAACAAGAAGAAAAACTTGTTTTCTTTTGATCTAAATTTAGATCAAAAGTGCCATGCACTTTTGTTCTTCAATCTGAAAATTCTTGAGTTCCTGCAACTCATTACTTAAAAGGGCCTGGCCCAAATCAGATCACAAAAATAATAAAAGGGCAGAGCCCTATTTGGAAAATTCTTGAGGGCCTGGCCCAAATCAAATTGCAAAATAATAAAAGGGCAAAGCCCTGTATGGAAAATTCCTGAGTTTCTGCAACTCATTATTTAAAAGGGCCTGGCCCAAATCAAATTAATAAGAGGGCAAAGCCGTGTTTGGAAAATTCTCGAGTTTCTGTAACTCATTATTTAAAAGGGCCTGGCCCAAATCAGATTGCAAAATAATAAAGGGGCAGAGCCCTGTTTAGATTGATTCTTTTAATCGGGCAGAGCCTAAAATAAAAAAATTGGACTTAACCCAATCCTGGCTGTAAGTCCTTAAATTAAATGCCTCTCATAAACCAATTCACGACCGGTTCGAGGGTACATCTCCGAACTCGTTTGACATCTGTCGTTGTAATTCCTCAACGACGTCAAAGAGGTGGCGGGTCCTAACGACCACTCATCTAATATCGGACCGAAACGCCCTTAAACTAACATCGGACCGAAACGTCCTTAAACTAATATCGGACCGAAACGTCCCTAAACTAATATCGGACCGAAACGTCCCTAAACTAATAACGGACCGAAACGTCCTTAAAACTAGCGATGGACCGAAACGTCCTTAAACTAATAATGGACCGCTATGTCCTTAAACTGGCGACGGACCGAAACGTCCCTAAACTAATAATGGACCACCACGTCCTAAACTGGAATATGGACCGCCACGTCCCTAAACTGACACAATAGGGCCCAAACGCTCTTTTGTCGGATCTAAACGGTCCCGTCTAAGTTGATCTTAGCCCCAAATACGGTTAATGTGTCCTTAGATATTCAAATAAGTAATAAAATCCCAAACCAACTTTGGTTCAAGGGTACATCTCTGAACTCCTCAGACACCTGTCGTTGTAATCCCTCAACGACGTCAGAGAGGTGACGAGTCCCGACGGCCGGATAATTAAATCAATCACTACGTCAAGTCGATCTTAGCCTAAAACAGGACTAATGTATCCTTGACGAACGTTTAAGTTGATCTTAGTCGCAACGCGACTAATGCATCCTTAAACTAAAAACACCGAACCCAAATCTAAGCAAAATACGGATTTGGACTAATCCACGTCCTACGGGCGACGATATTACTCAGTCTCCGTATACAATCCACGGGCAACCACAAATAAAACAAATACACACGACACGAAGTGAAATTCTGGAGAAGGAGAAAGTTGTTACCGCGATGCGGTAGCGTAATTAACTGCAGGGGCTTGCGCCTGCAGGGAAGAGCGTCCCCACAATCAAAAACCCCTCACCCTGAGGGGGAATCTGACGAAGTCTGCTACATCGGCCGCATCCGTCTAAACCTCCGATATACGGTGCCGTAAATCAACTCGGCATCTTCGGAGAGATAGACGGATAAAACCAAATAGCATCTGCCCCGAACTTCAGGCAAGACGTCTTCACGTCGTCGCCGTCTTTCGGAGGGGAACAGATTCTGGCACGCCCGGTGGGACCTTTTCCTCTTTCCACTCCACACTTCGTGTGTCGTCTTCGCGAATCAATCGCGGTTTGTTAAATGGTTGTCTTCGGATTTCAAGTTGCTAAGATTTGGTCTTTTATCTGGCGCAGAACTCAAGCATCCATGGATTCCCACTGCACCAAATGCGCGAAGCACCACTGCAATGGACGCTCCACCTCACCGAGAGGTGTAACATATGGGCCCCAAGCGGCCTCTTTCCTTACTCTGCCGGTAGAGCAGGTGACCCAGGCCACCACCGGCCTATTTTTCAGGACCATGGTCCCCCTGCAAGCTTCTCTATGCCGATATCCGCACCAGAAGCGAACAAGAAGTCGGTATTTGACCGGCTCACTGCTGCCACGACCCCTGTCAACGGGTCGCCTGCTACTAAACCGACATCCTCCGTTTTCACCAGGCTAGGTCAGAACTATAAAGTGGCCGTCCCAAAGAGGGCAACGGCCGCTGCTTTGGAAGTCGTTGAAGCGGCTTCTCCTATCAGAAAGTCGGTCTTTACAAGATTGACGGCTCCTACTCCTCCTCCAGCTGGCCAAAAAGCATCAGTCTTTGATAGGCTGACATCAGCAGTTACCCCACATCCAAACGGGGGGCAACAAGAAACTATCCCGAGTTCCGAGCCAGTCCCAATGGCTCGTCGTGCGCGACGTCGTCATTGGCAGCGAGTGAGAAAAGCAGGGGGCAACTCTCCCTCAGGGCTAACCCCACCTGCTCCAGTGGTGGAGGTCAACGCTGCTGTTCCAACTGGGAACAGCTTTGAATTGCTGAGGAAGGTGAGAAAGAACTCTCCAGTTGCTACGTTGAAAAGATCTCCTCCACCTGCGGAGAGAGCTCCAGAAACAAAACAAGAACAGCCCCCTCAACGGCTATCCTCAAAAGTTTATAAAGTATGGCGTAGGGTTCAAGACTCTATGATCGATCCAGACCACTTGCGTCACCAGAAAAGGGCGAAGGTAGAAAATAACAAAAACTGCCCCATTAAACAGCAGGGGGCGACGGTTGCTAGGATGCCCACTCCAACGGCTCCTTTAAACTCGATGGCCCACAAAAGAAGGAGGCCAGAGAAAGCTCCCGCAACAGCAGCAAGAGTTAACAATGGTGAACCTAAATGCCCCAAGTCAGGGGGCATAATTGTTCATACGGTTTACATGGCTTCTGGAAAGGAAGAAAGCCGTACTTCTACGGGTCACCGACCGCTCACCCGATCAGTGACCAAGGCTCAGGAGCAGTAACAAAAGCTCCAGGAGATGATGACCACAATGGCTGCACTCACTGGGCCGAAAGAAACCCCGGAAACATCCTCAGAAGAACGTCACGAACAAGAGACGGACGCCGAATTCCTCCGGCGCGTGCTAGAGAAGAAAGATAAAGAGGCTGCGGAACAGGCAGCCAACATAAAGAAAATGGCCCTCCTGTTCCAGGATATGGTGGGTATGATGATTCAACCAGATCCACCTGCTGGAGATCCCCCGATCATTCTTGAAGATGATAGGGGAGAGACATCGAATCCTCCACCGGCTCTATCCGCAGCTAAAGAGGATACCATATCAAAAGCTGATTTGGATGAATATATTGCCCAAAAAATACGGGTGCATCAGGCGACTGAAGCAGCCGGTCAGATCGTGAAAACGGGGCGGCCATATCCGGGCTGGTATGACCAAATCAAGTACCCGCCGGGTTACACTATTCCCAAGTTTCATGTTTACAAAGGGACCGGCAATCCCCATCAACATGTGGCCCAATTCAGGGCTCTTTGCGGTAATACCGGCGGCGACGACAAGCTTTTGCTTCGCCAGTTTGTTGGAAGTTTATCTGATACGGCGTTCGAGTGGTATTCCGAGCTCCCCAACGACTCTATTAAAACCTTTGCGGAGATGGAGCTGCTCTTCACCCAACGTTTTGCAAGTGCCAGCGAGCGTACCCCAATGACGGCACTGATTAACGCCAGGGTAAAACCCGGCGATACGTGGGTTCAGTACGCTATACGGTGGCGTAATCTATGGTCTAAATGTGAACAGCGCATAGAAGAAGCCCCTGCGGTGGGAATGTTTGTTGGAACCCTTGATCCACAAGCAACTATTTCACAATTTATGATGTTCTTCAAGCCGACTTCCTTCCAGGCTTTGATCGACAAATTGGCGCAGATGGACCAGATGGGCCATAAACCCCCTCTCCCGAAGCCGGACCCCCGAAACGATAAAGGAAAGGGGAAAGCGATCATCGTCGCTAATGCCCAACAACAACCGAGCGACTCGAAGCCTGCTGCTCGTCCAAACAATACACGCCCATACGTACCCCTTGAGGGCAGGATGGGACGTGCTTACTCCTTCCCCCGTGATAAAACAAGAAGGCTATTCGAGCTGGCATTGCGCAACAGGCTCATAAATCTGCCAGATCCAAAACGTCCGTCGCAACCAAGTGACGTCAACGATCCTAATTACTGCCCTTATCATAGAGTGTTGGGACATCCAATCGAAGACTGTTACGTTTTCAAAAATTGGCTTGAGAATCAATACCGTCAGGGCAAATTTGCGCTGTCTGACAAATGGAAGGTGAACCCTCCGCAGCCCCACACCTATAAGGGGACGAATACGCCGGGGGCAACATGCTCCGTCATTGAAGAAGCTCCCTGGGAGGTTGTATTATCAGCCAAAACGAGGAGAATGCTAAATGATCTTCAAACCTGCCCAGCGGTCAAGTGGAAGAACCCCTTGGAACCGCAGGTTATTGAGGGGATGTTGAAGCCACGACCGACTCCGAAGACCGATGGTGGTAGTTCAAGCGTTCATAGCCAGCCGTCAAAATCTTCGAAAAAGAAGAAGAAGAAATCTAAGAAGCCCGTGAAGCCTGGCGACAAGCGCACGGACTTACAAAAGCAAATCGACGCACTGGATGAGTACAACCAAAAGGCGCGGACTCCCATTACGCTCCAAGATTTCCTTGATCACGTCTTTCAAAAAGAAGATGAGGAGGAAAGTTCATCGGATGAATCCGAGGAATATATGGCAAGCTGTCATACGATCTCCCATTCGATCACGAACGATGGAGAGGTTTCTGGCACTAAAACATTGGGGGCAGATACCGAATCAAGAACTCCGGAGCTATCGGTCGAAATGATTGAAGCGTTTCTTAGCGAAGCTCAATTAAAAAGTAAAGCTGATCGAGAACGCGAGACGGCTATATTCGAAAGGGCCAAGCGCCAGCGACTTGAGGAAAGAGCCAAGAGCATACCGCTGGAGCAAAATGCTTCCACCACTGATAAAAGCCAATTCAAGATAAAAAAGAAGTTTGCTAAGGCCATATCGATGGGCATGAAACTACCGCCCTCCGAAGAGAAAGTTACTGGCACGGTAGAAATGCACCCCTTCTACTGCTTATATCATCAGAAGGTCTCGCACTCTACCCAAGATTGCAAAGCTTTCAATGGATGGTGGCAGGGATACGTCGCTAATCAACAACGCTTTAAACGGGAAAAGCGTAAGATTCGTCGCGAACAGAGAAACACGACCAAAGAGTCTGAAAGAACCGCCGGCAATTGTCACATGGTTAACACTACCGGGTCACAAGTGCCTACATTTGGAAGCGACTCTGATGAGGAGCTAGAACTTGCCCCTCTCTTTAAAGAGTCAACTTCGGGAAAGGAGGAGGAGCCAGTGGTTTGCGAAAATATCCGGCTGCGGAATCGAACACTGCCTGAAAAGAACCTTGGACCTTCGAATAGAAAAGATAAGGGCAAAGAAAAAGTCTCTGAAGACATCGTCTTAGATGACCAAGTTCTGGAAGAGCTAAACGCCGAGAACCCGCCAAAGAGGAGTAAAGTGGATTACAATGTCTTGGCACATCTGAGGAAACTGCCTTCACAACTCAGCGTCCTTGATGCTCTATTACTATCGAAAGAGGCGAGGGATTCTTTGATTAAGGCCCTACAAGACCCGAACCAATTCCAAGCTTTCCTGGCCGAACAAAAGATGAAGGATGAATTGGAAGAGGTGCATACAGCCGACGTTGCTTTTGGTGATGAAGACCTCCTCCTCGGGACATGTGAACACAATCGCCCCCTTTATGTCTCGGGATACTGCCATGACATAAAGATAGGAAAAATCTTGGTCGATAACGGATCGTCTGTCAATTTACTCAATGTGCGAGTGTTAAAGGAGATTTGCATGAGTGTCCAACACCTCGCCCGGGACAAAATCACCATCTCCGGTTTCGACTCTCAATCCTCAAAGACTCTTGGATCTGTGATATTGACGCTACGCTTCGGGATGCTCGTCACAGACATCAAATTCCATGTTATAGACGCCAAGACGTGCTACAATGCTCTGCTCGGCCGACCATGGCTACACGAATACAATATCATCCCTTCTACACAGCATCAGTGCATGAAGTATTCTAGGGACGGCCTCGAGTACACAGTGGCAGGAGAGTTGAATCCGTTTTCCGTGAACGAAGTTCGCAAGTACGAAGATGCCAAGTACTTCTTACCGAATTTCGAAGACACGGAAAGGTGTCACAAACCGGAGAACAAAACTAACGCAACCATCCCTGTCTTCGGCAGTGACACCGAGGAGGAGGAGGATATAATTTATTCAGGTCCATCCCAGTCCACCAGGCCAGGACCATCTGTTCCTTCATTGATCTTCGGTAGTGATTCAGAGGATGAAGTTCATGCTGTATTCCCCGCTCGGCCCTCAATACAGATTTCCACTGATGAAGAGCGAAGTCTGCAGGTAACCATGGTGCCGCTTGAACATTACAAAGAACTGGATGCATTCGACACCAACAGCGTAGAAGAATTGCAGACATTCTATATCCCTCCCGGAAGAAAAGGGGAGAAGGCAATCCTGTTCTACCGTTCTGAAGAAAACAAGGTGGAAAAAGAAATTTGGCATGGCGCGGATCCCACGCTCGACAGGCTTCAGCCTATCCGTCTTCCCAGATATTATACCGAAGGTTTGAAGAAACTGCTGAAACGCCAAGGGATGTCCTTCACACAGACCGCTAGAAAAGCTAAATTCTATGACAAGGTCTGGAACGTTCCCGGGACTCAATGCAAACTGCCTAACGGGAGAACGGAAACAAAAGGGCTCGGGTACATCCGGCCAAAGAAACGGGAGTTAATAAACAGCTGTTATGCCATGTATGACTTTGATGAAGAAGCGGACGCTCAATGGGAAGACGCTAATCCTGAATCAGCAAGAGTTCCTGATGCAAGACCTCCCAGTCCATCGTCTGAAGACCAGATGAGCAAACTTATAAAGGATGCGAGTCAAAAAGCCCGAGATGATCACGATCGTGAAATGGCAATCTATGAGAAAGCCAAGACACAGCGTCTCCTTCGACAGGCAGTAAAGAACGAAGATGTTACCCCACGTCAGCCTGCTACAAAAAGGGTTCGACGCGAAAGCAAAAACAAGTCGAGGGGCCGAAAAGGTGCTCGACAACCACAAGACAGAGCTAAGAAGCCACGCATACGAGAGTCGAGCGTTATTGACCTAGCCCTTATGAAGAAAATGGGTCGAGCATACTCGTTTCCTCCGAACAAAACAAGGAAAATACTTGATCTTGCTCTAAAACATCAAATGCTTACTCTGCCAGAGTCTAAACACCCTGAGCAAGCGGGCGAAGTCTCCAACCCAAATTATTGCTCTTACCATCGAGTAGTAGAGCATCCGCTTGAAGATTGCTTCACCTTTAAGAATTGGGTTGAGGACCAATATCAGCTTGGCAAATTCGCGTTGTCTGACAGTTGGAGGGTATCGCCGCTGCAAAAGCACAAACCCGAAAACAAAAAGAGAAAACCCACTCCGCATTGGGATTGGCAGAAAATTCGCACCTGCCATGTGATAACAATATTAAAAGAAGGGTCCGAGGACATGAACAACCTCCCTTGGTGCTTTGAAAGCGGCAGCGATGAGGTAATCTCAGAATTTCCCCCAGCTCCGAAAGAACTGGAGGATGGAATCCATACTACTGCAGATAACCTCAAGAAAATCGAGTTAGGGACAATAAATGATCCGCGACCGACATTCGTCAGCGAGCTGCTGTCGGAAGAGAGGGTGGCTGCGTTAAAAGATGTCCTTGTGCAGCATAAAGATTGCTTCGCATGGAACTATTCCGAGATGCCGGGGCTAGATCCAGAAGTTGCTGTACATAGACTAGCAATATCCCCAGACGTCAAGCCGATCAAACAGGCGCCGAGAAGAATGCGACTCGAGCTTGAGATGAGCATAAACACCGAAGTCAAAAAGTTAATCGACTCTGGCTTCATTCAGGAAGTTCAGTACCCTGAATGGATCGCCAACATCGTCCCAGTGATGAAGAAAAATGGGACAGTGCGCATATGCGTAGACTTTCGGGATCTTAATAAAGCCTGCCCAAAAGATGATTTCCCAGTGCCAGTCACTGAACTTATGATAGACAATACATCCACTCATGAGGTTTTCTCCTTCATGGACGGCTCGTCGGGGTATAACCAGATAAAAATGCATCCCGAAGACCAGAAGCACACGGCTTTCCGGACTCCTTTGGGAATATTCTGTTACAAGGTGATGCCCTTCGGTTTAAAGAACGCCGGTGCTACTTATCAGAGGGCCATGACAAAAATCTTCGACGACCTTATACACGAAATTGTTGAATGCTATATCGACGATCTCGTGGTTAAAAGCAAATCATACGAGGAACATCTCGAGCATCTGAAGACTGTATTTCAACGCCTTCGGCAGTACAACCTGAAGATGAATCCTCTTAAATGTGCGTTCGGGGTTTCCTCGGGCAAATTCCTGGGATTCGTTGTTCGACACCGAGGTATTGAAATAGATCCGTCAAAGATTAAAGCAATCATGGAAATGCCTCCGCCGAGGACTCTCAAACAGCTGCGGTCTCTCCAAGGGAAACTCGCATACATACGGCGATTTATAGCCAACCTCTCAGGAAAATGCCGGCCATATAGTCACCTGATGAAGAAAGGAACCCCGTTTGTTTGGGATCAAAGATGCCAAGGCGCACTGGATGAGATCAAGCAATACCTGCAGAACCCGCCGGTGTTGGCTGCCCCGGTTAAGGGGAAGCCTCTCATTCTTTATACGACCGCCCTCGAAGGTTCCCTAGGCGCATTATGGGCGCAAGAGAACGATCAAGGGAAAGAAAGAGCACTCTATTACTTAAGTCGGGTTCTGCTGGGGGCAGAAAGCAACTACTCTCCCATCGAAAAACACTGCCTGGCGTTGATCTTCGCAATAACAAAGCTTAGACATTACGCATTGGCGCATGAGGTCCGTCTCATTTCAAGGGTGGACCCCCTTAAATACCTAATGTCAAAGGCCATATTGACGGGACGACTCGCTAAATGGGCTCTGCTATTGATGGAATTTTCGATAACATATCAACCTCTCAGGGCAGTAAAAGGCCAAGCCATCGCCGACTTCCTTGCTGAGCATCCCATCCCTGCCGATTCTCCTTTAAATTGCGATTTTCCAGACAGACATGCGTTTGATGCAATCGACAGTGGTGATACCCGGTGGGAGCTTTATTTCGATGGAGCATCTTCCATGAAAAAGCATAAACAAAATACGCCCATGATCAAATCAGGGGTAGGTCTTATCTTCGTAACCCCACAAGGAGGAATAATGCGATTCGCCTTCTCCTTGACAGAGCCGAGAACGAATAATGAAGCTGAATATGAGGCTTTGATAGCAGGCCTCGAGATCGCCATTGACATGGGAATTGAAGACCTACTCATATATGGGGATTCCCAACTGGTCGTCAGTCAAGTGAACGGCGACTACCAAACGTGCAAACCGGAGTTGGTGAAATACGGTGAAAAAGTGCAACAACTGCTGACCCAAATTCCCTCCTACACTTTGGAGAGCATACCGCGAGCGGAAAACAGCAAAGCGGACGCACTAGCCAAACTTGCTAAAGAACTGGCTGACGAGAACCTCGACGACGTTAGAATCGTGGTACAAAGCCGTCGAGTGCTTGCCCCAGCAGAAGTATCTCCATAATCGTCTGAAGAAAAAGGAACGAACGAGGAGACGACCCTACAAATAAAAGACCATGAGAAGACCGAAGACTGGAGAGAAGTTTTCATAGATTACTTCAGGTTCCACCGGATGCCTGAAGAAGCGTCCATAAGACATCAGCTCGTGAAACGAGCTCTGTCTTTCGCCTTCGTCAATGATACTCTATACAAGAGGTCATTCGATTCTCTGTGGTTGAGATGCCTAGGACCTGACGAAGCAAAAAGAGTCGTTCAGGAAGTTCACGATGGACTCTGCGGTTCTCATCAAGCAGGTCCTAAGATGAAGCTGAAGATAAAACGGATGGGCTACTACTGGCCCACGATGATGCAGGATTGCCTGGAATACGCGATGCAATATCATTCATGTTAAATTCATGGGGACTTCATCCATCAGCATCCCAATCCACTGCATCCAACAGTGGCTAGTTGGCCGTTCGAAATGTGGGGGACTGATATAGTCGGCCCCATCGAACCAGCATCGTCAAAGGGACATCGTTTCATCCTGGCGACGACTGATTACTTCTCCAAATGGGCAGAGGCGGTACCGTTGAGGGAAGTGAAAACGGAGAACATCCTCCATTTCTTCAGAACGCATGTCATATACCGGTTTGGAACCCCGAGAAGAATCATCTCTGATAATGGGCCAGCCTACCGAAGTCATAAGATTAGCCGCTTCGCACAGCAGCACAATATAGACTGGAGATATTCCTCAGTTTATAACCCCCGAGCTAACGGTCTAGCTGAGGCCTTCAACAAGACCTTGACGAAGATCATGAAGAAAACGGTGTCACGAAATAAGAGAGATTGGCACGAAAGATTGCAAGAGGCTCTTTGGGCGTATCGAACTACATTTAAAACGGCCACAAACACAACGCCGTACGCGTTGGTATTTGGGACGGAAGCAGTACTCCCCCTCGAGATAGAATTACCCTCTCTACGAGTGGCAGTCCATTACGAGTTGACGGACGAAGAAAATGCTCACCTTCGGTTTGAAGAGCTTGACGCCCTTGATGAAATCCGGCTTCTAGCACAGCAAAATCTGGAAGCTTATAAAGCAAAGATGACGCGCTCATATGAAAGATTGAGCCGCCCGAGGACATTCCGCCAAGGCGAACTCGTGCTAGTCGTCAAAAGGCCCATGATCCCCAATCGCGCCAAGCGGGGAAAGTTTGAGCCAAACTATGAAGGACCGTACATCATTGATAAGGTCTACCAGGGCAGGGCCTATCTACTCATGGACATGCACGGTGAAAGGCCTTTCAGGCCAATAAACGGTCGCTTCCTAAAGAAATACTACGCTTAACGAGCCTTAGTTTAGGTCAATGATAGATGACGACGACTATGTCCGCTCGCTATCTTCCTAAGCTCAGGCTTTATAAGCAGTAGCCAGCCCTCTCAACGTCGGACCGAAATGTCCTTAAACTAATAGCAGACCATAACGTCTTTAAAAAACTACTACCGCAGCATCTTTAGACTTAAAAAAAAAAAACAAAAAACGGTATGTCCATGAGCAAGAAGGGCACGGATGAAAACCCGAAAGGGCTCCGTGAGTAAAAACAGCAGGGCTACCGGCGAGAGTTCGTGAAAACCCGAAAGGGCGCGACCTCGTAAAAGAAAAAAGAAAATGAAAATAAAAAAACAAAAAAACAAAAAAAAAACGGTATGTCCATAAGCAAGATGTGCACGGATGAAAACCCGAAAGGGCTCCGTGAGTAAAAACAGCACGACTACCGGCGAACGTTTGTGAAAACCCGAAAGGGCGCAACTTCGTTAAAGAACCCTTACAGAGTCCTCTCGACCCTGTAAGGAGAAACCACCCGCGTGAGATCCTTACGACTCACAAGGGAACAACACACTTAGGAATCCCCACGATTCCTAAGGAGAAAATACGCTTGCGAGATCCTCACGACTCGTAAGGAGAACTCTCTTATGGGACCCTCACGGCTCATAGGATTTGAAAGTCTTAAGTCACAGAGACCTAAACCTGTGCTTAAGCAAATCCCCACAAACTTCCAATGTTGCCCTACAAGTGGCTCAATATTGACCCTTGTATACAATCCACGGGCGCGAATAAACATTTCCTTAACCAAGGTCCATCCGTGATCGGGGATATGTTCGCATAACCCTTGTAAGTCCTCTCGATTTACAAGAAGAAAACCCCCTGTAGGATCCTTACGACTTACAGAGGAACAAAACACTTTGGAACCCTTACGAATCCTAAGAAAAAAATACACCTACAAGATCCCCACGACTTGTAGGGAGAAATACCTTCACGAGACCCTTACGGCTCATGAAGTCAAAAGCCTTAACCGACAGGACCCTAACCCTGGTCGCTAAGCCTCCTTTGTTCGACAACGACAGAGGCAAATGATGATTCGCTCCTGGTAATATCACAGTTGTAGCGGTGCTGATGCCGAAATCGGTGTCCAATTTCAGGTTTACGGCAAAAGCCAGCAGGCCGCTCATGCATACGAAATAGCCGAAATGATAGGGCAGCTTGCAATAAAAAGCAGCAAGTAAAATGTATGCATGCAAAATAGCCGAAATGATTGGGCAACTCGCAATAAAAAGCAGCGAGTAAAAATAAAATAGCCGAAATGATTGGGCACCGCGAAAAATTGCCGAAATGTTTGGGCAATCGCGACCTTCACGATATAAAAGCTGAAATGATAGAGCATCGCGGAAATAAAATAAAATAAAAGAAGAAATGATAAAACTTTGGCCCTACAGTCGAGGTCACATCGATCCCTGTATACAATCCAAGGGCGTAAACAAAGAAGAAACCATACTTCCCCAGCGGATTCCGTCGAACGACGAAACCAAACCTCAAAGGTTCATTTCAACCGAAGAAGCCAATGACTTCGACAAAAATTCCTCGACTCACGGATACAAACACTCCTTGACGAGAGCCTTCTGATCCGCGTCGACCCGCAGAGCCACCAGTGCCTCCGTAGGAATCCTCGACTCGTTTCAAACCCCAAGGAAACAAATAATCCTTGGCGCTTGGGAAACAAATAATCCCAGCAAACTCCTCGACTCACGGATACAAACACTCCTTGACGAGAGCCTTCTGATCCGCGTCGACTCGCAGAGCCACCAGCGCCTCCGTGGGAACCATCGACTCGTTTCAAACCCCAAGGACACAAATAATCCTTGGCGCTTGGGAGACAAATAATCCCAGCAAACTCCTCGACTCACGGATACAAACACTCCTTGACGAGAGCCTTCTGATCCGCGTCGACTCGCAGAGCCACCAGCGCCTCCGTGGGAACCATCGACTCGTTTCAAACCCCAAGGACACAAATAATCCTTGGCGCTTGGGAGACAAATAATCCCTCGCAAAACTTCTCAACTCACGGATACAAACACTCCTTGACGAGAGCTTCTTGATCCGCGTCGACCCGCAGAGCCACCAGTGCCTCCGTAGGAACCCTCGACTCGTTTCAAACCCCAAGGACACAAATAATCCTTGGCGCTTGGGAAACAAATAATCCCTCGCAAAACTTCTCAACTCACGGATACAAACACTCCTTGACGAGAGCCTCCTGATCCGCGTCGACTCGCAGAGCCACCAGCGCCTCCATGGGAACCCTCGACTCGTTTCAAACCCCAAGGACACAAATAATCCTTGGCGCTTGGGAAACAAATAATCCCTCGCAAAACTTCTCAACTCACGGATACAAACACTCCGTGACGAGAGCTTCTCTGACTCACATCTCAGGCAGTAAAGATTCAAAAACTTGCTTCCTGAAACAATGGGACCCTGCAAGTCAATCCTAAATGGTCTCTTGCATACTATCCACGGGTCTCACTCTCTGAAGTCGATTTTCGACAAAGAGGGAAACAACCGCTTACGAGCCTTCTCGACTCGTAAGAGGGCAATGGGACCCTGCAAGTCAATCCTAAATGGTCTCTTGCATACTATCCACGGGTCTCACTCTCTGAAGTCGATTCTCGACAAAGAGGGAAACAACCGCTTACGAGCCCTCTCGACTCGTAAGAGGGAGAAATTCTCTCATAAGATCCTTTCGACTTATGAGAGAAAACCGCACTTAGGAATCCTCACGATTCCTAAGGAGAAAATCCACCTACGAGATCCTCTCGATCCGTAGGGAGAAAAGTCTCTATGAGACCCTCACGGCTCATAGAGTTGAAAAGTCTTAGGCAGCAGATCCGAACCTGCGGCCTAAGCCATCGTTATATCTTGAAGAAACCAGAATGCTTACTCTGTTACCTGTCAATCATGTTTATCAAAACAGCATGCTGATAATAAGAGAAGGGAGAAAGCAAAGAAATGATACAAGACATTGCAAGAAAAAATGTGTATCTTTATTTATTAATTCAATCAAGTACATGGCGAATCGTATAAAAGAATAAAGAATGTATACATCTTATTCAAAAAAAAAAGAAAATTACAAGTATATTGATACAAGGGCAGCTATTGGGAAGGGAGCGTCTTGCACAGATGTAGCAATCGCTCGCATATCTCCTTCCACGCCTTCTCCTGCTCGGCTACCGCCGTCAACTCTGCCTCCACTTGGGCTCGTTGCCGCAAAACCAATGCAAGCTGCTCCCTCGAGACTTGATAAGCAGCCTCCCGACTTGGGATGTTGCGCTCAGCCACGTCAAGCTTCTTCTTTAAGTTTAGCCCACGGGAGATGCGCTCCAAGAGACCCTCAAAGATAGTCTTCACTTGGGCAGCATTTGCCTCAACCTCAGCGCGCAGATGGGCCATTTCGTTTGAGGTCTTTTGGCATTCCCTTAGTCTTTGAGCTGCTTCTTGCTCCAAGTGGCGGGAGTGCGAAGTGCTTTGCTCGAGCCAAGTTGTGCGTTGGGTGCTCAGAGCTAAAACTTCAGGAGAAGGGCGCGTCAACTCCAGCCGGTACAGACAGGCCTCGATCTCCCTGCAGTGGTTAACCCAAGATTCAACGACGCATTCGTCGTGAAAAGTTATGAGCGCCGCTAACATGGGATTAACATCCACAGCGAAGTCTACAGCAGAAGGAAGAGCGTCCATGCTGAGCTCTTCGATATACCCGCTCAGCATGCCTAGACTCATCACAGCACCCTTTGAAGACGGACGTCTCAAAAAGGGGCCTGCCGGTGAAAAGACGCGAGCCTCGAAAGGGACTGGAGCCGGAATAATAGCTGCAAAACAAAATAGGGTTAAACGATGGTTCAAAAGATGTTGAAGGGTTATCAAAGAGGAAATCTACTATACCAGGTGTAGCGGACGGCAAAGCCGGAAGGGCCGGTAGCGCGGCAGGTCTTGCATCCCCTCCTTCGATTTGTGGCACTGCAATAAAGAAAAGGAAAAGTCAGAAATCATCCCATTGCTAGAAAAAAAAGGGTAAATAAAGATATTACCGGCGCCACTAGAGGGAGAAGCGAGTTCGGATGGGAAAGAGAAGTGCGGGAGCAACACTTGATATAAGTGATCAAAAAGCACTCCTGCAAAAGCACAATAGTGTAACGTTAGTACAAAAGCCGCATTTTTGAAAGATTAATGCATGAGTCGTGAATCCATACCTTCCAACATCCGTGACGGTACAAGGGAAGACGGGGAGGTGACTACTGCCAAAGCAGTAGTTGACGGTGCCCCCTCGAGCAATGGAGCATCGATACTGGCCGCACCTGCAAGAACAAGTTTGTTAGAAGAGATCACAAGATATATACAAAAAAAAGGGAAACGCTGGTGACTCAAAAGTTTACCTGACGAGCTGCCAGCAGAAACTGAGGCAGTCCCTTCCTCCACTGACGGAAGACCACCGCCTGTAGCTTCATCACCCGACTCAAGGGGAACCGTTGTTATGCTCTCAAGCTCTACAGGCGGCGGGGAACCATAGACAGGGAGGGCCAAGATAGGAACATTGCCAGATTCCTGAGAAGGAGCGCCTAGCTTGTCTTCAGGAATCATGGCCGCTTCACCTGCTGCTCCCTCAGGATCAGCGATTACAGCTGCCCCGTCCATCGGCACCACAAGGTCCCCAGCCTCAAGTACCTCGCCCTCTACCGCTTTCGGCTCGGTTGAGACAATCATCTCATCTGCCGCCACTTCGGGTGCGGCATCAATGACCTTCTCCGCGGTAGGTCCCTCAATCTCGGCTCCAGGCCCCATGACCTCGACAAAGTTGTCCACTGTCGGTTCGGGTTCGGCGAGTACCGCTTTCTCCGCTCCCTTGGGTTCGACGGTCGTCTCCGCCTCCCCCTCAGTTGGACTTGACCCTGCAAGATGAGATATGTATAAGCCAATAGTTTTATAAGTCATACAACAAGGCTTTGAAAGGGGTACTACCTGAAGCGGATTTATCATTGGCACTCCGAACCGCGCGCGCAACTTGCCGACGAGCAGTAGACAGGGCCACAGGGGGCTCTTCAGAAGGAGTACTAGCGTCAGGAACAGTGCTAGGGCCCGCTCCTGCGGCCAGAGCAGCTCTGCGCGCCTTAGCTTCGCGTCTGGACCGCTTCCGCTCCTCTCGAGCCAATGAGACAGATGCCATCAGGGCTTCCTTGAGCGAAGCCTCCTCATCCGTGTAGAGGGATGCCTCCAGATTTTTCAGAGCATCCCTCGTTGTTGCATCAAGCCGAGGCTCTTGCGGCAGCTTCGACGGAGCTGGGGCTTCGATGACGGGCTTGGGAAGGGTCCTTGCGCCGATTAATACAACCCCTGTAAAGAAACAAGAGAAGGTCAGGTCGACTATCATAAAAAGATAACGAACTTTCCGTATAAAAGAGAAAGGGATAAAACATACCGACGCTTGCTAGGGTACGCTTCTTCTCCTCCTCCTGGAAGGTCTTCAGAGAGGCAGCAATGGCCTCTTCAGTAGAAACACCTGTTGAAAATGAGGCAAATATTAGCTAAAGATAATAATAAAAAGTGGGATAAAATGACAAATAAGGAGGCTGATGATTACCTGACTCAGCGAGGCTGCTTAACATTGCTTCGAGCCTCGCCGATCGCTCCGAAGCTGCAATGGCGGCGGCTAGATTGGTGTCCTCAGGGTCCACCACGAAACCCTCATTGCTGCCGTACTCGCATATAGTCTCGGCAGGATGAGCCGCGGGCTCTAAGTTAAGGATCGCGTCGAGAGATAAAGTGGACTTCTTCTTCTTCTGCCTGCCAACCTTAGACCCACTGGGAGCAGCTTTGCGCTTGCCAGTTTTGGCAGTCACTTTCGGGCGGCGAGTCCCGATGTCCGCTCCTGCACCCGACTCCGGCGATGCCGCTTTAACCGTCTTTGTCGGAGCACGGGGCGCCGTTGAGGCATCCACCGTAGTAGGCTGTGGCAGTCCACGCGGAGGGGCCAACACGCGTGGTCGATCAGATCCGGCCTCTTTCGTCGGAGGGATAACCTGAACCCTGGGCTGCAATGGAGCCTTGCGATCGCCGCCGGGAGGCGCAGCCCTACGATCGACCAGTAGGCGTTTCTCCATCAAGATGATTGGGCCCATCGCGTGCGCGTACCAAGCCACATACGAATTGAGTATCTTGGGGGTACAGCTGGGCTCACTGATAAAAAAGTAGGAGCCTGTATTGAGCCGGATGAAGTGATGCATCGCATTCCGTACTCCCTCTGGACCGACCGCAGGTGTTCCCAAGAAGGCTTCCAACGGGACTCCTTGGTTATAACTCGATTGCCGGGCAAATCGATGCGGGTTATACCTCATGAAGAGGGCCGTTTCATTCTGCCTAAATACCAAGTAGCCCGGCCGAATGGAATAAAGGTGGAGGATTTCCCGAGCCTTCAACACGGAGACACCGCCCTTAAAGTCATCACGCAGCGGCACCACCGACTTAGTGGTCTCGGAACCCATGGTGATGACCTTATCCACAAAAGAGGTCTTCGCCCCGACTAGATGCGAACGCAGAAGCAGTCCCCTAGACTCCCGCGGAGGTGCAAACACGATGGAAGCCCCGACCAATCGTATGATTCTTGAAAGTATGAATCTCTCAAAGAATGGAGGAGTTTTGTGGGCACCAAACACTCCTCGAACATGCAGCTCCATCCAAGAAGTGAAGTAGTGCATCGGGAAGTTAGCAGGCTGTACCCCAGGTTCATTAGCGTCCGCCGCTACGCTAAGTCCATTGTAGAGGTAAGCCAACCCGGCGATCCCCACTGATAACTGCAAACCGGCCACCATTCGATGCGCCGGGTAAAAGACAGAAGATCGCATGAGGCGTGGGTGCATGGGAAGCGCGAAGCTGCACAGCCACAGACCTAAGAACCCTATGAAGAAGGTCTCCTCATCCATGCCAGGAACGGCGATCTCTGAGAAAGGGACGCTAGCAGTGCCGGGAAGGTAAAAACTTCGCTGATCAATTTCCGATGAAGGTCGGCGGTCCAGGCCGAAACCAAAAGGATCAGCAAGTTGGGCGAACTTCTCACCTTGCTCTGATAAAAATTCCGGGCGAATAAAACGAGCAATGAAGTCCGCGAAACTAACGCCTCGATCGCCCAATTCCAAATGAAGCTCCTCGTAAATCTCCAACACCTTCACCAGGCCCGGATGCTGATGCTGGATGGCATTTTCCGGAGTCAAGTCGAATACCACCTGCTTGGTGGCAAAGACGTACTCATCAGGAGGAAGCAGCTCTTCGTAGTGCTCCCCCCTCGCCGGTAAACCTGAAAGCTCAACGAATTCCTCTAGAGAAATGGAAACTTCCCTATCCGCTGCCAGGAAAGTATGTGTGGGGATATTCCATTGTTCAATGAAGGCCTTTGTCCACCACGTTGGAGGAGTAGGATACTCGAAAAGCGAGACGTAGACGGCGGAGTATAAACCAAACTTCGTGAGGTGAGCTCTTTTCGCCGCTAAAATGTACCGGGCCCATGGCAGGTATCCAGCAAGCGGTCGCGGATTCAATCCATTGTTGTAAGCCTGTCCCCAAGGGCGTGCTTCACCCTGACAGATTCGCCTTCCCAAGATATCTATAGCCGGCGGCGGCTGCACCGGAATAGCGCCGATTGCAGGCTGGAGGAGGTCGTCAGAATTCCAATTTTTAACCTCCACGGCATACTCCACCGGGGGTTTGTCCGCATAGGGGATCGTAACTATAGGTTCGGAGGGCGAGACGGAACTGAAACTGCGACGACCCTGGATGATTTGGCTATACCACTTTCCCCACAGATGAAGCTTCTTGCATTCAGGATCATGATCCTTAATAAGAGCGAACACCACCCGATCCACTGGCGCATGAGGGAACCCTCCTTCCGAGCGAACGAAGGGAAAAGACAAGTCGTCAGACATCTTTTCTGTATAAAAATATATATATCATTAGTGGTCTGACGCTTAACATTAAAAAAAAATATATAATAAAAAAAAAATAATAAAAATAATAATAAATAAAAATCTTGCTCCACACTGTGATGCAGCGGGTAGGGGACCAAAGGGGGACCCACAAAATCAAGATGACGACGCATCATTTGATGAGACAATCCCACCATTGGATGAGACTATCAGTCAATAAAAAAGACCCCCAAGAGAATATCCTCATTGGGGTGGGGGACCCCTAGAGACAAGGAGAAGATCTCCTCTTTTCAGAGCAAAGCTCTGCCACAGAGTGACATTTGTCAAACTCCTGTTTCAAAGGAATAAAACTTTTTAAAAAAGAGCCTAGCTCTGCAGTAGTAATAAAAATTTATAACTCCTAAGAATTAAAATTTTGGGATCTTAAAGATCCATGGAAACTTTTTTTAAAAAAAAGTTTTCTAGTTGATTTATGAAGCAGGGCTCTGTTCATGGGTTAAAACCTAAGAACAGAGTCTCTGCAAATTTTTGAGAGCAAGGCTCTGTGAATAAAAACCCCAAAGGGGTTTCCTTTAGATCAAAGATCTATAAGAGCAAGGCTCTGTGAATAAAAACCCCAAAGGGGTTTCCTTTAGATAAAAGATCTATAAGAGCAAGGCTCTGTTAATTAAGTTTAATTTAAATTAAATTAATTTAATTTTACCTATAATGGTTCTGAAGTTAGAACTTGGAAGTTCTTAAGGAAATCACAAGAGCAAGGCTCTGGAAGTTCTCAAGTAAGAGCAAGGCTCTGAAATTCAATTTCTTGAAAATGGTAAAAAATTACCAAGGACCAAGGGTCCTATTTATAGGCGCCTGCGCCTGTTCACTTGACCAATAGATCCGACGGTAAGGATCTTGCCACCGCTGCACTCACGCGCGCGCCACGTGAGCGCAACGGTGGGGGGGCATCTGTTTCCCCCAATCAGAGCAAGGCTCTACTTAATTTTGAAAATTCAAAATTCGAAGCAACGCTTCAGTCCCCGTGCGCAGCGCGCAATTTGCCACATGGCAGAAGCTGATTCGGCGGCGTAACGCCCGAGACAATGCGTCTCATCAGAGCAAGCCTCTTCAGAAAACATAATTAAGACTTAACTGCGCAAATACATGGCAGCGCGACACGTGTCTGCGCAGTTGCGCAATCGCAACTGCGCAAGCGCACGGATGCGCGACACGTGTCACGCGCTGGTGAGTTGCGCAGTCGCAACTGCGCAAGCGCACGGATGCGCGACACGTGTCTGCGCAGTTGCGCAATCGCAACTGCGCAAGCGCGCGACAGCGCGACACGTGTCACGCGCTGGTGAGTTGCGCAGCAACAGAATGAAAATTTAAGTAAATCTTTTCTGTTGTTCTGTAAAACAGAGACCCTTGGATCAGAGATCCAATGGTGGGAAAATTCCCAAAATTATTCAGGAAAGATCTTGATAACAAATTTAACAAATTTGTGAGCACTATAAATAAGAGCCCAGACCTCATTCAAATGAGAAGGTAGAATCATCAAGAGAAGGATAAACTTCTAAAAAAAAAAAAGAAGAGAAAGAACTCTTGAAGATTAATCAAGAACAAAAAAAAAGAAAGGTAAAATTTCTGAAGAACAGAAGATTAAAAAAGGGAATAATAAAAAAAATATATATAAATAGTGCCTTGCACTTGATATGAAACCCTTGGTTCTGTGAAAAGAAAACAAGAAGAAAAACTTGTTTTCTTTTGATCTAAATTTAGATCAAAAGTGCCATGCACTTTTGTTCTTCAATCTGAAAATTCTTGAGTTCCTGCAACTCATTACTTAAAAGGGCCTGGCCCAAATCAGATCACAAAAATAATAAAAGGGCAGAGCCCTATTTGGAAAATTCTTGAGGGCCTGGCCCAAATCAAATTGCAAAATAATAAAAGGGCAAAGCCCTGTATGGAAAATTCCTGAGTTTCTGCAACTCATTATTTAAAAGGGCCTGGCCCAAATCAAATTAATAAGAGGGCAAAGCCCTGTTTGGAAAATTCTCGAGTTTCTGTAACTCATTATTTAAAAGGGCCTGGCCCAAATCAGATTGCAAAATAATAAAGGGGCAGAGCCCTGTTTAGATTGATTCTTTTAATCGGGCAGAGCCTAAAATAAAAAAATTGGACTTAACCCAATCCTGGATGTAAGTCCTTAAATTAAATGCCTCTCATAAACCAATTCACGACCGGTTCGAGGGTATATCTCCGAACTCCTTTGACATCTGTCGTTGTAATTCCTCAACGACGTCAAAGAGGTGACGGGTCCTAACGACCACTCATCTAACATCGGACCGAAACGTCCTTAAACTAACATCGGACCGAAACGTCCTTAAACTAATGTCAGACCGAAACGTCCCTAAACTAATGTCGGACCGAAACGTCCTTAAACTAATAACGGACCGAAACGTCCTTAAAACTAGCGATGGACCGAAACGTCCTTAAACTAATAATGGACCGCTATGTCCTTAAACTGGCGACGGACCGAAACGTCCCTAAACTAATAATGGACCACCACGTCCCTAAACTGGAATATGGACCGCCACGTCCCTAAACTGACACAATAGGGCCCAAACGCTCTTTTGTCGGATCTAAACGGTCCCGTCTAAGTTGATCTTAGCCCCAAATACGGTTAATGTGTCCTTAGATATTCAAATAAGTAATAAAATCCCAAACCAACTTTGGTTCAAGGGTACATCTCTGAACTCCTCAGACACCTGTCGTTGTAATCCCTCAACGACGTCAGAGAGGTGACGAGTCCCGACGGCCGGATAATTAAATCAATCACTACGTCAAGTCGATCTTAGCCCAAAACAGGACTAATGTATCCTTGACGAACGTTTAAGTTGATCTTAGTCGCAACGCGACTAATGCATCCTTAAACTAAAAACACCGAACCCAAATCTAAGCAAAATACAGATTTGGACTAATCCACGTCCTACGGGCGACGATATTACTCAGTCTCCGTATACAATCCACGGGCAACCACAAATAAAACAAATACACACGACACGAAGTGAAATTCTGGAGAAGGAGAAAGTTGTTACCGCGATGCGGTAGCGTAATTAACTGCAGGGGCTTGCGCCTGCAGGGAAGAGCGTCCCCACAATCAAAAACCCCTCACCCTGAGGGGGAATCTGACGAAGTCTGCTACATCGGCCGCATCCGTCTAAACCTCCGATATACGGTGCCGTAAATCAACTCGGCATCTTCGGAGAGATAGACGGATAAAACCAAATAGCATCTGCCCCGAACTTCAGGCAAGACGTCTTCACGTCGTCGCCGTCTTTCGGAGGGGAACAGATTCTCCGCTCCCTTGGGTTCGGCGAGTACCGCTTCCTCCGCTCCCTTGGGTTCGACGGTCGTCTCCGCCTCCCCCTCAGTTGGACTTGACCCTGCAAGATGAGATATGTATAAGCCAATAGTTTTATAAGTCATACAACAAGGCTTTGAAAGGGGTACTACCTGAAGCGGATTTATCATTGGCACTCCGAACCGCGCGCGCAACTTGCCGACGAGCAGTAGACAGGGCCACAGGGGGCTCTTCAGAAGGAGTACTAGCGTCAGGAACAGTGCTAGGGCCCGCTCCTGCGGCCAGAGCAGCTCTGCGCGCCTTAGCTTCGCGTCTGGACCGCTTCCGCTCCTCTCGAGCCAATGAGACAGATGCCATCAGGGCTTCCTTGAGCGAAGCCTCCTCATCCGTGTAGAGGGATGCCTCCAGATTTTTCAGAGCATCCCTCGTTGTTGCATCAAGCCGAGGCTCTTGCGGCAGCTTCGACGGAGCTGGGGCTTCGATGACGGGCTTGGGAAGGGTCCTTGCGCCGATTAATACAACCCCTGTAAAGAAACAAGAGAAGGTCAGGTCGACTATCATAAAAAGATAACGAACTTTCCGTATAAAAGAGAAAGGGATAAAACATACCGACGCTTGCTAGGGTACGCTTCTTCTCCTCCTCCTGGAAGGTCTTCAGAGAGGCAGCAATGGCCTCTTCAGTAGAAACACCTGTTGAAAATGAGGCAAATATTAGCTAAAGATAATAATAAAAAGTGGGATAAAATGACAAATAAGGAGGCTGATGATTACCTGACTCAGCGAGGCTGCTTAACATTACTTCGAGCCTCGCCGATCGCTCCGAAGCTGCAATGGCGGCGGCTAGATTGGTGTCCTCAGGGTCCACCACGAAACCCTCATTGCTGCCGTACTCGCATATAGTCTCGGCAGGATGAGCCGCGGGCTCTAAGTTAAGGATCGCGTCGAGGGATAAAGTGGACTTCTTCTTCTTCTGCCCGCCAACCTTGGACCCACTGGGAGCAGCTTTGCGCTTGCCAGTTTTGGCAGTCACTTTCGGGCGGCGAGTCCCGATGTCCGCTCCTGCACCCGACTCCGGCGATACCGCTTTAACCGTCTTTGTCGGAACACGGGGCGCTGTTGAGGCATCCACCGTAGTAGGCAGTGGCAGTCCACGCGGAGGGGCCAACACGCGTGGTCGATCAGATCCGGCCTCTTTCGTCGGAGGGATAACCTGAACCCTGGGCTGCAATGGAGCCTTGCGATCGCCGCCGGGAGGCGCAGCCCTACGATCGACCAGTAGGCGTTTCTCCATCAAGATGATTGGGCCCATCGCGTGCGCGTACCAAGCCACATACGAATTGAGTATCTTGGGGGTACAGCTGGGCTCACTGATAAAAAAGTAGGAGCCTGTATTGAGCCGGATGAAGTGATGCATCGCATTCCGTACTCCCTCTGGACCGACTGCAGATGTTCCCAAGAAGGCTTCCAACGGGACTCCTTGGTTATAACTCGATTGCCGGGCAAATCGATGCGGGTTATACCTCATGAAGAGGGCCGTTTCATTCTGCCTAAATACCAAGTAGCCCGGCCGAATGGAATAAAGGTGGAGGATTTCCCGAGCCTTCAACACGGAGACACCGCCCTTAAAGTCATCACGCAGCGGCACCACCGACTTAGTGGTCTCGGAACCCATGGTGATGACCTTATCCACAAAAGAGGTCTTCGCCCCGACTAGATGCGAACGCAGAAACAGTCCCCTAGACTCCCGCGGAGGTGCAAACACGATGGAAGCCCCGACCATTCGTATGATTCTTGGAAGTATGAATCTCTCAAAGAATGGAGGAGTTTTGTGGGCACCAAACACTCCTCGAACATGCAGCTCCATCCAAGAAGTGAAGTAGTGCATCGGGAAGTTAGCAGGCTGTACCCCAGGTTCATTAGCGTCCGCCGCTACGCTAAGTCCATTGTAGAGGTAAGCCAACCCGGCGATCCCCACTGATAACTGCAGACCGGCCACCATTCGATGCGCCGGGTAAAAGACAGAAGACCGCATGAGGCGTGGGTGCATGGGAAGCGCGAAGCTGCACAGCCACAGACCTAAGAACCCTATGAAGAAGGTCTCCTCATCCATGCCAGGAACGGCGATCTCTGAGAAAGGGACGCTAGCAGTGCCGGGAAGGTAAAAACTTCGCTGATCAATTTCCGATGAAGGTCGGCGGTCCAGGCCGAAACCAAAAGGATCAGCAAGTTGGGCGAACTTCTCACCTTGCTCTGATAAAAATTCCGGGCGAATAAAACGAGCAATGAAGTCCGCGAAACTAACGCCTCGATCGCCCAATTCCAAATGAAGCTCCTCGTAAATCTCCAACACCTTCACCAGGCCCGGATGCTGATGCTGGATGGCATTTTCCGGAGTCAAGTCGAATACCACCTGCTTGGTGGCAAAGACGTACTCATCAGGAGGAAGCAGCTCTTCGTAGTGCTCCCCCCTCGCCGGTAAACCTGAAAGCTCAACGAATTCCTCTAGAGAAATGGAAACTTCCCTATCCGCTGCCAGGAAAGTATGTGTGGGGATATTCCATTGTTCAATGAAGGCCTTTGTCCACCACGTTGGAGGAGTAGGATACTCGAAAAGCGAGACGTAGACGGCGGAGTATAAACCAATCTTCGTGAGGTGAGCTCTTTTCGCCGCTAAAATGTACCGGGCCCATGGCAGGTATCCAGCAAGCGGTCGCGGATTCAATCCAATGTTGTAAGCCTGTCCCCAAGGGCGTGCTTCACCCTGACAGATTCGCCTTCCCAAGATATCTATAGCCGGCGGCGGCTGCACCGGAATAGCGCCGATTGCAGGCTGGAGGAGGTCGTCAGAATTCCAATTTTTAACCTCCACGGCATACTCCACCGGGGGTTTGTCCGCATAGGGGATCGTAACTATAGGTTCGGAGGGCGAGACGGAACTGAAACTGCGACGACCCTGGATGATTTGGCTATACCACTTTCCCCACAGATGAAGCTTCTTGCATTCAGGATCATGATCCTTAATAAGAGCGAACACCACCCGATCCACTGGCGCATGAGGGAACCCTCCTTCCGAGCGAACGAAGGGAAAAGACAAGTCGTCAGACATCTTTTCTGTATAAAAATATATATATCATTAGTGGTCTGACGCTTAACATTAAAAAAAAATATATAATAAAAAAAAAATAATAATAATAAATAAAAATCTTGCTCCACACTGTGATGCAGCGGGTAGGGGACCAAAGGGGGACCCACAAAATCAAGATGACGACGCATCATTTGATGAGACAATCCCACCATTGGATGAGACTATCAGTCAATAAAAAAGACCCCCAAGAGAATATCCTCATTGGGGTGGGGGACCCCTAGAGACAAGGAGAAGATCTCCTCTTTTCAGAGCAAAGCTCTGCCACAGAGTGACATTTGTCAAACTCCTGTTTCAAAGGAATAAAACTTCTTAAAAAAGAGCCTAGCTCTGCAGTAGTAATAAAAATTTATAACTCCTAAGAATTAAAATTTTGGGATCTTAAAGATCCATGGAAACTTTTTTAAAAAAAAAGTTTTCTAGTTGATTTATGAAGCAGGGCTCTGTTCATGGGTTAAAACCTAAGAACAGAGTCTCTGCAAATTTTTGAGAGCAAGGCTCTGTGAATAAAAACCCCAAAGGGGTTTCCTTTAGATCAAAGATCTATAAGAGCAAGGCTCTGTGAATAAAAACCCCAAAGGGGTTTCCTTTAGATCAAAGATCTATAAGAGCAAGGCTCTGTTAATTAAGTTTAATTTAAATTAAATTAATTTAATTTTACCTATAATGGTTCTGAAGTTAGAACTTGGAAGTTCTTAAGGAAATCACAAGAGCAAGGCTCTGGAAGTTCTCAAGTAAGAGCAAGGCTCTGAAATTCAATTTCTTGAAAATGGTAAAAAATTACCAAGGATCAAGGGTCCTATTTATAGGCGCCTGCGCCTGTTCACTTGACCCCTAGATCCGACGGTCAGGATCTTGCCACCGCTGCACTCACGCGCGTGCCACGTGAGCGCAATGGTGGGGGGGCATCTGTTTCCCCCAATCAGAGCAAGGCTCTACTTAATTTTGAAAATTCAAAATTCGAAGCAACGCTTCAGTCCCCGTGCGCAGCGCGCAATTTGCCACATGGCAGAAGCTGATTCGGCGGCGTAACGCCCGAGACAATGCGTCCCATCAGAGCAAGGCTCTTCAGAAAACATAATTAAGACTTAACTGCGCAAATGCACGGCAGCGCGACACGTGTCTGCGCAGTTGCGCAATCGCAACTGCGCAAGCGCACGGACGCGCGACACATGTCACGCGCTGGTGAGTTGCGCAGTCGCAACTGCGCAGGCGCACGGATGCGCGACACGTGTCTGCGCAGTTGCGCAATCGCAACTGCGCAGGCGCGCGACAGCGCGACACGTGTCTGCGCAGTTGCGCAATCGCAACTGCGCAAGCGCGCGACAGCGCGACACGTGTCACGCGCTGGTGAGTTGCGCAGCAACAGAATGAAAATTTAAGTAAATCTTTTCTTTTCTTCTGTAAAACAGAGACCCTTGGATCAGAGATCCAATGGTGGGAAAATTCCCAAAATTATTCAGGAAAGATCTTGATAACAAATTTAACAAATTTGTGAGCACTATAAATAAGAGCCCAGACCTCATTCAAATGAGAAGGTAGAATCATCAATAGAAGGATAAACTTCTATAAAAAAAAAAAAGAAGAGAAAGAACTCTTGAAGATTAATCAAGAACAAAAAAAAGAAAGGTAAAATTTCTGAAGAACAGAAGATTAAAAAAGGGAATAATAAAAAATATATATATAAATAGTGCCTTGCACTTGATATGAACCCTTGGTTCTGTGAAAAGAAAATAAGAAGAAAAACTTGTTTTCTTTTGATCTAAATTTAGATCAAAAGTGCCATGCACTTTTGTTCTTCAATCTGAAAATTCTTGAGTTCCTGCAACTCATTACTTAAAAGGGCCTGGCCCAAATCAGATCACAAAAATAATAAAAGGGCAGAGCCCTATTTGGAAAATTCTTGAGGGCCTGGCCCAAATCAAATTGCAAAATAATAAAAGGGCAAAGCCCTGTATGGAAAATTCCTGAGTTTCTGCAACTCATTATTTAAAAGGGCCTGGCCCAAATCAAATTAATAAGAGGGCAAAGCCCTGTTTGGAAAATTCTCGAGTTTCTGTAACTCATTATTTAAAAGGGCCTGGCCCAAATCAGATTGCAAAATAATAAAGGGGCAGAGCCTGTTTAGATTGATTCTTTTAATCGGGCAGAGCCTAAAATAAAAAAATTGGACTTAACCCAATCCTGGCTGTAAGTCCTTAAATTAAATGCCTCTCATAAACCAATTCACGACCGGTTCGAGGGTACATCTCCGAACTCCTTTGACATCTGTCGTTGTAATTCCTCAACGACGTCAAAGAGGTGACGGGTCCTAACGACCACTCATCTAATATCGGACCGAAACGTCCTTAAACTAACATCGGACCGAAACGTCCCTAAACTAATGTCGGACCGAAACGTCCCTAAACTAATAACGGACCGAAACGTCCTTAAAACTAGCGATGGACCGAAACGTCCTTAAACTAATAATGGACCGCTATGTCCTTAAACTGGCGACGGACCGAAACGTCCCTAAACTAATAATGGACCACCACGTCCCTAAACTGGAATATGGACCGCCACGTCCCTAAACTGACACAATAGGGCCCAAACGCTCTTTTGTCGGATCTAAACGGTCCCGTCTAAGTTGATCTTAGCCCCAAATACGGTTAATGTGTCCTTAGATATTCAAATAAGTAATAAAATCCCAAACCAACTTTGGTTCAAGGGTACATCTCTGAACTCCTCAGACACCTGTCGTTGTAATCCCTCAACGACGTCAGAGAGGTGACGAGTCCCGACGGCCGGATAATTAAATCAATCACTACGTCAAGTCGATCTTAGCCCAAAACAGGACTAATGTATCCTTGACGAACGTTTAAGTTGATCTTAGTCGCAACGCGACTAATGCATCCTTAAACTAAAAACACCGAACCCAAATCTAAGCAAAATACGGATTTGGACTAATCCACGTCCTACGGGCGACGATATTACTCAGTCTCCGTATACAATCCACGGGCAACCACAAATAAAACAAATACACACGACACGAAGTGAAATTCTGGAGAAGGAGAAAGTTGTTACCGCGATGCGGTAGCGTAATTAACTGCAGGGGCTTGCGCCTGCAGGGAAGAGCGTCCCCACAATCAAAAACCCCTCACCCTGAGGGGGAATCTGACGAAGTCTGCTACATCGGCCGCATCCGTCTAAACCTCCGATATACGGTGCCGTAAATCAACTCGGCATCTTCGGAGAGATAGACGGATAAAACCAAATAGCATCTGCCCCGAACTTTAGGCAAGACGTCTTCACGTCGTCGCCGTCTTTCGGAGGGGAACACCAATCCAGATAAAATTTTTCAGAACCGGCTTTTCCTATGGATGGATATACATGTTTTATAATTTACATGATGTATATAGAAGTTTACATAAACTTTAGATCTGTAAACTAGCGATAAAAAGCTACCCCATAATTTTCTGGAACGACATGATATAATTGTAGTAAAACCCCGATACCTTCCAACCTGGAAGTCCATTACTGATAAACCTTATATGCACCATTATCTATACAGAAAAAAACTCATTTTCTTAGTTATATACACTTTTCTTAACTCAAACAGAAATTATGTAAAACCGCATCGCAACTTTCAGAACTAATCTAAACCTGTACTGCATTGATATTATTCATACACTACGATAATCCTATTCTTCTAACTCCTGATTTGCTTCTGTATATGAAATGCATGTTCTCACATGTTGATAATATGATCATGTATAAATATTGTTTAGCATTCTTACATGAGATAATTATATAACGGTTATTCGTGGCAAGAAATAGAATGGTATATGTCATGGATTCGAGATTATGCTAAGAGATATCACAGTGCACAATCAAGTCATGTATCATGCTATTGCTTGTCATAAATTATGATCATTATATACATGTATAGTAAAACGTGTGGTTGGATAGTAGTGAATCGGATTTCGGGAGTCACCTATCACAGTTGTCGGTCTTAGACATAGGAGATGCTAACAATCACAGTTGAACAGTTGTTGGTCCCAGACGCGTGGGTTGCTAACAATCATAGACATAGTGGTCTCCCGAAATCGTCATACATTACCTTCGTTAGACTTGACGTACGTTGATATGAGAATGCATGCTTATTTTAGCACTACATATATTTTATTCCTATATTTTTTCTTCATATTTATCATATACTTCATGCTCTATATATTCCTGTTAGTTATATGTATGCCCTAGAGGCCATTACTGTACATAGGATGTATATTGTAGTGGATGCTGGGACATATATAGGGAGGACTTTCTTGCTCGACATGATAGTATGCTATCTGGTTGAACTTTACCTTAACGTGTATACTAATTGTCTCTCTGTTACATGTTGGTAAAGCCCTTAGGATGTGTGCTTGACTACCTGGACTGTGATGCGGATCACACTAGTGGGGACATGGTAGTCCATAAGTACATCCTTCAAAGTCTCTAGTCGAGGGTGTATCGAGACGGGGCATCGATATACCTTCTCGACCCATACAGATGGGCGATGGATGATCCCATATCCATCGGTGTTTGACATCAGAGATGATATACGGGTGCTCAGTAGAGACTGGGTACACTGGACGGACTCGCCGAGAACTCCCAGATGGTATTATACCTCACGTCAGATGGCAGTTCTCTGGTGACACCGGTACAGAGTAGTCTGTTGACCCGAGATCGTCATAGAGTCTTGTGTGGTTCCCACTGTGCTTTGATTTCCATCTTACCACGTCCAAGAGGGCGTGCAAAACGGTGGTTTTTGGGTACAGTCCCGAGTCACATGGAGGCAATGAGCGATAGGAGGGGATTCGTCTCTCCCGGTATAGGGGGTTGATGTTGCGCTGTGTTCGATTGGCTATAACAGGAAATCCCTGGCCAGGGTTGCTGAGATTTACTGGTAAGTGTTACCAGTAGTTTCTCGAACAGTTATAGACCTCATATCGACACGACTTATCGAGCTATTGGGGTCTGACGTTTACCACCCCTAGGCGAGATATGCGACATATCAGACGATCAGACCGGACTGTACGGTAGTGTTACTGGTTGGATTCACTGGAGTGTGAGCGGGCTTGCTCGTCGATCTTCAGATCGCTCAATACCCGGGTGGCCGTTACGTTTAGCAGACCGCTTGCGGCTTGTGGATGCTTGATATGATCATCATCTGCTGCCGGCGTATTGACGAGTCTTTAGAGTCCTACACAGAGGTTTCCTGGCTCAAGCGAAACGAAATAGGAGCGCATATAAGATATGTGCGGGACCGAGAATAATGCGTGTATGTGATACCGTATTTCATTCTCGCGATGAATGTATCGATTAGGTTATATGCGATATACCCTAGTTATCGAATCAAGGGTTGATTCGATAAACCGATGCATTGCATACTAGTCGGTTATATACGATATGACCGGATCGTTAAATCAAGTGTTGATTTAATGATTTGATGCATAATTATATATTTGATATATTACTTTGCATTAACTAGTATCGGTTCACTTTAAATGGATTTTCTCGCTCGGATGTGCGCATTAAATATGCGATATGATTTTTTGTGCACATGTTTGTATCATGTTTGATGATACATGGTTTTTGGTTAAGTGTATAGAATTAAACAAAGGTTAAGATGATGGTTAGGGTTTATTATTTATTATTCATTTATCTTATTTAATTATCCATTTATTTTTGATAAATGAATAAAAGAAAATGAAATGAAAATGGTTGCTAATTTTGGATTCTAGTTGAAGCTTCATGAAACTTTGATCAAGTCAACCATTCTTATCTCATCCTTAACCCTAACCATTCCCACTAACCATGATTCATTCTCTACACTTGACTCTAGTTAACATTATGATAAGTTTTGATTTTTCTATTGTTTTAAAAAAAAAACTTATCATATATTTCTTTCTTCTTCTTCTTCATGATCAAGGAAGAAAAAGCTTTCATTCATCAATGGTGATTGATGATAAAGAGTGAGAAATCCAATTCTAAAGTCTACCCACTTCCTATTTCTTCATCCTCTACCTCTTGCCAAGTAGTAGAGTGTGTTCTCTTCACAAGTTTTTGGACTTGGTGAAGTCGGAGCTTGATTTAGCGATGCCTCGACGTAGATCATCTTCGGCATGGACATCGACGACCTAGCTTGCCCATTCTCCGACGAAGCCGACGCTAGAGCCCGGATTTGATTTGGACAGCGGAGAGGACCTCGTCTCGGAGCCGTGGAGGTGGAGGACCGGATCTACAAAGGTTGTATATCCGTATCCCTTAGTTAAGTGTTAACTAGTTAGCCTTTTTCGCCTAAACTTCTAGCCGACGATCCGTAGTCGGGTTTCTCGGCACCGTTAAAATTTTAATTTGGCATGTTCGATGCCTTGTGAGACCTCACTAGTGTGCCTAGGAACCCTACAATTCCTGCTTATATTAAAATGTAACTTGAGAGACTTACCCATGCCCAGCTCATTGACGGATGTTCCTTTTAAATTGTCCATCAGATCCAGAGAAAGATCGTGTAGCTAGTGTCGAACAGGAACCCTCAGAGGTCGACTTCTCACACTTCTCAGCTTAGCCCGGATTCTAGTTTCCTTTCTTTTGTTATTTCAGTATTTAACTCTTGGTATGCCTTGCTATTTTTAAGGCTTAGATGTTGTTATTATTATTATTATGTCTTGAACTTTATACCCATGTTGAGCTCTTGCTTTATAATAATGCTGTGTTGGATTTGATTTATTGGTATTCTTGTTATAATTATATTGTTTGCCAGACGCTTGACGTAGTCGTATTAAGAAGGAGTGCTCCATGGTATAACTATGTTGTGGGTCTCAACGCGTCCCCGTCATAGTCTTTTAAGAAATGGGACATGACGATATCATTCAATATAACAAAATAATAAAACATGGTATATATCATTTTTTTTAATATAAAATTTGATTTCTTATTCACATTACAGGTATCAAATTTTTTTATTTGATTGAGCTTATTATAATACTATTTTAGTAAAAGAGCGGTAACTATACATTACATTGCTATGCTATGCATACTTTTCTATTATTAAATTGATATACAAATAGTTCTACATGCATTCACATGCATCGCACGTGTTAAAAGCTAATTTGTGATAACATAAATGCGGGAAAAGAGAGACAATCAAATAATTTGTATAAGGTTGTATGGCTAAGGTTGGTAGAAGTTTAAGGAATTGATTTTCGCGGCATGAGCATTTCTATTCATCCATTTTGTTAGATTGATGTAATTTCAATAGGCTAGAACAATATTTTCTAGTAAATTTGAAATTCAAGATCATGAAAACCAAATTCTATATTCTACGCTATCTAATATTGACACTCTTCTTAAATATTTATTCGACATCCTCCAACATCTGATTAAATCTTATAAATCTAAAAAATTTACATTCTTTAACCAAATTTTTGTCGACTTATAATCAGTTTTTTCTTCCATAAACAATCTAACCTATTGTTTCTAACTTTTAGCTTTATATTAATTGTTACAAGTGAATTTTTCCCGTAGTTGCTTCTTACCCCATGTCACTATTATGAATAAAGCATTTCAATCATACAATATATGTGAACTTAAGTATGTTTTGCATTGCGGGTTGGTGATACTCGGATGCAAACTAATTGGGCCCATTATATGTCAATCCCACCAAGTACCTCAGTTATTCCTGGGCTCATGTTTATTGGTTGGATTTTCTTTAAAGAAAATTCAAATTGCCAAAACTTCACATAGCTCAAAACTATGTTATATATGTTTGCAGGTATTTTCCCCTCTCATTAAATTAGTTTTTGGAACTGCAATGCAAGGGAATGTATAGTAAATATTGTATGCTTAAAGTAAATCCTATTTAATTTGAAAAGTGCTTGAGATATTTTTGGAAATAGAAAGATTTATTTTGATACCTCCTCTAGATAGATGAATAAGAGGAGAGAGAGAGAAAGATATTATGGTTTCAACATATATGTATAAGACGAGAGTGGATAGACATTGCATCGAAATTAAAAACTACGTACTTTCCAAAGAATTTGGGTTGCTTGCCCTGATATGAGCGCAACCATGCAGGGGTCAATTAATCCATATAAGGATAATGTAACGCACTATCGGTATGAATATAGTGATGAAGAGTGGATATCAATCAGTGCAGCCCTGCACAGATAAACGCTTCATGGAGAGTTCGGATTGCTAACAGAACGTGAAACATGGCAGGGTTTATGTCCCCCAAGAACTTGCTCTAACTCAATATATATGAGCAGTATTACTGTATTGCTAATACATGATTATATATAAACAATTTCATATATATATATAAGTTGAATAATCATTTTATATGCTACATTTTAATAACTATACTGCTTTGATAGTACGGTCCCGTGTCACCGAGAGCATAGGTGTTATAAATTGCAAGAACCTTTTTTTAATATTGTATATATAGCAGAATTTTACCTTTAGTCTGATAATTCTTTAGCCAAATATCCCAACTTTTTTGTCACTTTAGCATTAATGGTTGAGGAAGAGATAAGAGTGCTCTGCAGAGAAAGTGGTCAGAAATCTATAATAGAGTGCCGCCAAGCTAGAGACCGAATTTATTATTTTCATGCATAAGAATAATTTGTCATTCTCGAGTGTGGGCGGGTTTCAGGTTTATAATAGAGTGGTCAGAAATCTATAATTTCGTTTATAAAACCTTCTCTTATTTTCTAAAAAAATGATTTGGAGAACATCCTTTTGATTTGGAAAACGAATTGGTTATAGTTTTTAGAAAAACGATTTCATTCTCGAGTTCTATCCCTTTTAATCTCTTCTTGCTTTCCCGAGGGTCGAGTATTGACGCAAGGAAGCTTGGATTGCAACTTTCATCATCATCTTGATCATGCAACCCATCTCATTAGATTCCTTAAATCTCTATTAGTTTCTTTCTAGGAGTACATACTTTCATTTCTATCTTTATCTTCCGTGCAACTTATCTTGATTTTTCCTTAATTACATAAATCTCTATTTGTTTTCTTCTTGCTTGCACTTTCTAAGTTATCTCTTGCATATGTTCTTGAAACTATTCTTGTTTATCCTAATAGCATCTAAACCGATTTTCGAAACTCCTCATCCTTCAGTTTGTCTTATCACAATTTACTCCAGTCGCACACCTTCTGATCGATTAGAGTACCGACTGCCGGAGCGCGACGATTAAACGTGACTGCTTTATCCTGACCATTTTCCTTGCTCTGTTGCAACTTCTTTCTTGAGTAATTTCGAAAACGAAATTATTTTTAAGAAGGACAGAATGTAACAAGCCCAAAATCCATATACCTTTATATGCTCTTTTTTTAAAAAGCACCGCTTCCTTTCGAATACTGGCAAATATTTAATTCTTATTAAATATGTGCAATAGTAACCGTGTGGCTCATTGGTTAAGTCGTTGCACTGCTGTCTTATTAGCTATATTTTCGAACTCTCGAAATTGCAATTATTTTTTATACAGTTGTTATACCGTATTGAAAGAACCCGTAAGTCCCCATCTCTCTCTTTCTTGTTGAATCTTACTTCTCTTACCATGTCGCCATTGATGTCGATTTTGTTCTACTCCGATTAGTCTCATGATAAAGTAATTTTTGTTAAGTTAAAATGTTTGATATAAAGAACCTACGTTTAGTTTTAAATTCGTGCCTACAATAGTTGATTACATGTTAAGTAATGTTGTTTTTAACGGTTGATTATGATCGGCTCATATGCTTGCTTTACATATATTAACTCATATTTTTTGGCACTGAAATTTTAATTATTTATATTTAATTTTGGTTAAGGAAAACAAAGTTATAAGAAAATACCATTATTTCTGTCTTTTACGGATACAACAAAAAAATACTTTAATACCTATAGCTTCAAAAATATTTTTTAAAATTTAATTTTGACTTCTGAAAATTTCAAGAAATTTATCAATGGTAGAATATATTTTTGCATACGTATTAAAATTTTCGGATCAAATCGAACAACGGTTTAGGATTTACGACATTTTTAGTCGTTTTTTTTAAATCTGAAAATTGTTTTTAACAGTCTCTTTCGAAGACCCATAACTCTGTGTTCCGAGCTCCGATCTGAGAAAACTCAAGTGTTTTGGATAATTAGATCAAAATATCTAGATATTATTATTTTTAATGTTTTCCTGAAAAGAAGTCTGACTTTTTATAATATATGTCGAATCTGGACATAATATGTCCTGATTCGTGCACCGTTTTTAAAAATGACATAACTCGAGAAACATATATTTGGTGACTCAGAAATATATAGAACGACCCGATATATGCTCTGTAAGACACCCCATAGTTGCTGTCCATAAAATAAAAAATCTGTTTTAAACCCTTATGTTAATATAACTATAACTAGTGCTTTGGGAATTCAAATTGCGCGAAAACAAGTTGTTTAGATAAGTAGACCGAAAGATCTATAAGTTCCTAATTCTTTTCGAGGCATGAAAACCGACGGAAAGTATCATAAACCGCACTTTTAAAATGTGCGACGATACTGGACAGATTCTGGTCTATTCTGCGCAATAATACGAAAACACATATATCTCCCAAACCATTAATCGGAATTAGGTGAGACTTGAACCAATATTTTCATAACACCTTGAACTATGTTTCTTGTTTTATTTCTTAATTCATACGAGTTGAATAATCGGTAGTTTTCAGTATTTCTTCACGACACTGTTTCGGGTTTGTACTTGAATATTATACTTGACTAATTTCTTGCCATGTGACTCCCTCATTATGTTTTTACCTACATGAACTACTTGATTAGATATATTTCATGTTGACACGAACTTGACTCGAGCCATGAATACGTAATGATCCGATCTTGACATGAACTCGACATGAAACTTGACTTGAATTTGCAACACCATAACGTATTAATGGAGACCGAGGAAGCTCAGCTCTGCAATAGATCGGAGATGAGAACAAGAGGATGGGCGCCAGTTCGGCGGCTTTGTCGTTCTTGGGAAAGAGGCGGAGTGTAAGCTCAGGGATGGACTGAGGAAGGTCATCAATGCTCCACACTGATTTTACCTCGGTAACCCCCCAGGGGTTTAGTGAGATGCCACGGGTGACACGTCATCCGCCACGTGTCGTGATATGAGGAATTCCCACTTATGAGCATCATCATTAGCCCCCCACTCTCGTTCCGACCTATTTATAGGTCGGGTCAAGAGTGGCTTGCTTGATTTTTCTCGGCCCAGTCTGTTGCTGAGAATCCTCGGTGCGAATTTTCTGGGGTGACGCAGTGTAGGGCAGTTGCGTCGTACAGATTTCCGAGCCTACGTGGCGTATCCCCAAGCGATGGGATCTTCGCGCATGTCTCTGATGATATTAGCGGATCAGCGAAATGATCGCGCATTAAAGAGGGGGCACCGATTCGCTCGTTCGTCTGTTGGGTCACAGGCCACGTGTCTGAAGCGGGTTGGCGGACGCGACAGACTGTCGCTGTCGCTTGCGATCGAAGGGACGTCCCGAATGGTCGTTCGACATGTGGACACTTGACGGATGGCAGACGCGACACTTTGTTTTGGCGGGAATTGATCTAGGGCGTTGGATGCCTTTTCTGGAGTGTATAAATAGGAAGGGATCCCCCTAGGGCCAACACTTCCGTCATAATCTCCCTTCGTTGTCAAAGATTGCTCAGCGCTACATCCTTTAGATCGGATCCTTTGCGCTTTTTCCTCGGAGAACCAATTCCTTTGAATCAGATTAGATGTCTTCTTCTGAGGAATATGTAGAAATAATTTAGGTTCAGTCGGGCGATGAGTCTCCAGTTGTTGGAGTTAAGTCCCGGGGTTCTCCCGCCTCTTTGGCTGCAGATAGCCGAGAGGGCTCTTCTCCTGCGTCTTCTACGTCGGGCTCGCCTCATAGAGTCAGGGCTACCCGCGTCGCTCGCCGCCAGGCGACGACAAGGGCCCCTAAGATGCACATCGGGAACGCTCGTGATGCGCCCTCCGTTCTGAGGGACATGGACGAGCTTACCGAGATTCGGGCTCGTTTCCATATCCCCTCTAATTATTCGCTCCGTTTGGCTAAAGAGGGCGAACAGGCGGATCGGGTGCAGAAGAAGGAGATTGCCCTGTATTTGGAATCATTCCGAGCGGGAATACATCTGCCCTTTCCAACCGAGGTATGTGGGGTGCTTCGCTGTTTCCATATCGCCCCGGCAAGCTAGCGCCGAACTCGTGGAGAATCCTCCTCGAGTTTCTGGTCCGGTTGAAACTTGAGGACATCCCCTTCAGCTTGACCCTTCTTACTTCCTTCCTCTGCTATAAGAACCACCCCGGCACCAGCAAGGACAAGCCGAGCTGGGTGTACTTTTCCTTCAAAAAATGTAAGGGAAGGGTGGCCGGGTCAGGTGTGGTAGTCGTTCCTTCTTCCATTCATGAATGGAAGGAGAAGTTTGTATTTGTCGGTACCCCCGAGGGCGAGAATTAGCTTGTGCCTACACAGTGGCACAGGGCCGGCTGCCCGAGGGCGAAGCAGTCGTCTTCACCTGAGGCGAGGGCGGTATCCATATGGGAGCCGATCCAGCGTGCCGACATCCTGCTTTCCGAGCAGGCTCTTAGCTGGGCAGGGCTCAGCACCGCGTGCTTCATGGGTAAGTTACGTCTTTGGCGATCTGATTAGACTTGAATAAATTTCTGTTGTCCTTTTAGCATCACTAACTGCTTTTGTGTATTCTCCTTTTTGCAGGAAAAATGGACTGATCCCAGATCCTTGCCTCCATAGCCGTGACGTCGCAGAAGAAGGCCGGGAGCATGAGCTTGTCCCGAGCCAGCCCGAGCTCGGCCCCGAGACCGTCTCCCCCGGCGAGGCCTTTTACAGCGTCCCGAGCCCCCGATGACCGCCGTGGGGGGAGCCAAAACCATGCACGAGACCTGAAGCCCTGGGCGAGGGAGGAGGAGGAGGAAGCCGAGGTTCCCCTCAAAAAGAAAAAGACGATCTCCCGCCTGCCGCCCACTGAGATTCCTAAGAGGATTCCTGTGCAGGAGGGGGATGTGTTCTTTGTGGTCCCCTTGGGGCTTTCCGTCGCCGACAGCTTGCTCTCTGAAATAGAGCAATCGGCCGGTGGCAAAATTACTCGGGGGACCCTAAAGGCCGAAGTGGCCGCCATTGCTCAGGAGGCGGTTCAGGTCGATATCCGTTTCCTTTAAGGATTTTCTCAAGTATTCTTTCTTAGTTTGAATGTTTCTAACTCCTTCTGATGCTTTCTCAGGTCCTCCAACACTGTGCCCTCATCGTAAATATAGAATCCGAGGAGATTGCCCCGACCATGAAGAAGGCGGGGGAATCGTCTTCACGGGAGGAGGGTCTACGCCTTGAGCTGCAGTAGGAGAGGGAGAAGACAACCGCCCTCGAAACCCGGTTGGTCGCCGAGACGTTAACGGTCTCTAAGTGCAAGGAGTCCCAACAACTTCTGAGTGAGTCCAACCAAGCCATCCACGCTAAGTTGGAGGAGTTGGGTAAGCGCTATGCCACAATGAAGAAGTTGAGGGATGCCAGCGAGAGGGAGACGGAGGCGACGCTTGAGGCGGCAAAGCTCGCCGAGCTCTGAGCTTCAAAGTCGGTGGAGAGGTATAAGGCGTCAGACCAGTTCTACGCCGACATCGCCGAAGTCTCGGCCATCATTTGGCACGAGGCTCTCGATGCGTCAAGGCGTTAATGCCGGAGTTTGCCGACGGTGAGCTCCGCGCCAGAGTCCCGCTCCCCGTGGATACGCCACCAGTGGCTGGCGCCGGGGCGACCATCGGGGGAGAGGTGGTTACGGTGGTAGAAGCCCCGGCCCTGAGGGCGGTGCCGAGCAAGGCTATACCCCGGTAGAGCTTGCAGCCTGAGCCTTTGTTGCTTTTCCTCTTTTTTTATTGAATTTTGTAAGCCTTCGGGCACTTTTTGTAAGGCTGAGGAGCCCAGAATACCTTTGTAAGAATTTCTAGAATATGAATAAAGCTGAGCTTATTTTCCTCTGCATGACTTTTGTAATTTCTGCGTGAGTATTTCAGCTCGTCGGTCTTTTTCTCGAATTAAGTGTTAGGCCGTAGGCCGATGAGCGGCTTTTTAGATGATGATTGTACGTCGAATGTAACTCGATTAATTGCCAAGTGTAGGAAGATCGGTGCCCTCCCACTCCCGGTAGTCGAGGTGGCGATCGTTCATTTAGGATGAATCAACAGATATCCAAGTTAGAATAGGTCGGCATTGACTGATTCCTCCTTGTCGTGGTTCCTAGACTTGTGTCTTCGTAGGGTAGGAAACTACCCCTCGGAGATTAGCCGAGCAGGAATCTGCACGGTGGCCTCGAGATGAGGGCTTCGATCCTTGGCATAGATGGGGAATCTACCCGCCAGGGATGGATCGGGTAGGAAGCTGCTCGGTGGCCTTGAGATGAGGGCTTCGATCCTTGGCGTAGATGGGTAAGAATCTACTCGCCAGGGATGGACCGGGCAGGGAAATTGCTCGTTGGCTTCGAGATGAGGGCTTCGATCATCGGCGTAGATGGGTAGGAATCTACCCGCCAGGGATAGACCGGGCAAGGAAGCTGCTCGGTGGTCTCGAGATGAGGGCTTCGATCCTCGGCGTAGATGGGTAAGAATCTACCCGCCAGGGATGGACCGATGGACAATAAGGTTCCTTAGTACCCTCACGGTGTTTACTAGGGCATCGAACATACCATTTCAAAATTTTCTAGAGAGCTAAAGAACCCGAATGAGGATCGAACTAGAGACTTAGAGTTTTCTAGATTGTAAATACTTTACAAACTAAAGAGAAGAAGGAATAAAACCTTTAAAGACCGGTCCTTCACCTCAAATGCTCTGTGTAGTAGTCTCTTCGCTCCAAGTAGTGAACTCATCGGACTCTAGAAAGGCTCCACGAGATGTACGGAACAAGCTTGCTCAATGTCTTCGAAGCCGAAGATGATCTACGTCGAGAAGACTCGAGCTCATACTACCTCTTCACTAATGGTGAGATTAGTGAAGCAAACACCCTAAACTAAATGGCTAATAGTAGAGGATGATGAAGTAGGAAATGGGCTCACTTTAGATTTATTTTTCTCACAAGGTTTCATCACTTAGAGAGAAAAAACTAGCAAGTTTTTTCTCAAGTGAGAAAGAAGATGATGAAAGAATAACTCATGAGGTTAGAAATGCAACCATGGTGAGTGTATGTCATGCACTAACCATTGTAGAGACTAAAACATAGTTATGAGTTAAGGATGGGTTAATAAATATCTTAAGCTAGACAAAAGAGTGGACAAAGTCAATGAAAGCTACAAGCTTCTACAAGCTTTGAACCATGACAAAATATCCACAATTTTGAATTTGCTTGAAATAAATATAAACCATAACATAAACCCTAGTATGGTATAAGTCTCATACATACATGTTGCATGTGTAACCTAGCATGACACAATAATATATATCGCATATATATATTTTGTGTACAAAAAGAAAATAATACAATTAACATATATTACATATATATCAATGTATCATTAAGTGAGAAAAAGTAATACTTAAGTGAGCTAATATTAGTTAATGTAATGCAATATATCAAATATATAATCATACATTAAATTATTAAATCAACACTTGATTTAATAATCCGGCTATATTACATATAACCGACTAATATCAAATGTAACAACTTATCGAATCAACACTTGATCTGATAACTTGGCTATAGCATATATAACCGACGAATGTCACATATCGCGAGCATAAAATGTGGTATCACATACTCGCATTAATCTCGGTCCCGCACATATCACATATATGCTCCTACTCCGTTTCGCATGCACCAGGAAACCTCTGTGTAGGACTCTAAAAACTCGTCAATACGCCGGCAGTAGGTGATGATCATATCAAACACCCACAAGCCGCAAGCGGTCTGCCAAACGTAATGGCCACCCAGGTATTGAGCGATCAGAAGATCAACAAGCAAGCCTGCTCGTACTCCTGCGAATCCAATCAGTAACGCTACCGTACAGTCCGGTCTCTTCGTCTGATATGTCGCATATCATAGCCTGGGGGTGGTATAACGTGAGACCCCAATAGCCTGATAAGTCATGCCGATGCAAGGTCCATAACGGTTCGAGAAACTACTGATAACACTTACCAGTAAATCTCAGCAACCCTGGCCAGGGATTTCCTGTTATGGCCAATCGAGTATAGCGCAACATCAACTCCCAATACCGGGAGAGACGAAACCCCTCATATCGCTCATTGCCTCCATGTGACTCGGGACTGTACCCAAAAACCACCTTTTTGCACGATCTCTTGACCGTGGTATGGTGGAAATCAAAGCATACTGGGAATCACACAAGAATCTATGACGATCTCGGGTTTACAGACTAACATGTACCGGTGTCACCAGAGAACTGCTATCCGACGATAGGTATAATACCATCTAGGAGTTCTCGGCGAGTCCGTTCAGTGTACCCAGTCTCCACTGAACACTCATATACATTCTCTGATGTCAAACACCAATGGATGTGGGATCATCCATCGCCCATCATATGGGTCGAGAAGCGTATACGCTAGCCTACTCTGGAGTATCGATGCCCTATCTCGATACTCCCATGACTAGGAACAATCTAAGGATGTGCTTACCGACTACCCAGTCCCCACTAGTATGATCTGCATCATAATCCTGGTAGTCAAGTACTCATCCTAAGAGCTTTATCAACATGTAATAGAGAGACAATAAGTGTACATGTTAAGATAAAGTGCAACCAGATAGCATACTATCATGTCGAGCAAGAAAGTCCTCCATATATATGTCCAAGCATCCACTACAATATACATCGCGTATACAGTAATGGCCTCTAGGGCATACATATAACTAACAATCTCTCACTTGTACTAAGGCCATCTATTATAGTATCCAATACTGTAACATTTCAGAAAAATAAAATATTATTTTTGGGAATTTTTATAATTAAGTAATAAATATTATGAATATTTTAATATGGCGGTATAATTAAATACCGATAAATTGGGAAATATTTGGAAAATTATAAGAATTACTGAAATGAGGGCGTTTTATATGATTTAGGCAATTATAAATTTTTATGATTAATTATATTCCTTTTTAATGCTAATCGCGATTAAATATCACCAATCGTGTATTAAGCTGGATTTGTGCACATGATATGCACCATGTCAAATTACACTTTGTTACATTTTTCCTACCATGATTCTTTTGTGTATGGTTTATTTGTTCTGGGGTTTTTAAAAGAGAACAAAAGAAAAGAAAAGAAAAGGGAAATGATAAAGAAATGGGTATGGGCATGAGAGAGAGAGAGAGGTGAGGGGGTCAACCTTGGACCATGGCTTTTGTTCCCTCATTGTTTTCCTTCATCATTCTCTCCCCTCTTCTCACCATGGAAGCCACTCCCTCCTCCCTCCTCTACTTCTACACAACTCCATGAAAAACTCATAAAAAGTCCGTCCCCACTTCATTAAAAACTTGCACAAGCTTACTAGATGCACTTTGGACCAAGAAAAATCGGATTTTGGAGACTTGGGGCAACTCAAGAAAATTCTTGAGTTGCCAAATGAGGTACTTTCTTCACCATTAGTATTGTATTTGATTCACTTTAGCTTCTATGCATGTTTAGAAGTGTTTTAGTTCGGTTTGGTAAACTTTGAAAATTCTAAGTTAAGGATTAGGGTTTGAATTGAATCCAAAGGTGAGATTGAGGCTTAATAGTGACCTTAAACCCCAGTAGGGATTGTATATTGGACTGAAACCATAGAGCAAACCCCCAATTCCCAAACTTAGAAACCCCGATATCGTATTTTTGTTAACTGTTTTGATGAAGTTTTGTGGTCTGCTATAACTCGGGTGACCTGAAAATTATTTAGCAAACACTGGGATACAGGCAGGCAGCCTAGATGATAACCCCAAGACCCCAGCCTCTATACCTTCACTGTGGCAGTAGATTAATTCCTTCTGGCCGCAGTTTGCAGCCAGGGTAGGGGAAAATATGTTCGTGTTTGGTCCAGGACTTTATCTCCAGTAAAATAGACCCTCCATGTATGCAAAATTGGCTAATTTCACCTAGGGTAAAATCTGGAAGTGTTTTACGAAGTTTATGAATTCGTTTTGCGGCTTTTAATGAATTGGAATATGGTATTTGTGTTTTATCTCGGTCGATTCACGTTTATACGTCAATCGTCGAGAGTTGTTGGTTATTCGTGCATGCTTAGACCATAAGTTTTAACCTATGTACGTTTCGTGTTTCGTTTTGGTTTTCATTCGCGATTTCAGTTTACGATACTATGTGTGATATGTAGGTACCCCCACGTGGATTTCAAGACGACGAGGAGAGCGTAGCGTCATCGACTCCAGCAAGCGAGGATCAATGTGAGTAGATATATATCTACGGAGGAAGTCGGGTGGATAGCGTATAGCACCCCCGCAGTTTCGTAGTATAAAACGCGTATGCATTATGATACACACACACACACACACACACACACTTATGTATTATGAGATGGGCATATGTAGCTAGACATGTTTTAGATGACTTTGGGTTAGTTTAGTATATTTGGATGATAGTGTCGTTAGTTACTTTCTTAGTCGCGAACCCTAAAATAAGCTTTACATACACGCGCACACACACTTGCATACATTTTATATTTACTTGTGCGTATATGGGGATATGTATGTGTGTGTGTGTGTGTGTGTGTGTGTGTAGGTATGGGACTATGTATATATATACGTATACATATACTTGGATGATGAGAATAGTACATGGTAATTGGAGATGGGTCGATGAGATTGGGCATGGTGCCATGAGATCGGTGATGTGATATGGTTCGTATTATGAGATACGACATGATGTGATAACGGGTCCTTAGGCGATGTGTTTTCAGACACACGCATATATATTATCGATGGTATCAGTATGTACTAGACGTAGGTCAATACCTAGCTCATGATATATGATGATAAGGATACCAGTTGAATAATGAGATAAATGTGATATTTGACCAGTACCCAGATTTGGGATGTCGTACGATGGATTTACCATACGAGCTATATTGATGATAAATCCGCACTCTTGACTCGAGAATGCCATATGATATATATATTGTATCGTATGCGATACTATTGAGGCGAGATCACCGACTATTATATATATATATATATAGATCGACTCAGATTTAGGTGGATTTCCTTACCCTTTCGATTAGCCTATTAGTTTAGTCATGTAGTTTACTTGTAGATGTTAGACTAGACTCGAGTCATACCTATTTCAAAATCAACGAATCGTGAGTATTTTAAAGACAGGCCAAGGGATTCTACGAATATTTCAAAGGACGTACCTTTTCTTAAAAATATCGTAGCCCTATTTTCAAAACACCACGATTCGTATTATTTCAAATAGCAAAACGGTATGACACATATATAGTAATGTAGATTATTTATTGTTGCGTTATTATTCGTGTTCCGCATATTATTGCTGCATTTACTATTCATTTGCCATTTATTCTGCTGTTTGCATTGCATTGCATGTCTATATGTATTTTCGTGAGAAATGATGAAACAATGCTGTCAGGATACCAACATCATTACCGATGACGCGTATGCCATACGTACACCTTCTTGCCGGCTCACACACATTATCATCGGTAATTACCATGTCACACACACTTTAGAGAATATTGATTCATTGATATCGCTTATTAGCTGATAGTTCCCATATATTATTAGTGTGCTAGATTAGATATTGGATTATTTACTATGTTATCTCATGCATGTTATTCATATATTTATTTGCCATGCGATAGTTTGGGCCAGTCCGGATTACCAGAGCCCAGTATTCATTATTAATTTACATCGTGATTCATAATTTCGGATTTCCATGAGATTTCTGGATTTAGAGAAACCGCAAAGATTTTATAAACTTATCATCTTTTTAAAAGATAGAAAATGCGGTTTTCTCATGATATGATTTGAGATATGTCCACCATGAGTTTTCTCGGCTCTTGAGCGATATCATACACCCGATTCGAGGAGGAGGAACCGTCTGTGGGTGCATGGTGGACCCGGTTCGGTACCCCGAGGCGAGAAGGTCGCAGATGATGGCGTTGAGCCTGTGACAGGGGAGCACTACTGACCGGTGATTTTATTTGTGACTCGACGAATATCCGGAGGATACCGATCGGAGTACAGGCCATTCCGGATAGCTGGAGCCTGAGGTTTTGAGATTTGATGATATGGGCCAGTCCGGATAGCCGGAGCCCTAGATATTGAGATTCGGGGTTACAGGCCAGTCCGGATTGCCGGAGCCTGAGATATTGAGATATTGGGATTCATGTTTTGTGTCGATACTTGACACTGATTTCATGTTGATTTCATTGATGATACCTCAATTTATAAATATACAGAAATCTCACTAAATAAAGAAAACAGTTGTCACATTCATGATGCATTCTGTTTTCATTGTATTGCATTCGTACCTCATATTTATGATATGTTTCTATCTGAGGCACTGACACGAGCACATGGTATTACACTTATATATAGATGTTTACCCTTGCCACCTTATCATGCTTCAGACTTTATCATTTTGAGGTTATATATTATGATCGTATTGACCTAAGATTGAGTCATACATATGATTTCTGCTCGGTGATGTTTTCTACTCACGAGTTGGCAACTCACCCCTGTTGTGCCACAGTTTCTTGTAGGTTTTGCCGTACAGGTTTCGTTGCGGCTTTGCTGGCACACTGCTTCATTCCGGGTGATTGTTTGGTAGGTTGATTCACTTGCATCGTGACCAGCATTGTACATTTATTTATTCATTTGTATCTAGTAAACTCCATCAACCAGACTTATATTATTTATAGACTTAGAAGACCAGTGTATTATTCTTTCGACCTTAGAGTCGCGCTTGTATTATTATAGTTTTCTTGATGATTTTGAGTTTCCTTTTGGGTTTTGATCCTCGCCCTTCGGCGGTGTATATTATATTGCTTGCGTGGTTGTGACCGCCAATTGGCGAAGAGCTAGTTCCCGCTTGGGGATATCTTTATGTATATTATGCATATTGTACCCTTTTGGGGCCAGTTTTTACAAAGGAAACTCTGCCGAAATTTTCAGAAAAGTCTTGAGATTTTAAAAATGTAATACTTCGGCTTATGTTATTAAAACCACTTGTTTTAAAACAAGTTTTCTCCACTTCTTCTTTAAAATGGTTTAGATTTCTGGGATTTTTGGGCTTACTTGAATTAGATGGTGTCCTATAGACTTCATATGATTCAAGTGCCAGTCACATGCCATTTCAGATCGTGACAAATACCCAACAATATAGCAGTGGTTATAGTATCGCATACTCAACCATCCCATAGAAGTCTCTCTAGGGATAAGGCCTTTGTGAGTGGATCCGCTGTATTATCCTTCGTGTTTACTCTCCTGACCTCGATCCCTTGGAGATCAACCATCTCTCTGATCAGGTGATACTTGCCTCAGAATATGTCTGGAATGGTGATAGGACCTGCGTTCCTAGGCCTAAACCACAACTCCATTGTTGTCACAATAACAGTTATTGGACGCTTAATGGTAGGAACCTTGTTCATCTCATGAATAAGAAATGTCCAGACAGCCACTTTGGCATCATCGGTAGCAATGCATTCAGCCTTTATCGTCTAGTATGTCTCGATATCTAGCTTGGAACTCTTCCAACATACCGTCCCTACACTGAGGGTAAAGACAATGCATGTGACTGACTCTCAGTCGACCTTATCACTCTGGAAGCTCAAACCAAGAACTTTCTTTTAGTACTTCTCAAGTACTTAAGAATGTCCTCCACAGCTATCCAGTGATTCTCACAAGATCCGATTGATTCATAATCACTACACCTAGTGAGTCATTTACATCTGGTCTGGTACATAACATCGCATACATGATAGAGCCTACTGCCGAATCATAGGGTATCCCTTGCACGTGAGCTCTCTCCAAATCAGTCTCGAGAGACATCTTTTTGGAGAGAGTGATCCATGAGTAAGTGGGCGAACCACCACATTTAGAATCGTCCATACCAAACCCCCTTTAGTATGGTGCTTATGTACCTGGATTTAGGACACTCCCAACATTCACTTAGATCTATCTCATAGATCATAATCCACAAGATGTAGTAGGTATCATCCAAATCTTCCTTTGAGAATTCTCGTGATAAGAGGAGCTTGACCGAGTGTAGCATAGGAAACCATTTCCTATCAAGAGTATGTCATCTACGTACAATACGTGGAAAAAAATCTTACTCTCTATAACCTTCTTGTATATACAAGGATCATCTACCATTTTGATGAAGTCAAACTCTTTGACTGTCACATCAAAACAGATGTTCCAACTCCGCGATGCTTGTATTGATCCTAATGGACTTAAGCATAGCTTTGAAAGTCTCAACTTTTCCATTTACACCAAGAATCTTCTCAAGATTCAATTGCTCCCAATGGGTTTTACCCCTTCAGGTGCAACATACAAAGTCATACTTTGTTGGTGCACATGGATTCCATCTTTGATCGCATAGCATCCAGCCTTTTCACAGAGTCGCCACTCGTGATGGCCTGCCTGAACCTAGTTGGGCCATCACTCATGATGCAATCCTCGCTCCTACTGTCACTGAGAAGACCGTAGTATCTCTCAAGTGGATGAGGAACCCTACCAGATTCGTGGAGAGGCTGAGGCTCGTTGGAGACTATTGAATCCTTTGGTTTCACCAAATCATCAGCTGTTAGTTTGTCTACCTGAAACTCCTTCCAGTTCTATCTCATAACCACTAATTTCTTCACAAGAAATTCCTTTTCTAAAAAGGTGGCATGCTAAGAAACAAAACACCTTTTGCTCCTCAGAGTGGTAGAAAATATCCCCTCACGAATGTTCGGGATATCCTAACAAACTTGTACAGAACCGACATTGCCTCGAGCTTGTCCGGATTCTGCCTTTCAACATAGGCCGGACAACCCCATATCTTAACTCGTTTAAGACATGGTCTCTTCCCACACCATATCTCATATGTAGTGGTAGGCCCTGATTTGGACGGAACCCCATTCAATAGGTATGCAGCTTCTCAAGTGCATAACACCAAAAGAAAACAGGTAACTCAGCAGTACTCATCATAGAGCGCGCCATATCTCATAGGGTGCGATACCTCCGTCCTGATACACCGTTGTGTTGTGGTGTACTTGAAAGAGTAAGCTAAGAGAGAATCGCATTCTCTTTTTAGAAACTCCAGGAACTCCATGTCTAAGTATTCTCCTCCTCGATCACATCGTAGGACTTTAATACTTCTACTCGTCTGGTTCTCAACTTCAAGCTTATATTCCTTGAATTTCTCAAAAGTTTCAAACTCATGTTTCAACAGGAACACATGTCCGAATCTTGAGAGATCGTCGATGAATGTAATGAAGTGCCAAGAACTAACCTTGGCATTTGTAGATATAGGACCGCATACATCATCATGTATCCGTCCAAAGAGTTCACTAACTCTTTCTCTGTTTCCAGTAAACGGAGTATTGGTCATTTTATCTTTGAGACAAGATTGGTAAGTATCATAAGATGAAAATTCAAACAGATTCTCATATTCATCATTATGTAACTTAGCTGGTCATGTCGCATTGATATGACCTAGTCTACAATGCCACAAAAAGGATTCGTTCATTTCTGAACTATTCCTCTTGTGTGTGTTCTATATAGTTTGAACTGTGGTTTGATTTAGAACGTATATGCTATTATATAACATGCCTGATCGAATCAACTCTTGATTCAGGAAAATGTTCACAACATTATCCTCCTATATAGAATTATATCCTTCTTTGATCTCATTAAAGAATCTGATGTAATGTTGTATATCAGGTTCGGTATTTAATAACATTTGTTCAGAATCAATGTGTCTAATAAAAGGTGATATCTGCCAACAGACTTGGCTGTAACAACTGCACCATTCTCCAACACTTAGAGACATATCACCCATTCTCAGTTCTCTACCTTTATATAGCCCATGTAACATATTACATATGCGGGATCATGATCCGATATCTCATACCTAGGATGTAGAGGATACTGAGAAACAGTTCTCGGTAATAAGGACACCCGAAGAATATGCATCAACATGCACTTTCTTCGATTGGGTGGCATGGGAATCCGGATATTCCCCTATTTCCTGCTCAGTCTTATAACAATTATAAGAAAGAACGGAACCAACGTTCCCTAGCTCAGTATAATAAGCAGGTTCGGTCAATGCATCTATATTATTATCTTGATTAAGGTGTAACATGGTCGCTACCAGGAGAGAGAGAGAAGAAAAACACTCTGCGTGCGCTCTTGCAAGATTAGATTGGTTATTATTTTATCTAATCAGGATGGCTCCCACTGTTTTAGTCAAATCTTTCTTCAAACCCTAAAAGGTAAGACTAGCCGGGATTAATTACACCCTACAAGTTCGCCAATCTTTCGGCCAGGCCAGTGTCGGTACTTTGAGGGAGGTTTCTCGTGCTTTCGCACGGACCTAATTAAAATAAACCTCGTTTTTCCCAGGGGCGTAACCCCGTTAACACCTTTCTAGACACCTACTTGATCGGTGTTCTCTCATGGGAACTGAATAAAATACAAATAAAGCAGCAAAGAAAACCCCTAAAGGGGGGCATCACGTGCCCACACGTGACCGGGTCACACGTGCAGGCACGTGACCTTTTACAGGCAAAGCCTATGGGCGCTGAATGAAATAAACAATTGGAAATGCTTTATCAGTGGGGTCACGTGTCAACACGTGATGGGTTCCTGAGCTCTCTGAACTAATAAAATTAAATTCTAATTAAATGCTTTATCAGTGGGGTCACGTGCCAACACGTGATGGGTTTCTGAGCCCTCTGAACCAATAGAATTAAATTCTAATTAAATACTTAATTGGTAAGGTCACGTGCCAACACGTGATAGACTTTTGAACCCTCTGAACTAATTGAATTAAATTCTAATTAAAAGGAATCAAAAACCCTAATTGGAAAAATATTTCCCTAGATCTTTCCAAACAGAAAAGATTGCCCTCTGTAAAAGGGAGCACCGTTGGATTAAAAATCCAATGGTGATTAAAAATCACCAATTTATAGAAAGATTCTATACAAGGAAATATTTTCCTAAAATTTGCCAGGAACAACAAACAAAATATCTTTTGGATTAAAAATCCAATGGTGAAAAAAAAATCACCGAGTGATCTAAAAGATCATGTTGGTTATAAAATCAATCAAAATCTCTCAATAAGAGATTGGCTGAACAAACTGATTCTTTTCTTTCTCCTATAAATAGGAGCCAAGAAGAAAAGAGAGGGGGGATACAAAAAAAAGAGAGGAGACAACAACAGAGAGAAATAGAGAAGAAGATCTCTTCAGAGGAAAAAAAAACTCTAGGTAAGAGAAAGAAGGAGATCATTCTATAAGCTCCCACAAAACAAAAGAGAATTTAATTCTCAAACCAAGAGTTTAACTCTTCTAAACAAGAACTCAGTTCTTCCTCTGGTTGAAGATCTGCAGAAGCAGATCTCCCCATAAGTTGAGAATTTAATTCTCATCGGGGAGATTCTGCCATGCAGATCCAAAACTTAGAGGGAGAATTGGGTTTAAAGAATTTAATTCTTTCAAACATAGAGGAATTTAATTCCTCTAAATAAAAACTGGGGTTTAACCCTATAAAAGAATTTAATTCCTAAACAAGGGATTTAACTCTCAATGCATGTAAAAGAGATCAGTACCCAAACATGATCACGTGTTCCCACGTGAGCATCCGTGTTGAACGAGAGAAGACAACTGAAATCAGGTCACGTGCTCCCATGTGACCCCTGAACAAAGCCCTTTAGAAGAAAAGGGGAAAATAAATCCAAGGCAGTTTATAATTTAAGGGCGGCTCACGTGACATCACGTGACCCCTTAATAGTGCTTAGCACTTTTCAAAAGAAAATAAAACAGAGGCAGCTTTCAGTCTTTGGGGAGGCCTCACATGATCCCACGTGACCCAATAGCGCTCAGCACTCAGAAAAGAAAAAAGGATCAAATTCAAAGAAGCTGTGCCAAACTTCGAGCGCCTCCCGTGAGCGCTTCATATCTTCAGTGTTTAACACTATTTCAAACGTCTCACGTGACCCTACGTGAGCGCTTCATATCTTCAGTGTTTAACACTACTTCAAACATCTCATGTGACCCCACATGAGCGCTTCATATCTTCAGTGTTTAACACTACTTCAAACACCTCACGTGACCCCGCGTGAGCGCTTCATATCTTCAGTGTTTAACACTACTTCCAACACCTCACGTGACCCCACGTGAGCGCTTCATATCTTCAGTGTTTAACACTACTTCAAGCGCCTCACGTGACCCCACGTGAGCGCTTCAAATCTTCAGTGTTTAACGCTATTTCAAGTGCCTCACGTGACCCCACGTGAGCGCCTCAATTCTCAGTGTTTAACACTACTTCAATCGCCTCACATGGGAGCACGTGAGCGCTGAACATACACTAGTGTTTAACACTACGAGAGGCTAACCTTAGCACAGATCAACCAAGTCTCCCAAAGCCAAAACCTTGTTCAGGTCTTTCAAAATTGATCTCAGATGGCATTCAAAGTAATGTTCATCCCATTCCTTCTCAATCTGGCATTTGGTTCAAGGGTACGTCTCTTCACTCCTCTGATATTTGTCGTTGTAATCCTTCAACGTCTTAAGAGAAGTGACGGGTCCCGACAACCAGACATTCCACGGACTGTGGGGTCCTTAAATTCATGGACTATGATGTCCTTAAACTTTACGAACTGTAGGGTCCTTAAACTCATGGACTATGATGTCCTTAAACTTTATGGACTGTGAGGTCCTTAAACTCGTAGACTATGATGTTTTTAAACTTTACAGACTATGACGTCTTTAAACTGGACCGCAATGTCCCTAAACTAAAAAGATAAAGCCCAAATGCTCTTTTGTTGGATCTAAATGATCCTGTTAAGTTGATCTTAGTCTAAAATTAGACTAACGTATCCTTAACAAACGTTTAAGTTGATCTTAGTCTCAAATGAGATTAACGATCCTTAAACCCAATCCAAACCCAAATCTAAGAAAATACGGATTTGGACTAACCCCCGCCCTACGGGCGACGACATAAATTAGTCTCCGTATACAATCCACGAGCAACCAAAAACAAAACAAACACCCACGACACGAAGTGACCATCTGGAGAAGGAGAAAGTGGTTACCGCGATGCGGTAGCGTAATTAACTGCAGGGGCTTGCGCCTACAGGGAAGAGCGTCCCCACAATCAAAAACCCCTCATAATGAGAAGGAATCTGACGAAGTCTGCTACAACGGCCGCATCCGTCTAAACCTCCGATACATGGTGCTATAAATCAACTTGGCATCTTAGGAGAGGTGGACGGATAAAACCAAATAGCATCTGCCCCCAAAAATTCAGGCCGGACGTCCCAACGTCCCGGTCACGTCTTTCGGCGGAGAACAGATTCTGGCACTCCCGGTGGGACCTTTTCTTCTTTCCATTCCACACTTCGTGTGTTGTGTTTTCCGCGATCAAATAATCGCGGTACATATGTTTGTGGTTTCCCTTAGGGGAGGGGATACTGAAGCCGGCGTTTCATCTCTATGAAGAATGGCGTTTGCTCCCACCTTAGCAACTCAGGCTCTGTCATATCTGGTGGAGTCAAGTATGGGCCACTTGCAGCCTCAAATCTCTGCAATCCGGCTCTTCAAGAAATCAGCGGGCTTCTCTTTGGGTCGATACTCCCACCACCCACCCTCGGTGCCTCAACGCCGATGAAGGAAGCCCAGAGGAAGTCTGTCTTCCACAGGCGGGCTCCCCAAACAGCAGCTTCGCTGACGGAATCAGTCCTCAAACAACTGGCACCAGCCAAGGACCAAGTTCGACGCACGGGACAGAATATTCAAGCTCTCAAAAGAAACAGGGGGCAGGCTCAGCAAAATCCTGAAGCTAATCAAATCCTGGCCGTAAGAAACGGCCAACGTCAATATCAGAGTCATACAAAATGAGCTGGAGGCAGTCCTCTGTATGGTCTTGTTTCAACCCCAGTGGTGAATGTTGTTGTTCCAACTGGGAACAGCTTCAAACTGTCGCGAAGGGTCAGACAAAATTCTCCTACTGCAATACTGAAGAAGTCTCCGTAGCCCATGGAGATCCCACAAGAGCAGAAACAAGTTCGCTCCCTGAGACAACTTTCCTCATCTACATATACGGTGTGGAAGCGGGTGAAGGGGACTCACCCCAAGACGGGTCCTGATACAGCGGTTCCTCTCAAAACTAAAGCGGCTTTTCACAAAAAAAATACCCAATAAAGCTCAAGTGCCCGAAGCAAACTCCAAAGGCCAAAAACTCCAAACACCCCAAGCCTGAGGGCATGGTAGTTCACATTGTCTATGTGGTGAATTCCGAAGACGAAGTTCGAGTTTCTACTAGTCACCGACCTCAAACTCGGTCCTTAACAAAAGTTCAACTGCAACGTGAAAAGCTGCAGGAGATGCTTGCTCAGGCGGCACCACTCGCTAATCCATCATTTAAAGCAAATCCCGAATTCGCACCTGGAGAAAGAATAGAGAAGGAGTCGGATAATGATTTCCTAAAGCGCGCTCTGAAAAAGAGAGATGAAGATGCGGCAGAAATGTCCATTAAAATGAACCAGATGGCCCTTCTGATTCAGAATATAGCTGGAAAGATGGTTCAATCGGAACCACTGGCAGATGAACCGCCGGTAGTCAATCTTAAAGATAAAGATGTCATTTCAAATCCTCTGCAAAGCTCATCAACAGTTGAGAAGGAAATAATTCCTAAGAGCAAAGCTGAACGAATATATCGCTCAGCAAATCGAAGCTCACTATGCCAGTGAAGACGCAAATAGATCAATCAAGATTGGTCGACCGTATCCGACATGGCACAATCAAATACAGTACCCGCCAGAGTACACACTTCCAACGTGCCACATGTACAAAGGAACTGAGAATTCTCGCCGGCACATTGCGCAATTTGAACCCATATGCGGCAATACTGATATACTTCTCCTCTGACAGTTCATCGGCTGTCTGGTGGGAATTGCCTTCGAATGGTATGCGGAACTCCCCAATGACTCCATGAATACCTTCGACGAAATGGAGATGCCCTCCTGTCAGAGATTCTCTAGTGTGAATAAACGCACTACCATGACGGCACTGGTCAACGAAAGGGTTAGACCGAATGAGACTTCGGTTCAATGTGTTACCCGATGGCGAAATCTCTGGTCAAATACAAGCAACGTATCGATGAAGTTGCAGCCATGGGAATGCTCATAGCCACCCTTGACCCAAATTCAAAGGTGTCCTCGTATATGGCCCTCTTCAAGCCAACAGCCTTCCAAGAGCTCATGGATAAAATGACTCGATTGGATCAGCTGAGTCAAGACCCTTCATCATCTGATGAAGATGAATGAAAAGCGGAGGTAAGGTGGTATTTGTCGCCAATGCTCAACAAAAAAAAATGAGCGACTTGGAAACAACCTATCACCAAAAATAGCGACGGCGTGGGTACTTGCTCCCCCCGAGGTATACTCAGGGGGCATATTTCTCACTGGAGGAAGAATCTCTACGTAAGATGGTCCTTTCTTCACAAAGAATAGAAAGGATATCAAGGGGCTTACAAACGATTCCTGCAGTCAAGTGGAATATCCCACTTGAAAACCCAAAAAAAAACGGTACGTCCACAAGCAAAATGGGCACGGATGAAAACCCGAAAGGGCTCCGTGAGTAAAAACAGCAGGACTACCGGCGAGTTTTGTGAAAACCCGAAAGGGCGCAATCTCGTAAAAAGACACTTGCAAAGTCCTCTCGACCTTGTAAGGAGAAAACTACCCGCGTGAGATCCTTACGACTCACAAGGGAGCGACACACTTAGGGATCCCCACGATTCCTAAGGAGAAGTTACACTTACGAGATCCTCATGACTCGTAAGGAGAATTCCCCTTTGAGACCCTCACGGCTCATAGGATTCAAAAGCCTTAAGTTACAGGGATCTGAACCTGTTCTTAAGCCATCACCTTTCCTAGATTGCCCTACAAGCGGTTCAATGTTGACCCTTGTATACAATCCACGGGCACGAATAAACATTTCCCTAACAAAGTTCCACCCGCGACTAGGGATATGCTCACACGGTGAACGACCCTTGTAAGTCCTCTCGACTTATAAGGAGAAAACACTCTTGTAAGATCCTTACGACTTATAAGAGACCATACACTTAAGACTCCTCACGATTCTTAAGGAGAAAACGCACTTACGAGATCCTCACGACTCGTAAAGAGAATTCCCTTATGAGACCCTCACAGCTCATAAGATTCAAAAGCCTTAAGCTACAGGGATCTGAACCCGTTCTTAAGCCATCACCTTTCCCATATTGCCCTTCAAGCGTTTCAATACTGACCCTTGTATACAATCCACGGGCACAAATAAACATTTCCCCAACATAGTCCCACCACTGACGAGGGATATCTTCATATGGAGAACGACACTTGTAAGTCCTCTCGACTTATAAGGAGAAAACACTCTTGTAAGATCCTTACGACTTATAAGAGAACACACGCTTAGGAATTTTCACGATTCCTAAGGAAAAAATGCACCTACGAGATCCTCATAACTCGTAGGGAGAAATACCTTTACGAAACCCTTACGGCTCGTAAAGTCAAAAAGCCTTAGTTAACAGGATCCTAATCCTGTTTGCTAAGCCACCTTTGTTCGACATTGACAGAGGCAAATGATGATTCGCTCCTGGCAATGTCCCAGTGGTAGCGATGCTGATGCCTAAATCGGTATCAAATTCCAAGCCCTTTCACGGAAAATGATGATTCGCTCCTGGCAATATTCCAGTCGTAGTGATGTTGATGCTGAGATTGGCACCAGATTCCAAGTTCCACACTCGTGATAAAAATCAGGGAGCCAAAAACCCATATGAAATAGCCGAAATGATGGGGCAACTTGCAACAAAATCAGCAGGTAAAACATATGTACACAAAATAGCCGAAATGGTTGGGCAACTCGCAATAAAAAGAAGCGAGTAAAAATAAAAAAAATAGCCGAAATGATTGGATACCGCGAAAAATAGCCGAAATGATTGGGCAATCGCGAACTTCGCGATATTCGCGATATAAAAGCTGAAATGATAGAGCATCGCGGAAAGAAAACAAAAAATATATGAAATGAAAATTTCGCACTGCAGGTAAGTCCATACTGACCCCTGTACACAATCCATGGGCATAAATGAAAGGGAACTACATTTCCTCACCAGACCTTATCAAAGGGAGAGTCAGATCTCGACGGCAATATTTGCATCCCAGAAGAACAACAACGGCGTTCCTCCTCATTCCAGCAGGATTCGGACGCAACGTCAACGAAGCGGAGCCACGGCAAAGTCCCTAGTTCCGAGACTCTACAGTCCACAGATAACCTAGAGTCAACCAATGACCTCTCCGCCGGATCAACGCTCCGTCTCGGAAACAAATCAACCAACCCCAGGGAAATCAGTATCTTTGCAGGAATACCTCGATTCGTCTCAACTCCGAGGAAATCAGCGTCCTTGGCGAAAGCATCTCGATTCGCATCGACCCGCAGGGAAATTGGTGTCTTTGCAGGAATATCTCGATTCGTCTCAACTCCGAGGAAATCAGTGTCCTTGGCAAATAACTCGATTCAAGAAAATCAGCGTCCTTGGCGAGAGCATCTCGATTCGCGTCGACCCACAGAGAAATCAGTGTCTTTGCAGGAATATACGACATCACCAATTGGAGCCATGAGAAAGTCCCCAGTTCCAAGTCTCGATGGTTCACAAACAACCTAGAGACCACCTCGACACTCGTCTCGTTACAGCAGACGCAGTATCAACAACAGCGTTTCTTCTCACTACAACGGGATGTAGACGCGACGTCAACAAGCGACCCCAAGGTCAAAACAAAGAGGAGCCACGGGAAAGTCCCCAGTTCCAAGTCTCGACGGTTCAAAAACAACCTAGAGACCACCTCGACGTTCGTCTCGATACAGCAGACACGACGTCACCCCGGCATTCTTCCCCCAGCAGGATGCAGACGCGACACAAAACAACGGAGCCATGGCAAAGTCCCTAGTTCCAAGTCCCGACGGTTCACCAACAACCTAGAGACCACCCCGACGTTCATCTCGATACAGCAGACGCGATGTCACCCCAGCATTCTTCCCCCAGCAGGATGCAGACGCGACACAAAACAACGGAGCAATGGCAAAGTCCCTAGTTTCAGGTCCCGACGGTTCACCAACAACCTAGAGACCACCCCGATGTTCGTCTCGATACAGCAGACGCGATGTCACCCCAGCGTTCTTCCTCCAACAGGATGCAGACGCGACACCAACAACAGAGCCACGACAAAGTTCCTAGTTCCAGGTCCCGACGGTTCACCAAAACCTAGAGACCACCTCGACGTTCGTCTCGATACAGCAGACGCGATGTCACCCCAGCGTTCTTCCTCCAACAGGATGTAGACGCGACACCAAAAACGGAGCCACGCCAAAGTTCCTAGTTCCAAGTCCCGACGGTTCACCAACAACCTAGAGATCACCTCGACGTTTGTCTTGATACAGCAGACGCGATGTCACCCCAGCGTTCTTCCTCCAACAAGATGCAAACACGACACCAACAATGGAGCCATGGCAAAGTCCCTAGTTCCAAACCTCGACGATTCACCAACAACCTAGAGACAACCGCGACATTCGTCTCGATACAGTAGATGCAATGCCAGCAAACGAAGTGAAGGCAATATTCCTAGCTTCAGGGTCTTGACGGCAACTCATATAAAACCTGAAAGACTATCGGAGATCATCCCACACCAGCGCGGAGTGGTTATGACTCATCGGGGCTCCCAAACTGAGCCTAATCTCAAGTAAAAAGCGACATAGAATATCCCTAACGCTTGCTCTTTCGACGGTAATGCTACCTGGAAGATTGCTTGAAGACGTCTTGTCCAGCCCCCGAAGGGATCAGAGACACGACAGTCGCAAGGCTACTCGAACAGCAAGATTGCTTATCGAGGAATACATCAGCCAACGCGATGGTACGACGGACAAAACCCTAGTACCACAGACCCTAATGGACCTTTTTCGTAAAGAGCAGAGGCTAACTGTGACGTTAGGACATCCTTGCGAGAACTTCTCGATTCATCTCGACTAGTAAGGAAATTAGTGTCCTTGCGGGAACTTCTCGATTCGTCTCGACTCGTAGGGAAAAGCCTTAGGCAATGAGGATAAGGACCTGTTTCCTAAGCACTGGGGCCCTGCAAGTTGGTCCAAGATGGACTCTTGCATACTATTCATGGGCCATGTAGGGTTTCTAGGCACTCTCAAGAGGTCTCACAAGGCATCAACCATGCCAATTTCAAAAATTATGGGTGCCGAGAAACCCTAATACGGATCGTTGACTAGAAGTTTAGGCGATATGTGAATCTAGTTAACAACTTAACTAAAAGAAGAGAGCTACAACTTTTGTAGATCGGGTTATCCACTTCCTTAGCTCCATGTAGGCATCCTCTCGCTGTCCATCTCGAATCCCGAACTCATACGTCGGCTTCATCGGAGATTTGGGCGGACTAGGTCGTCGGCTTCATGCCGAAGATGATCTACGTTGAGGCATCACAAGTTCAAGCTCCGACTTCACAAATTTATGAAACTTGTGAAGAAAACACCCAAAACAACTTGGCAAGAGGTAGAGTGTGAAGAAATAGGAGGTGGGTTCACTTTAGAATTGGATTTCTCACTTTGGAACTCAAGTTGCCATTAATGGCATCAAGCTTTTTCTTTTGAAGATGAAGAAGAAGATGAAGCTAGAATTATGATAAGTGTTGAGTTAAAATGAATAATAATTCAATACTTATCATAAGCTAACTATAGTCAAGTGTAGAGAATAGACCATGGTTACTTGGATGAGTTAGGGTTAAGCATGAAGACAAGAATGGTTACAAAAGTCAAAGCTTCATGAAGCTTCAACTTAAAACAAAGAAAGCCACCATTCTCATCATAATCCTTTTCAAATAAATAAATAAATAAATAAATGAATATGCAAAACCCTAATCAACACTTAACCATGGTTTTAATTCTTTACACTTAACAAAATGATCAAGTATCATCAAACATGACACAAATGTGTGCACAAAAGTATATCACATATACTTCTTGCACATCAAGTGAGAAAATCCATATAAAGTGAACCAATACTAGTTAATGCAATGCAATATATCAAATAAATATTTATACATTAAATCATTAAATCAACATTTGATTCAATGATCCGGTCATGTCGCACATAACCAACTAGAATCCAATGTATCGATTTATCGAATCAATGATTCGATAACTAGGTCATATCGAATATAACCAATCGAAACATATATCGCGAGAATGAAATGCGGTATCACATACACGCATTATTCTCAGTCCTGCACATATCTCATATGCGCTCATATTTCGTTTCGCTTGAGCCAGGAAACCTCTGTGTAGGACTCTAAAGACTCGTCAATACGCCGGTAGCAGATGATGATCATATCAAGCACCCACAAGCCGCAAGCGGTCTGCTAAACGTAACGGCCATCCGGGTATTGATCGATCAGAAGATCGACGAGCTAGCCCGCTCACACTCCTGTGAATCCAACCAGTAACACTTACCGTACAGTCCGGTCTGTTCGTCTGATACGTCGCATATCAAGTCTAGGGGTGGTAAACGTCAGACCCCAATAACCGATAAGTCGTGCCGATATGAGGCTCATAACGGGTCGAGAAACTACTGGTAACACTTACCAGCAAATCTCTGATCAGCCCTGGCCAGGGACTTCCCTGTTACGGCCAATCGAGCACAGCGCAACATCAACCCCCAATACCGGGAGAGACGGAACCCCTCCTATCGCTCATTGCCTCCATGTGACTCGGGACTGTACCCAAAGACCACCGTTTTGCACGCCCTCATGGACGTGGTAAGGTGGAGATCAAAGCACAGTGGGAATCACACAAGACTCTATGACGATCTCGGGTCTACAGACTAACCTGTACAAGTGTCACCTGAGAACTGCCATCTGACGTGAGGTATAATACCATCTGGGAGTTCTCGGCGAGTCCGTCCAGTGTACCCAGTCTCCACTGAGCACCCGTATACCATCTCTGATGTCAAACACCAATGGATATGGGATCATCCATCGCCCATCTCATGGGTCGAGAAGCATATATGCTAGTCTACTCTGGTATATCGATGCCCCGTCTCGATACACCCACGACTAGGGACCTTGAAGGATGTACTTATGGACTACCATGTCCCCACTAGTATGATCTGCATCATAGTCCAGGTAGTCAAGTACATATCCTAAGGGCTTTACCAACATGTAACTATAAGACAGTTTAAAGAGACTAGTGTACATGTTAAGATAAAGAGTAACCAGATAGCATACTATCATATCGAGCAAGAAAGTCATCTCTATATATGTCCAAGCATCCAATATAATATACATCATCTGTACAATACTGGCCTCTAGGGCATACATACAACTAACAATCTCCCACTTGCACTAGGGCCAGCTGTTGTAGTATCGCATACCGAGCATCCCGAAGAGTCTCTCAAACTGTATCTGGGGAATGTCCTTCGTGAGTGGATCCGCCGTATTGTTCTTCGTGTCAACCCTCCTGACCTCGATCTCCCAGCGATCAACTATCTCCCGGATCAGGTGATACCGCCTCAGAATATGCCTGGATCGCTGATGGGACCTGGGTTCCTTGGCCAAAGCCACCGCTCCATTGTTATCGCAATACAAAGGTATTGGATGCTCAATGGATGGAACCACTCCAAGTTCAGTAATGAACTTCTTGATCCAGACAGCCTCTTTGGCAGCATCGTTGGCAGCGATGTATTCAATCTCCATCGTCGAGTCTGCCACGGTTTCCTGCTTGGAACTCTTCCAGCTAACCGTCCCTCCGTAAAGGGTAAAGACAAATCCCGACTGCGACTTAGAGTCGTCCTTATCACTCTGGAAGCTCGAATCGGTAAAGGACTCCACTTGGAGTTCTCCGTTACCATACACCAAGAGCATCTCTTTAGTCCTTCGCAAGTACTTGAGAATGCTCTTCACAGCTGTCCAGTGACTCTCTCCAGGATCAGCTTGATACCTGCTCACTACACTTAGTGAGAATGCTACATCGGGTCTGGTACATAGCATCACATACATGATAGAGCCTACAGCCGAAGCATAGGGTATCCCTTGCATGCGAGCTCTCTCCAAATCAGTCTTGGGAGACATCTCTTTGGAGAGAGTGACTCCAGAGATCGTGGGTAAGTTCCTACGCTTGGATTCTTCCATACTAAACCTCTTTAGTATGGTGTCAATGTACCTGGATTGGGACAATCCCAATATCCGTTTGGATCTATCTCTATAGATCCTTATTCCCAATATGCAGGAGGCATCACCAAGATCTTTCATTGAGAATCTTTGTGATAAGAAGAGCTTGACCGATTGCAGCATAGGAATATCATTTCCTATCAAGAGTATGTCGTCCACGTACAATACGAGGAAGACAACCTTACTCTCTGCCACCTTCTTGTAAATACAAGGTTCATCTGGGTTTTTGACGAAATCAAACTCTTTGATAATGACGTCAAAGCAGATGTTCCAACTCCGCGATGCTTGCTTTAATCCATAAATGGATTTAAGCAGCTTGCACACCTTCCCGCTGCTCCCACTGTCTATGAAGCCCTCTGGCTGAGTCATGTACACGCACTCTTCTAAATCACCGTTTAGAAAGGCGGTCTTAACATCCATTTGCCAGATTTCGTAATCATGATATGCAGCGATGGCAAGCATGATCCGGATGCATTTAAGCATAGCCACTGGAGAAAAGGTCTCGTCATAGTCCACACCTGGTCTTTGACGAAAACCCTTTGCTACAAGTCTAGCTTTGAAAGTCTCCACTTTCCCATCTACACCAAGTTTCTTCTTGAAGATCCACTTGCTCCCGATGGGTTTTACCCCTTCAGGAGCAACTTCCAAAGTCCATACTTTGTTGGTGTACATGGATTCCATCTCGGACCGCATAGCATCCAGCCATTTCACTGAGTCCCTACTCGTGATGGCCTGCTCGAAGCTAGTTGGGTCATCATCCTCCATGATGCAATCCTCGCTCCCACCATCCATGAGAAAACCGTAGTATCTCTCAGGTGAGCGAGGAACCCTACTAGATCGGCGGAGAGGCTGAGGTTCATTGGGAACTACTGAATCCTCTGGTTCAACCAAATCTTCTGTTGCAGTCTGTATTGCTGGAACCTCTTCCAGTTCTACCTCCTTGCCACTAATCTCTTTTTCAAGTAATTCCTTTTCTAAAAAGGTGGCATGTCGAGAAACAAACACCTTTTGTTCCTCGGTATGGTAGAAGATATACCCGCGCGAATGTTTGGGATATCCAATAAACTTACACAGAATGGACCTTGCCGCGAGTTTGTCCGGATTTTGCGTTTTTACATATGCCGGACAACCCCATATCTTAACATAATTAAGACATGGTCTCTTTCCTTTCCATATCTCATATGGAGTGGTTGGCACGGTTTTGGTGGGAACCATATTCAATAGATCTGCAGCTGTTTCCAGTGCATATCCCCAGAAGGAAATAGGTAACTCAGCTGTGCTCATCATAGAGCGCACCATATCCAATAGGGTGCGGTTCCTCCGTTCTGATACACCGTTGTGCTGTGGTGTATATGGAGGAGTCAGCTGAGAGAGAATCCCATTCTCTTTTAGGAAGTCCAGGAATTCATTGCTTAAGTATTCTCCTCCTCGATCAGATCGAAGGATTTTAATACTTTTTCCGGTTTGGTTCTCGACTTCTTGTTTATATTCTCTAAATTTCTCAAAAGCTTCTGATTTGTGTTTCATCAGGAATACACATCCGAATCTAGAGAGATCGTCAGTGAATGTAATGAAGTACGAAGAACCATCCCTGGCATGTGTAGACATGGGACCACATACATCACTATGTATCAGTCCCAAGAGTTCGGTAACTCTTTCTCCGTGTCCCGTAAACGGAGCTTTGGTCATGACTGGCAAGTGTCATAAGATGAAAATTCAAACGGATTTAAATATCCATCTTTATGCAACTTAGCTAGTCGTGTCGCATTGATGTGACCCAATCTACAATGCCACAAGAAGGATTCGTTCAGTTCTGAACTCTTCCTCTTGTGTGTGTTTGTTATGCTCAGAACTGTTGATTGGTTTAAAACATAAATGCCATTGCACAACGTGCCTGATCCAACCAACTTTTGGTTACGGAAAATGTTCATAACATTATCCTGTAATACAAAATTATATCCCTCTTTACTCAATAAAGAAACCGATATAATGTTGCATATCAGGTTCGGCATGTAATAGCATTCGTTCAGAACCAATGTATTACCAGTTGGTAATTCAAGGTGATATTCCCCGACAGTCTTAACTGCAACAATTGCAGCATTTCCAACTCTAATGTCTTTATCACCTTCTCCAAGTTCTCTACCTTTCCTAAGCCCATGTAACTGATTACATATATGGGATCCTGATCCGGTATCTAATACCCAGGACGTAGGGCAAATGGAGAAACAGTTCTCTGTAACGAACACACCCGAGAAAAATGCATCAACATGTACTTTCTTCATTCGGGTGGCATGGGAATCCTGGTATTCCCCTATATCCTGTTCAGTCCTATAACTCTTATAGGAAAGAACGGAACCAACGTTCCCCAGCACAGTATAACATACGGGTTCGGTCAATACATCCATATTATTATCTTTATTAGGGCATGAAATGGTCGCTACCTGGAGAGAGAGAGAAGAAAACACTTTAGCGTAAGCTCGTGCAAGATCAGATTGGTTATTATCTTATCTAATCAGGATGGCTCCCACTGTTTTTATCAAATCTTCCTTCAAACCCTAAAAGGAAAGACTAGCCGGGATTAATTACACACTACAAGTTCGCTAATCTTTCAGCCAGGCCAGTGTCAGTACTTTGAGGGAGGTCCCCCGTGCTTTCGCACGAACCTAATTAATGTAAACCACGTTTTCCCAGAGGCGTAACCTCGTTAACACCTTTCTAGACACCTACTTGATTGGCTAATTGTAATGTGTAAAACTCTCCCAGGAGTAACTCTTACTCGCAGTGGGTATCGGGATCCAACTATCTCATAGAAGGTATGCAATTTCATTGCAAATTTCAACACTTGAAATTCCCGATAATATTTTTCCCCTAGCGTCCTATGACCTTGACGCAGGCCAACAAATCACAGCGCGCTAGTCAAGTTCAACCCGTCATTTCCTGATTGAATTAAACCCACCCGCACGACCCTTGACGCAGGCCAACAAAGTCGTACGACTACCCTAATCCAATCTGCATCATATGCATAAGCAGATAAATACTAGTTAGCTACCGCACACTACGCCTTGACGCAGGCCAACAAACGTAGCACGAATACTAACTACTACTTATCTGAAATGACGGAGGGCTACGACAGGTTTTTCTGAAAACCTATTGCGTAATGAACTTGATATCGTTGTAGAATCAAATGAAGTTTTGAAATGGAGTGATTTTGAGGCTTTTCTTGTTTTGCTAAAGGGGTCACTCCCGGTGAATGGATCGTCGGCCCTTTCCTCGTCAAATGAGGTGCGGGATATATCATATATATCACTGTGCAAAGCAAAACTCAAAAACAATCAAAAGAAAACCGAGTGTGTAGTATCTGCCAGTTATTGCTAAAGGAGTCACTCCCGGTGAAGGGATCTCGGTCCTTTCCTCATCGAATAAGGTGCAGGGTATATCATATATACCGCTATGCAAAGCAAGAACTGTAGCTACCTGTTTTGTTTAAAATTTGATTCTACAACATCTTAGGTTTCTTTTCTTTCATTAATCACATTAATGAAGTCCCATCATTTAAATACCTAAACATCACAGATAAATACGACGGACACTTATGCCATCCGTATTCGCCTCGATGTCCCCTCATGCACCGTTAGGTTAGGTAACTAACGACAGAGCAGGGCAGGGCTAGTGCGGGTGCAAAACATAAGTAACGTCTATATAATATATCATATATACTATATACTGTATCTATCACAGAACATCACATGATCACATCACAGATATCGCAGCAGAAAATATCATATGAAATATTGGATATACTAGGACGTCCGTGTTTTCAATACGAGCCAGTATAAAACACAGATTCCACGGTCGTGATGAATAGCCAATCCCACACCCCTAGACCCCTACGAGAGCGACAAGCAACCCTGCCAATTCTAGGGTTAGGAGACCCGGACTCGACTCCTCGAGTTGGTCTCCCACTGGACCCCAGAACCCGGTTACTTGTGCTCCCCTCCTTGGGTCTATCCTAATGCGGAAAAGTAAATAATATACAAAAGGTGACAACTTCCGCTACCTGGAAGTGTCCCAAATAAAAGAATATTACATACAAGTTTTTACATGAATGAAAATGAAAAACACTCATCTCACATAAAAAACCCCGGCTATTCAAACACGATGATCCAATATAACATATCCAGCAACACATAACATCACATGTCATCAACGTAAGTAAGTATGCATACCCCAATTGTCGTTGACGTATAGCAACGAAACCGGCGATATGAACATACTACACTTACGGTCACAGAAAAGAAAGTGTAAAACTACAACAGTTGGAATCCGCAACCTCTTTAGACATCGCATGCCTAATCAAATGAAATACTTAGACATCACATGCCTAACAGTTATAAACCCCATATTTTAGTCTCATTATCGAAAACTCTTTTCAATATCAAGTGAAACTAAACCGCTAGATTTATAACATTCATTCAGTTATCTCATAATTGTTTGTGAATTCCAATTATTGTATCACATTCCAGATAAACAGAAAATGTTAAACTTTCTGATCGAACAGTCGAATACCCAAGTTTTCCCAATACAGCTCAACACATGAAATAAGTCTAACAACATTCAGTTCGTGCCTCAGTACCAACGGTCCAGCCATAGAAGGGTCAAGCCAACGCCTCACATGTGGCATGCCGTACTGCCCCAAACCCGAAGGTTCAAAGGGCAGTTCAAGACGGTCACATAATCGAGTTAAGGTTTGTTGTCTTCTAGAGGGTCCATCGCGTTACTTGCACTACTTAGAACGTCGTTAAACTACGGAAAAATCCAACACTTGGAAATTTCCCGACAGGGGAAAAGTTGGGTATTTATATCCGGTCGAACTTTTTAACAAATTCAAAAAATTATCCGGAATCCACATAGACAAAATTTGATACTCCGATCGAACTATCGAAGCTCCAAAACAACCCCAGAAAATGCAACTCTTGAATAAATTTTAAAAATTCCCAGGAAAACCAGCACTATCAATTAGGAGTTACTGTATAAAATATATTGAATAAGGAGGCCGTACGACCGCGGAACCGCCGCACGAGCCATGCTCGTGCCGCGGAACCGCGGCGGCTTGATGGAGTTAGGCACACGAAATTCACAGTAACTCTAAAAATCACCTGCTGATTTTTCTGCATATTTTTAATATTGAAAAATCCCGATTTTTAAAAATTGGACAGAGAGCATTTTGTGAGTTAGGGTTTCGGTTCGTTCGGGTTTCAAACGTCGTCTAGACTTCGCCTAATGCTCTAGCTTGGCTCTGATACCACTTGTAGGGTTCCTAGGCACTCTCAAGAGGTCTCACAAGGCATCAACCATGCCAATTTCAAAAATTATGGGTGCCGAGAAACCCTAATACGGATCGTTGACTAGAAGTTTAGGCGATATGTGAATCTAGTTAACAACTTAACTAAAAGAAGAGAGCTACAACCTTTGTAGATCCGGTTATCCACTTTCTTAGCTCCATGTAGGCATCCTCTCGCTGTCCATCTCGAATCCCGAACTCATACGTCGGCTTCATCGGAGATTTGGGCGGACTAGGTCGTCGGCTTCGTGCCAAAGATGATCTACGTCGAGGCATCACAAGTTCAAGCTCCGACTTCACAAATTTGTGAAACTTGTGAAGAAAACACCCAAAACAACTTGGCAAGAGGTAGAGGGTGAAGAAATAGGAGGTGGGTTCACTTTAGAATTGGATTCCTCACTTTGGAACTCAAGTTGCCATTAATGGCATCAAGCTTTTTCTTTTGAAGATGAAGAAGATGAAGCTAGAATTATGATAAATGTTGAGTTAAAATGAATAATAATTCAATACTTATCATAAGCTAACTATAGTCAAGTGTAGAGAATAGACCATGGTTACTTGGATGAGTTAGGGTTAAGCATGAAGACAAGAATGGTTACAAAAGTCAAAGCTTCATGAAGCTTCAACTTAAAACAAAGAAAGCCACCATTCTCATCATAATCCTTTTCAAATAAATAAATAAATGAATAAGCAAAACCCTAATCAACACTTAACCATGGTTTTAATTCTTTACACTTAACAAAATGATCAAGTATCATCAAACATGACACAAATGTGTGCACAAAAGTATATCACATATACTTCTTGCACATCAAGTGAGAAAATCCATATAAAGTGAACCAATACTAGTTAATGCAATGCAATATATCAAATATATATTTATACATTAAATCATTAAATCAACATTTGATTCAATGATCCGGTCATGTCGCACATAACCGACTAGAATCCAATGTATCGATTTATCGAATCAATGATTCGATAACTAGGTCATATCGAATATAACCAATCGAAACATATATCGCGAGAATGAAATGCGGTATCACATACACGCATTATTCTCGGTCCTGCACATATCTCATATGCGCTCATATTTCGTTTCGCTTGAGCCAGGAAACCTCTGTGTAGGACTCTAAAGACTCGTCAATACGCCGGTAGCAGATGATGATCATATCAAGCACCCACAAGCCGCAAGCGGTCTGCTAAACGTAACGGCCATCCGGGTATTGAGCGATCAGAAGATCGACGAGCTAGCCCACTCACACTCCTGTGAATCCAACCAGTAACACTTACCGTACAGTCCGGTCTGTTCGTCTGATACGTCGCATATCAAGTCTAGGGGTGGTAAACGTCAGACCCCAATAACCGATAAGTCGTGCCGATATGAGGCTCATAACGGGTCGAGAAACTACTGGTAACACTTACCAGCAAATCTCTGATCAGCCCTGGCCAGGGACTTCCCTGTTACGGCCAATCGAGCACAGCGCAACATCAACCCCCAATACCGGGAGAGACGAAACCCCTCCTATCGCTCATTGCCTCCATGTGACTCGGGACTGTACCCAAAGACCACCGTTTTGCATGCCCTCATGGACGTGGTAAGGTGGAGATCAAAGCACAGTGGGAATCACACAAGACTCTATGACGATCTCGGGTCTACAGACTAACCTGTACAAGTGTCACCTGAGAACTGCCATCTGACGTGAGGTATAATACCATCTGGGAGTTCTCGGCGAGTCCGTCCAGTGTACCCAGTCTCCACTGAGCACCTGTATACCATCTCTGATGTCAAACACCAATGGATATGGGATCATCCATCGCCCATCTCATGGGTCGAGAAGCATATATGCTAGTCTACTCTGGTATATCGATGCCCCGTCTCGATACACCCACGACTAGGGACCTTGAAGGATGTACTTATGGACTACCATGTCCCCACTAGTACGATCTGCATCATAGTCCAGGTAGTCGAGTACACATCCTAAGGGCTTTACCAACATGTAACTATAAGACAGTTTAAAGAGACTAGTGTACATGTTAAGATAAAGAGTAACCAGATAGCATACTATCATATCGAGCAAGAAAGTCATCTCTATATATGTCCAAGCATCCAATATAATATACATCATCTGTACAATACTGGCCTCTAGGGCATACATACAACTAACAAGCCACACTCTTCGAAGTTGAACATCGACAAGAAGAGAAACAACCACTTACGAGTCCTCTCGACTTGTAAGGAAGAAAATTCTCTTGGAAGATCCTTACGACTCGAGAGAGAAAAACACACTTAAGAATCCTCACGATTCCTAAGGATAAAATACACCTACGAGATCCTCTCGACTCGTAGGGAGATAAATCTTTATGAGACCCTCACGGTTCATAATGTTGGAAAGCCTTAGGAGGCAGATCTGAACTTGACTCTTAAGCCATCGCTGTCCTACAAAGATATCAAAATAGATTATCCACAAAATGCATTTGCTAAAAGGGACACACCACCATGAAACAAAATATGTCTTTTATTCATGAATCAAAATGAATACAAAGTACAATCTATAAAAGAATCAAAAAATACTCTCATTCAGGAGTAAGTACAAAAGGAGAATAAGAAGAAACATATACATTTGTTTAAGCCGGCGGACGGTTTAATAGATTCGTCGGTTCATCCTTCTTCCGCTGGGTCTCGGCTTCATAATTCGTTATTGCTATAAGACGGGCCTCCGCTTGAGACTGTTGGGCCTGGTACGAGGCGAGCCGACTTTCAAGCTCTCGGTAACTTTATGAGTTTCAACCATCTCGCGAGTAAAAATGACAGCTTTATCAATAGCTACCACCTCCCTGATACCTTCTTGAAGCACCCGCCAAAGTTCATACGCACGAGTGGTCTTGGCCGTGAGTTCAGCTTGAAATTCCCCCAGCGCATTGGAAGCCAGCTCCCTCTCCGAAAACTTTCGGTTGAGGCTCTTCTCACATGACTGCAGATTTGTGGCGCACCGTTCAACCAGCCCCCGTAAGCTCGCCTTTGCAGCCACGACCTCTGAAGGAAGGCGCGTGCACTCAAGACTATGTAAGCAAGCCACAACCCGACGACAAAAATCGACCCAAACATGCACCAATGTTTCATCATGGTAAGCAGCAAGAAAGGGGAGAGAAATGTTGGCTTCAGCAGCAAATTCTTCGGCCGTGATCGAGCTACCAGCACGAAGATCTTCGATGAGATCCGACAAAGAGTGAAGGCTTTGCTTCGCCATCCGTTCAGATGCGCGTAGGGCATAAGGGCCAGGTGGCATAAGGATGCGAGATTCCAGCGGGATAAGAACGGGCAAGGCTGTCAAGATCCATGAACAAGCTATGAGATTTACGCCCGACGTCAAAATCTTACTTACCCACGGTCATGCAAGGAGGATTGGACAGATCCTCAGGCCCATCGAGGATCTCAACTTCGTCATCAGCTTCCAGAACTGCAGAAGACATATCAGCATCGTTATACGAAATAATAATAATACAATGAAGGGGTCAAATAACACCAACTTTGCCCAGAAGAGAGGACGATGCTTTGAGGGGATATTGCCTGTGGAGCGGCCAACTCGAGCAGATGGTGAAAGGACTTTCTGGGAGATAAATTCACGATGGACGCCGCCAATCCTCGCAATTCTGAAAAGACAGAAAGAGTCAGATAATAGAGAGATCATTAAAGCAAGATAAGAAGACTACCTTCGATACTTTTCCCGCCTTGAGCCAGAGGGATAGCAGCTTCGGCAGCATCCTCCATTCCCTCAGGAATATCATCGGAGACATTTGTCGGTGTGACAGCTTCTAATTGAGGGGCAACGGCCGCCACTTCAGGGACGGTGATCTCAATTACCTGTTCCACAATTTCCAGGCCATCGCCGGAAAGGTCCATTAAATCTACGGCCGCTAAGGGCACCTCTTCCGGGAGAACGGACACCGGGGAAACAGAGGCAACCGAAGGAAGCTCTGCAGCAGGAATAGAAACTGTAGCGACCCCCTCCACACCTACTGGTGTCTCATCGGGGATATTTACAGAGTCCACGGTCAAGACGCTACTCGAGCTCAGATTCTCTGCCATGGCCAAAGTCCCTGCAAAGTTTTACGAATAAGAAGATATAGAAATCGATACAAATTACTTGCCAAAGGAAAAATACAGAAATCATGCATACCGATACGCCATGATGCCTTTAGTATGTTTTTTTCAAGACGACATTCCTTCCTGAGGAAGTATGCTCGTCGGGGTTCAAATGTAGATTCGTGGCCGCCGGTCCACAACGACAACTCATCTTCAGAAGCGGCTGAGATAGGCTGTTTGAGGGCTATCTCGCCTCTCTCTTCCAGTGGGCCTATAAATATTCGCCGTATTGATGGAGGATCTTTGTAGAATATGACGGCGGGATAAGGACTCTTCGGGACGCGTACTGTTCAGTTGATAAAACTGCACATTTAATATAACATTTTTCCTACTATTTCTATATTAGAAAAGGTGTTTATTATAATATATGATACATATGAGGGTTTATCTGTAAAAATACTATTTTCATGTGTTGATATATTATAATTAACATTTGGTAGGAAAATGTATGCAAAAATACCATTGACCAAATCTTAATGTTGAAATTAATATCTCAATAAAACAAACTCTACTAATATTATTTGTTGAGTTATTGTGCAGAATTTTCAGAGCTAAAATCAAGGGAATCAAAGTTGTTAGAGCAAACCTGCCTAATTAAGAAAGCAAACTAAGAAATCAAGTCTGGGTAACTACGAGAAAATTTTCAGTTTCCTGAGATTCAAAAGATCGCCACGTGTCACACAAATGAAGCCCCAGAAAAGTTAACAAGAGATCTCACTGTTTGGCCGCGGATCCGCGGCCAAACCCACCTATTGGCTGCGGATCCACCGCGTGCCAGACAACTTAGGAGTTGGGATTTCTTCTGTTTGGATCTTAACTGATGGTTTCCAATTTAGGAAGCTAGGGTTCTGGCTCTGGGACTATAAATAAGGACCGAGAGCCTCTTGGAAAAATGATCAAGCTGAAGAGATCACGAAGTCCACGACAGGCTCACGCATCCAGGCTGATCATCAACGGTTCATCTACCTCCTTAGAAGAGATCGAGAAGCAAACTAGGATTTTGTAATCATTTTCTAATGGAACAAAGTGTACATGAATTTTGTTGATTAATAAAAGTAGTAGTTTTCTTATTCTACCTCTTTGTAGTTTTAATATGATTTCTCTCTCCATCTCTTCTTCTCCCAACATGCGCGAGTAATTCTCCGCTTGTTAGGGTTCGTAGGATTAGGGTAGGTTAATGGATGATGAAGATCCTTAAACTCTTTTTACATCCTATAAAGTTTATAAACTTTATCAAAAGAATCATTAACATCCTAATCGGGCGCGCTATCAATTCATTGCTAGTCTTGACCGCGATTAGAGATTAGATTAATGATTGTTTTGGTAAAGGCTAGATATAAACGGAGTTCCATGTCGAGATAGGGGTTAAGAGTGGGAACCCTTTTCCCTCCAGAAACCCTAATCTACATGCATCACTGTCGTTCTAGTTTTAAATCTATTAAAGGATAAAAAAGGTAATCTTTAATTAATCATCCATAACTACTAAATCCTAATGAACCCTACAAGCCCCCTTTTATTATTAAACCTACATCCGTAGTTAATCTAGATCTATATTTTGCATCTGTGTTTAATGTAGATCTAGATCCTACAACCATTCTTCACCATTCTTTATTCTTCCTCCTTTCTTTTTCAACACGCCTAAAGTAAGAATAAAATATTCAACGTTTCTCAGAGGACGACCCGTACTCATCTCAGTCTAGCTACACGCGACACCGTTATTGATTGCGGTTAACTACATACACATAAAATTTCCACATCAATCAAATGGCGCCGTTGCTGGGGATACATGCGTAATTTTTTATTCTTACTATTTGTGTTGAATTCTAATTTGATCCATATCATAAACAAAACAAAACTGCAAATTATATATTTAACGATTGTTGTGTGAATTTTGCGAGGGAATCTGGAGTCGCAGACTTGAGAAAACAGAAGACAGAGACATTCATCAAGATCCAGAAGAGTGCAGGAGGTCACGTAGCAAAAATCATCACGAGATCTCTTCACTTCGCGGCGGAACCGCAGAAATAAGACACATTTGGCGGCGGAAGCGCGGCGGGAGAGGGGAATTAGGGTTCCAAACTTCTCTGGTATATTTTCTATATCTTTCTCTCTCATCTGAAATCCAATAAAATATCTTTTCTGCAGGATTCTTTGCAAAATATCGCCACTCAAAAATCTTTTTGCAAAGTTTTGTTATTGGTTTGTTATTTCATATTTTAATACGGATTTTTAAGGGGCAAGACCAAAATTCAGATTAGGTAGGGATTTTATCACCCTTCCTAAGCCCCACAAATCATAAACTGAGCATCCGCATCAACCCTACATTAATTTAAAAAATATCTAGATAAGACTCTAAGGACTGTCGCGCTCAATAAGGACAGAGGAAGTTCGTGGGTAATTTATCGCTTATCCGCATTACTTTTGTGGTGTCTAGGCAAGTGTGTCTAAGGCAAGTGGTTACTTAATTAGGCCCGCTATTTTCGGTGATTCGTATAGCGGATACCTCCCACTTACCTAGTACTTACCTGGCCACAAGGGTAGTAAAGAGGTGATAAAGGATTGATCCTACGGCTTGTCCTTTGGAAGTCTAGGAGCGGTTTAGAGACTTGACCTAGGTAACCTTAGTTCTAGGGTTGTTTGTGCATTTTTGTGTGATTTGTCTAAGTCCGACACACTTTTCAAAACAGACCATTTTTAAAAGTACACACGCTACCACTTGCGCTAAACCCGCTTAGTGTATGCTCGGCTGGACACGGGATTCTAGTGCCCGTCTTGTTCGCGTTCCTGCTATCGACTCCGAAGTCGGTGCTTCTTCATCTTCTTTTCCCCTACCACACACCACATCAACCGAGATGGACGGTACTCCATCAGATTATAACACCACGCTGCCATCGCCCGTAGGTGCGCAGAATCCATCGCGCATCTCTCTCCAAGAGAGATGTTATCCTATCCGTGGTCCATTTCCCACTTATCTATCTATTCCACCAGCTAACGGGGATAATTTTGAAATTAAACCCCACTACATCAATCTGTTGCCCAAATTTCACAGGCTTGAGTCTGAAGACGCGTACGTTTTCATCACTAAATTTGAAAACGTATGCGCAATGATGGGTACTTCACAACTGACCATGGATGCTATGCGCTTGCGTCTTCTCCTATTCACTTTGTGCGACTTGGCAGAAAAATGGCTTTATAATACCGCCGCACACTCTATCACTAATTGGGATGAATTCATAATAGCATTTCTTAAGAAGTTTTACCCAAACCATAAGACTGCCCATATTAGGAGCGAGATCAACCAGTTCACCCAGCTTCCCAATGAACCATTTTGGAAGTGCTTTGAACGTTTCAAGGATCTGCTTGTTCAGTCCTCATCATGGAATACAAAGATGAGATTTGTGCCGAATTATATATGAGGGCATTAATCCAGCGACAAAGCAGATGCTTGAAACAATGTGTCAATGCAATTTCATGTCTAAAGATGACGGTGAAGCTTGGAAATATCTGGAAGATCTCGCTGAAAACACTTTGCAGTGGGAAAGCGTAAGACCACCTTCAACTAGGGGAGGTATTCATCAGCTCGATATTTCCATCGCAGTAAAAGCCGAAATGGCAGCGATACAGAAGAAACTCGATACTATTAAGAACAAATTCTCATCAGCCTCCCTAAATCAGGTCACGCTTCCTAAGACCGTATGTGGTTGCTGTTCTGATCCTTCACACTTAACGGAAGAATGTCCTATGAACGCATCATTTCAAACTAATGTTGCTTTTCAGCAGTGACCTAGAAACGATCCTTATTCTTCCACATACAATCAAGGATGGAGAAATCATCCTAATTTTGCTTGGAACCAAAACCAACCCCAAAATCAAAACAAGTTCCAAAGCAATTATCAAAGACCTCCTCCACAGCAACCACAACCACAAAGTCGGCACCATTTTCATTCACAAAATTTCCATAATCCGGCCAACACTTCTGCACCACAATTGCCGGTACTGATAACTCTTCACTCGCACAAACTTTGGATTTGTTTATGAAACATTCCATGAAAATGTCGGCTGATATGAAGTTTTCTATTGATACCATAAAGAAAGACTCCGCCTCCCACGGTGAGAGTATTAAATCAATAGAAAACCAGCTTGCACAGTTGAACGCCGCGATGAGTGCGAGAGAAAAAGGGAAACTCCCATCTCAACCCCTACCGAATCCTGGCCACTCACAAAATCATAATGTGAATGCCGTTACTACGTTGAGATCGGGAAAAGTGCTAAATAACCGAGTGGGTAAGCAATTTGATGATGTTAGTGACACCAATGATCCCCCGGTTTCTACTTCTTCCCCTAATTCGTCTAGTCTCCCACCTTCATCCGAGCCTATCTCCGTTTTCCTCAAGGCTCGAACACTTCGTCAAATCTATCTAAGACGATTCCCACTCCAATTTTGGGATCGTATCCGTCCCCACAATCTTCTCCATAAATGTTGGACCCAAAACTTATTGATCAAGCTCCGTTTCCAAACAGATTAAGGGCCAACAAACCTAACCCGCAAATGGAGAAGATTGTGAAAATGTTTAAGCAAGTTAACGTAAATATTCCTCTCCTAGATGCTATTCAACAAGTCCCATCTTATGCAAGAATCCTTAAAGACTTGTACACTAGGAAGAGAAAAACTCAAATGCCTAAAAAAGTTTTCATGACGAGTAATGTTAGCACAGCTTTTACCCAGCAAATACCAAAGAAACGTAAGGACCCTGGCTGTCCTACCATTTCTATTTCTATTAGGGGTAAAAATATCAATCATGCTTTACTCGACCTTGGCGCTAGCATTAACTTGCTTTCTTATTCAGTATACGAGCAGTTAGGGATTGGAGAGTTGAAACCCGCCCATTGTACTCTCCAGATGGCAGACCGATCAATCACCAAATCTCGGGGTGAACTAGAGGATGTGTTAATTAAATTCGGGGAATTCATATTCCCTATGGACTTTATTTTCTTAGATACACAGTCTGTGGCAAACCCACGCAATCAAATCCCGGTGATACTTGGTCGACCCTTCCTAGCAACTTCTAACGCTGTAATTAATTGTCGTAACGGTTCTATGAACTTATCCTTCCGGAAAATGATAATTGAGCTTAATATTTACAGGCTAGGAAGTCAACCATCGGAATCTTCTGCTCATTTGCTGGATATTTGTTCCATCCACGAGATAGCTCCCGAAAGCTGCATGGATGAGGAACTTTGCTTTGATAATCTCGACAACACTAGTGAGATATCGTTTGATCTTGCACAACTTCATAGTGAGGATATATTCAATGAGTCCGTCCCTGAGTTTGAATCAGTTGACTCGTCGCAAAAGTCAGCAGCACTTTCAGAGTCAATATCCTATGCAAGTTTTGAACCTCTTAGGGAGTCCGAATATCATTCCCTTACCCCCACCTTCTATTGTCTCTCTGCCGATACTTGATCTAAAACCGCTACCTTCTCATCTTAAATATGCATATTTATGTGAGAATGAGACTTTGCCAGTGATTATATCCGCCTCTCTAGCCTTAGAGCAAGAGAACACACTTTTGGCAGTGTTGAGATCGAATCGGGAAGCATTTGGTTGGACAATGGCTGACATCAAAGGGATTAATCCCTTAATTGTTGAACATTATATACATCTGATGGATGAAGCCAAACCAACCCGAGACCCACAAAGACGGTTAAATCCCGTTATGAAGGAGGCGCTAAAGAGAGAAATCGTCAAGTGCCTTGATAGTGGTATAATTTACCCTATATCTGATAGCCAATTGGTAAGTCCAATTCATGTGGTCCCTAAAAAGTCTGGCATCACGGTCATAACTAATGAGGCTAATGAGTTAATCCAAACACGCACCCAAACTGGGTGGCGCGTATGTATTGATTACAGGAAACTCAATGCCGCGACGAGGAAAGATCACTTCCCTCTACCTTTCATTGACCAGATGTTAGAACGATTAGCTGGACACGAATACTATTGCTTCTTGGACGGATACTCTGGCTATAACCAGGTCCCCATCGCCGAAAAGGATCAAGATAAAACCATATTTACTTGTCCTTTCGGTACTTTTGCTTATAGACGCATGCCCTTTGGGTTATGCAACACTCCCGCTACATTTCAGCGGTGTATGATGGGGATATTCTCAGATATGGTGGAGAATTTTCTGGAAATTTTTATGGATGATTTCTCCATTTTTGGGGACTCCTTTGAGGACTGCCTTCGTAATCTTAACGCGGTTCTTACGCGCTGTAAGGATAAGAACTTGACTTTGAATTGGGAAAATGCCATTTTATGGTCCAAGAAGGTATTGTCCTTGGACATTTAATTTCACGAAAAGGCTTTGAGGTTGACAGAGCAAAAATTGATGTCATTCATAACCTCCCTCGTCCCAAATGCGTCAAAGATATACGATCCTTCCTTGGCCATGCAGGATTTTATAGGAGATTCATTAAGGACTTTAGCAAAATTGCTAGACCCTTAACCCTTCTATTGGCCAAGGATACTACATTTCACTTCGATTCGGATTGTGAGGCTGCTTTTGAATCGCTTAAAGGATCGCTCACTACAGCCCCCGTTCTATCATCTCCGGATTGGAACCACCCGTTCGAGCTTATGTGTGATGCATCAGACTTTGCTATTGGTGCTGTCTTAGGACAGCACATTGATAAAATGCCACATGTAATTTACTATGCAAGTAGGACCTTGAATGATGCACAAATAAATTACACAACTACCGAGAAAGAACTCTTGGCAGTTGTATTTGCATTAGAGAAATTCAGGCCCTACTTGATTGGCTCGCCAATTGTGGTTTACACTGATCACTCCGCCCTACGACATCTTTTATCGAAGAAGGATGCTAAAGCCAGGCTAATACGTTGGATCCTATTGTTACAAGAATTTGATATTGTCATCCGAGACAAGAGTGGATGTGAAAACGTTGTAGCCGACCATCTTTCACGCATCACTTCTTCGCCAACTTTGACCATGCCGATAAATGACTCATTTCCTGACGAACAGCTCTTGACTGTATCCTACGAACCTTGGTTCATGGATATTGTGAACTACCTTGCGACGGGACTTATTCCTAGCGATTGGTTTTAACAAGACAAACTTCGATTTCTATCCCAAGTAAAATACTTTTACTGGGATGAATCTTATCTATTTAAGTATTGTTCCGATCAAATCATTCGCAGGTGTGTCCCTAACGATGAATTCAAGAGTGTGTTATCATTTTGTCATGATCAGGCATGCGGCGGTCATTTTGGTCCTCGAAAAACGGCGGAGAAAGTTTTACAATGTGGCTTTTATTGGCCAACATTATTTAAAGATGCATATAAACATTGCAAAACTTGTCCGCGATGTCATCGTTTGGGTCGGATTTCACGAAGAAACGAGATGCCGCTCCAACCTATATTGGTTGTGGAAATATTCGATGTTTGGGGCATCGATTTTATGGGCCCTTTTCCCAATTCTTTTGAGAATTTATATATCTTGTTAGCGGTTGATTATGTCTCGAAATGGGTGGAAGCAATACCATGTCACACTAATGACAAAAAAGTTGTCATTAAGTTCCTTAAAGAAAATATCTTTTCGCGATTCAGACACCCCCGCGCTATAATTAGCGACAACGGGACACATTTCTGTAATCGGTCTTTCGAGGCCTTGATGCAGAAATATTCAATCACTCACAAGCTTTCTACGCCCTATCATCCCCAAACAAGCGGGCAGGCTGAGATCTCAAATAGGCAGATCAAACAAATTTTGGAGAAGACGGTTTCTAAAAACCGTAAGGATTGGTCAACCAAATTGACGGATGCTCTTTGGGCATTTCGCCCCGCTTACAAGACCGATCTTGATATGTATCCATACCGCCTTGTGTTTGGGAAGGCATGCCACCTTCCTGTCGAGATCGAACATAAAGCAATGTGGGGTATTAAAGAGCTTAACTTCGATTTTGATCATGCGAGCAGCTATCGGAAGCTGCAATTGAATGAGCTAAGCGAACTCCGCGATGAAGCTTACGATAATGCGGTGATAGTAAAGAACAGGACTAAAGTGTTCCACGATAAAAACCTTTTTAGAAAAACCTTCACATCGGGGCAATAAGTCCTTCTTTACGATTCCCGTCTCCATCTTCATCCGGATAAGCTTAAATCTCGTTGGAAAGGACCTTTTGTGGTGCGGTATGTACACCCGCACGGGGCAGGAGAAGTTGAAAATTTGAAAAACGGTTCAATTTTTAAAGTAAATGGGCATTAATTAAAACCGTATTTCTCTGCTGACCCCGCAGAGGAGCTCCTGTTTTTACAGGAGCCGCTTTATCAGAACTGAATTTCCTCCGCCTCACCTCCATGTTTTGGTAACATTTTCTCATTTTAAGAATGGAAGTGAATGAAAATGGACTTAACTGAATATCTGTGCATGCCAAAGAACAAGTTTGGGGGTAGTTTTCATTTAACTATTATTTTACCCCTTTTGTCTCTCCCCAAGTATACCGGTCCATGCTCTCAAAAGACAACATCCGTGAGGACACTGCTGAAAACAGGTTTGGGGGGAGGTTTGTATTCACTGAATTATCTTTGACACTGGGCATTCAAAAAAAATTTATAACAAAAGAATAGATAGTGAAAAATTACATTTAAAAGATAGGAATAGTTTAAGAAAACCAAGAAAATTAGAAGTTTTCTTAAACGAACTAATAATAAGTAGTTATGAGCCGTTGTCCCAAGGGTTAGTAAGATGAAAGAAGTCACTAATCTGAGGATAAAAATAAGTCTGAAAAATAGTTCCTATTCTGGAAGCCAAACATTTGAATGTTGATACCCGACTATACACACTTACACATGTCTTGAAACTCGGGATAGTAGAGCATACATTGAAATGCTCTTGTCTAAAAGCCAAAGTATGAAGGAAGTAAAAAAAATTAATAAAAGATAAAATGGTGGAAAAAAATGAACACTAGTTTTGTTATCACCAAGGCAGCAATAAAAAAATATAGCGAGGGTGCTTCATCACCTAGTGCCTTAGACCAACTGGTCTGGGAGTCACTGCTAAGCCTTAGGTGGTGCAAGACAAGGAAAATACTAATCAGCAAGCACATGCGTAATCGGTCGGTTAGTACCTCAAGAAGTATTAACGGTCGCATGAAAAATGTGCGAGCAAATCCAACCAAATATTCATCAAATTAAAAAGTACTGAGGCAGATGGACAAGAGTATGATAGCTTGAATTGAATTCTCCGAGTGTAGGGATGTTCTATTCACACACGTAGGGGTATATGATCGATGTTTGGATGAAAGGTAGGAATGAAGAATAAAAATGATATTTTATTGAGGGATGAAGTGATTTCTAACATTTTTTCATGACTATTAAGATAGGGCTCACGACAACTGAAAAGCTAGTGTAGTTGGAAATTCTAAATTTTCAAAGTATTTCTTTTATGGTTCTTATCTTTATATGTAAATTTCACCATCTCTCTTTTATTATAGGATTTTGTGGGTGTAATCCGCTGAAAACCCTCAGGAGACAACACTCCTCCTACCAGGGACACCTAGAGGTTTAACGGCTTGTTGCACGTGCTCAGTGCAATCGTGTTGCCTACAAAAGTGTGTTTAGCTTTCTCCTTTCCTTCTTCTCCTTCTCTTGAATAAACTAGTTTGCTCGGGACGATCAAAAATAAGTTTGGGGGTATTTGTTCAGTTGATAAAACTGCACATTTAATATAACATTTTTCCTACTATTTCTATATTAGAAAAGGTGTTTATTATAATATATGATACATATGAGGGTTTATCTGTAAAAATACTATTTTCATGTGTTGATATATTATAATTAACATTTGATAGGAAAATGTATGCAAAAATACCATTGAACAAATATTAATGTTGAAATTAATATCTCAATAAAACAAACTCTACTAATATTATTTGTTGAGTTATTGTGCGGAATTTTCAGGGATAAAATCAAGGGAATCAAAGTTGTTAGAGCAAACCTGCCTAATTAAGAAAGCAAACTAAGAAATCAAGTCTGGCAGTAACTACGAGAAGATTTTCAGTTTCCTGAGATTCAAAAGATCGCCACGTGTCACACAGATGAAGCCCCAGAAAAATTAATAAGAGATCTCACTGTTTGGCCGCGGATCCGCGGCCAAACCCACCTATTGGCCGCGGATCCGCCGCATGCCAGACAACTTGGGAGTTGGGATTTCTTCTGTTTGGATCTTAACTGATGGTTTCCAATTTAGGAAGCTAGGGTTCTGGTTCTGGGACTATAAATAAGGACCGAGAGCCTCTTGGAAAAATGATTAAGCTGAAGAGATCACTAAGTCCATAACAGGTTCACGCATCCAGGCTGATCATCAACGGTTCATCTACCTCCTTAGAAGAGATCGAGAAGCAAACTAGGATTTTTTAATCATTTTCTAAGGGAACAAAGTGTACATGAATTTTGTTGATTAATAAAGGTAGTAATTTTCTTATTCTATCTCTTTATAGTTTAATATGATTTCTCTCTCCATCTCTTCTTCTCCCAACATGCGCGAGTAATTCTCCGCTTGTTAGGCTTCGTAGGATTATGGTAGGTTAATGGATAATGAAGATCCTTAAACTCTTTTTATGTCCTATAAAGTTTATAAACTTTATCAAAAGAATCATTAACATCCTAATCGGGCGCGCTATCAATTCATTGCTAATCTTGACCGCGATTAGAGATTAGATTAATGATTGTTTTGGTAAAGGCTAGATATGAACGGAGTTCCATGTCGAGATAGGGGTTAAGAGTGGGAACCCTTTTCCCTCCAGAAACCCTAATCTACATGCATCACTGTCGTTCTAGTTTTAAATCTATTAAAGGATAAAAAGGGTAATCTTTAATTAATCATCCATAACTACTAAATCCTAATGAACCCTGCAAGCCCCATTTTATTATTAAACCTACATCCGTAGTTAATCTAGAACTATATTTTGCATCCGTGTTTAACGTAGATCTAGATCCTACAACCATTCTTCACCATTCTTTATTCTTCCTCCTTTCTTTTTCAACACGCCTAAAGTAAGAATAAAATATTCAACGTTTCTCAGAGGACGACCCGTACTCATCTCGGTCTAGCTACACGCGACACCGTTATTGATTGCGGTTAACTACATACACATAAAAATTTCACATCAATCACGCACGTTCTCGGTCTCATCTTGGGAACGCCTTATAGCCTCAGCCAATTATGCGGCTTCCTCGGCAGATGAACCCGGAAAAAGAACACCATCATCCGGCTCTTGCATGGATATTGGTTCGTCTTGAAAAATAGGCTCGGATTCCACAAAAAAGTCAAGCAGACCGGTGACCGTTTTCTTTCTCCTCTTCGACCCAGAACTAACGTTGGAAGATGATCGCTTCCTTCCCTTCGGCGCTTTGGCGCGATGTTGACCCACTTCGCCTCCACTGTCCCCTTTTGGCGATACCCCTGATGATAACGTTGCCACTAATGGAGGGGCCGCTGGCACTTCGGCGGAAGCCTTTGCTCGAGCTCTAGTATGCATCGGCATCCCTGCGGGAGGAATCGACCCTGTTTCTGTGGCCTGCGAGATGAGGACGGCACCACCATCCCTCAAAAGAGGGCGAACGACTGACCGCGATCGCAACGGAACGCTAGCAGCTTGGGTCGGGACAGGTGTCTTATATTCGAAGAGTACCCGCCTTTCCTAAGCAATGATAGGACCAACCCGGTGGCGATACCAGCCCACAAAGGAGCCCACAGACCTGGGGAGATAGTCAGGTTCTGGGATCATGAGTATGGAGCCAGTATTCAGCCGCATAAAATGATGAATAACATCGCGAATGACTCCCAACGATGAAGTAGGCTCAACCAGGAATGCTTCGAAGGGGACGCCCTGATCATAGCCCAGTTGCCGGGCAAAGCGATGCGGATTATACCGTATAAGAAGAGCCGTATCATTCTGGCGGAACACCAAATAGCCCGGCCTGATCGAGTACAGATGCATGATCTCCCTAGGCTTTAAAGAAGGTGCTCTCCCTTTCGACAAGTCGAATAGCTGCTGGACAGGCCCCGCTGGAGCAGAAAGAACACGATCAATCAACACCATTCCTCCCTCATGGGTATATGTATTGAGCAGAACACGGAGGGCCCCTAATTGAGTTGGATCGGGAGCGGAGGCATCCACCAATTTCATAACTCGAGGGAAGGTGTAGGAGTCCTGGAAGTTCGGCCGTTGATGCGCCGCGAATGCCCCCAGCACATGCATTTCGATCCAAGATGTGAAGTAATGAAGGGGAGATTCACAACATCTACACCTGGAATCAAAGTGTTGGCCGCAACATTTAACCCGTGATAAAGATGCGATAGTCCTGCGATGCCGACAGCCAACTTTGCCCCTTCAGCTACACGATGGGCGGGATTGAAGACGGAAGCTCTCATGAAGCGTCGGTGTGACGGTATCACAAACCAGCTGAGCCAAAGGCTGATAAAACCGACAAAGAAGGTCTCTTCATCCATGCCGGGAGCCGCAATCGAATCAAAAGGAACGACTGACAAGATCGGGATGTAAAACTGTGGTAAATCTTCTTCTTTGACCGGCCGTTTATCCAAACCAAACCCAAAAGGGCCATCAATACTCACAAACTTCGAGGCTTCCTTGGATAAAATATCCTCCCGAATGAAACAGGCGATAAAGCTCTCGAAAGTGACACCCTGCCCTTCTGACTTCGCAAATAATCCGTCAAAAATACCCATGGCCTTGATCAGACTAGGATACTTATGAGGGACGGCGGTTTCGGCTGTCAGACCATCAAGCACAGCCGGCATGGTGGAGAAAACATATTCATCAGGAGGCGGCAGTTCCTCATAATGCTCCCCCTAATAGGCAGTCCTGAAATCTCACGGAATTCATCCAATGAGATAGACATATCTCGATCCCCTAGCAGGAAAGTATTGGTGGGAAGATTCCACTGGTTTAAGAAGGCTTTGATCCACCAGACATGGGGAGCATGGTGTTTCCCCCAATCAGAGCAAAGCTCTGTTGAAATTCAAAATTCAAATTTTTGAAGCAACGCTTCAAATCTCGGGCGCAACGCGCCACATGTCAGGCGCTGATACATCAGCACAGCGCCCAAGAAGGCGCGCCCAATCAGAGCAAAGCTCTAATTTAAGCAAAATTAAAGGAAGCAACGCTTCAGTTGCACAAGCACTGCGCTGCGCGACACGTGTCAGCGCAGATGCGCTAGCGCAGTTGCGCTGCGCGACACATGTCAGCGCAGTTGCGCTGCGCTGTGCGCTGCGCGACACGTGTCACGCTCTGGGGCATTTGCGCCAAACAGAATTAAGATTCTAAAAGAAATCTTTCTGTTCTTGTTAAAATAAGAAGATTTTCTTCTGTAAAACAGAAGCCCTTGGATCAAAGATCCAGCGGTGGGGAAAATTCCCCAAATCACTCAGAGAAAGATCTCTTTAACAAATTTAACTAATTTATGGGCACTATAAAAAGGACCCTAGGCCTCAATTCAAAGGCATCAACATTTTCTATAAAGAAAAAGAGAGAAACAGAACTCTGAAGAACTCCTCAAGAACAAAAAAGGTAAAAACCTTTAGAAAGAGAGAAAGTTCTCTTATGAACATATCATAGATCTAAAAACAAGATCAATGATCTTTTAATAAAAAAAAATAAAATAGTGCTTTGCACTTTTTATGAACCTTTGATTCTTTGAGATAAGAAAAACAAGAAAAACTTATCTTTTCTTTGATCTAAATTAGATCAAGAAACCAAATAGTGATTTGCACTTCTGTTCTTGAATCTAAAAGATTCTTAGTGCTTTGCACTTCCAAATTGCGCTATTGCGCTCTTTGGAGAGCGCCACGTGTCAGCAGCACTAGCGCAGCGCACTAGCGCAGCGCACTGCGCTTGCATGACACGTGTCGTCGTTTCAAGCGCTTGCGCTTTCTGATTGGCGCAAAGCACCTGAAAATGCAATGCATTTACAGAAGGGCCAAGCCCAATTAAAAAGGGCCTAACAGGCCAAATTAAATGCAATGCATTATTTTAAAAAAAGGGGCAGAGCCCAAATAAAAACAGATGCTGTACATCATTTATAAAAGGGCAGAGCCCAGATAAAGGTCTAATAGACCAAACAAAAATGCCCTGCAGCAGAGCCCCAGCAAAGGTCTAATAGACTAAAAATAAATAAAATGTTGAACATTTTCAACTGGACTTAGCCCAATTCTGGCCGTAAGTCCTTAAATTAAATTGACTGAGGAAGATTGCTCTCTCTTAAATCAATTTACATCCGGTTCGAGGTACATCTCCGAACTCCTCTGACACCCATCGTTGTAATCCTTCAACGACGTCAGAGAGGTGACGGGTCCCGACGACCACACATCAATACGGACTGCGGGGTCCTTAAACTAATGTTGGACCGAAACGTCCTTAAACTAATGTTGGACTGAAACGTCCTTAAACTAATATCGGACCACTACGTCCCTAAACTGGAATATGAACCACCATGTCCCTAGACTGGAATATGGACCGCAATGTCCTTAAACTACCAATGGACTGCAATGTCCTTAAACTACCTATGGACCACTACGTCCCTAAACTGGAACAATAGAGCTCCCAAATGCTCTTTTGTCGGATCTAAACGATCCTGTTTAAGTTGATCTTAGCCTCAAATATGGCTAACGTATCCTTAAACATTCAAACAGACTTTAGTCCCAAATTGGACTGTAAGACCCCCAATCAACTTTGGTTCAAGGGTACATCTACGAACTCCTCTGACACATGTCGTTGTAATCCTTCAACGTCGTCAGAGAGGTGACGGGTCCCGACGGCCATATATTAAATGGACCACTACGTCCTTAAACTGGAAATGGATCTAGACGATCCCGTTAAGTTGATCTTAGTCTCAAATCAGACTAACGTATCATTAACAAACGTTTAAGTTAATCTTAGTCTCAAATGCGGCTAACGTATCCTTAAACTAAAAACACCAAACCCAAATCTAAGTAAATACGGATTTGGACTAATCCACGTCCTACGGGCGACGGCATTACTCAGTCTCCGTATACAATCCACAGGCAACCACAAACAAAACAAACACCCACAACACGAAGTGAAATTCTGGAGAAGGAGAAAGTTGTTACCGTGATGCGGTAGCGTAATTAACTGCAGGGGCTTGCGCCTGCAGGGAAGAGCGTCCCCACAATCAAAAACCCCTCAAGCGAGGGGGAATCTGACGAAGTCTGCTACATCGGCCGCATCCGTCTAAACCTCCGATACACGGTGCCATAAATCAACTTGGCATCTTCGGAGAGGTAGACGGATAAAACCATATAGCATCTGCCCCGAATCTCAGGCAAGACGTCCTTACATCGTCGCCGTCTTTCGGAGGGGAACACATGGTAATAGAAGAGCGATACATATATTGCCTGATATAGTCCGACCTTCTGCAGCCTTGCGCGGTGGGCGAAAAGAATATAGCGAGCCCAAATAAGGTAGCCCACCGGGTGCCGGGGGGTGATACCCGCTTTATAAACCTGCCCCCAAGGTCAAGCTTCACCTTAGCAAATCCGACGCCCCAAGATGTCTATAGCAGGCAGGGGCTGGTTAAGTATCCCAGAAGTATAGGGCTCTAGCCGGCCCGAAAGAGTCCAATTGGTCACTTCCACTGCGTAAGCAGTCTGTGGGCGTTCTATCGGCAGTATAGGGCGAAGAGGTTCCACCGGCTCCCCGCAAATAAAACTTCGGTGACCCCGTATGATATGCCCGTACCAGGTTCCCCACAAAAGCAGGTTGGTGCAATCTGGGTCATGAGCCCTAATCATTGCCATCGCTTCTTCGTCCGACGGCGATTGTGGAAAAGCAGCGTCTGAGCCAGTAAAAGGAAAGTAGGGAAGGGGTGCCATTGTCGCTGAAATAAAGGGAGGAAAGACTGTTAGTGCAACCTATGTGTGTGTGTGTGTGTGTATAAACAGCAGAAGAAAACGACAAGCAGCTTATTTCATGGGCTCATTGGTTGCAAAACACATGGGCCCCACAAAATCAATATGGCGGCCCACTAATGATGAGGCAGGGTAATCATTATGAGAACAAAAGGAAGATTCTCAATAAATGAATAGTGGAGTTCAAACATCTTTGCACATTTCCCCAAGGAAAAGCCCATCATGAACTCTGTGCAAATCAAACAGAATCTATCCTAAAAAAAATTTTTGTCAAGAACAACTGAGAATAAAAATCCCAAGAGGTCTTCTTGTTAGAACTAAGTTCTCTGAGGGAATTAAATTCATTTTGAACAGAGGAATTAAATTCCAAGAAAATTTTCAGAGCTGGGCTCTTTGGAATGGAATTAAATTCCAGAAGAAAACAAGTACCATCATCAATCCCCTAAGAGCAGAAAAACACCTAACATTGGGGGCTTACTACCTAAAGATCGTGCATTCTTAGAACTCGGAAAGATGAGTTTTCATTTAAGGGAAAAACCCTTGGTGTGGATTTAAAATCCAAAGAGAATTTTATAAAAAGTTCCTCGGCCGTTCAAGATCCTTACCTTAAAAAGGATTCTTTTTTGTTGACAGAGTTAAACTATGGATTTTGTTTTGTTGAACAGAGAACTGAGCTCTGAGGAAGAGAATAAAATTCTCAAAGGAAAACGAAAAAGGAAGAAGATGAAGGAACAGAGGCGCTGTTGAAGAGACCCTTGCATTTATAGGACATGATAGGAAACGGTTCATCTTCCCCGTTCCCTAGGCAAATCCAACAGCCACAAAGATGACAACATTGCACTCACGTGCAAACACGTGAGAATAACGCTGTGGTGGCATTTGTTCCCTCATGGGAACTGAATAAAATACAAATAAAGCAGCAAGGAAAACCCCCAAAGGGGGGCATCACGTGCCCGCACGTGACCGGGTCTCACGTGCAGGCACGTGACCTTTTACAGGCAAAGCCTATGGGCGCTAAATGAAAAAAACAATTGGAAATGCTTTATCGGTGGGGTCACATGCCAACACGTGATGGGTTCCTGAGCCCTCTGAACTAATAGAATTAAATTCTAATTAAATGCTTTATCAGTGGGGTCATGTGCCAACACGTAATGGGTTTCTGAGCCCTCTGAACCAATAGAATTAAATTCTAATTAAATGCTTAATTGGTAAGGTCACGTGCCAACACGTGATAGACTTTTGAACCCTTTGAACTAATTGAATTAAATTCTAATTAAAAGGAATCAAAAACCCTAATTGGAAAAATATTTCCCTAGATCTTTCCAAACAGAAAAGATTGCCCTCTGTAAAAGGGAGCACCGTTGGATTAAAAATCCAATGGTGATTAAAAATCACCAATTTATAGAAAGATTCTATACAAAGAAATATTTTCCTAAAATTTGCCAGGAACAACAAATAAAATATCTTTTGGATTAAAAATCCAATGGTGAAAAAAATTCACCGAGTGATATAAAAGATCATGTTGGTTATAAAATCAATCAAAATCTCTTAATGAGAGATTGGCTGAACAAACTGATTCTTTTCTTTCTCCTATAAATAGGAGCCAAGAAGAAAAGAGAGGGGGGATACAAAAAAATGAGAGGAGACAACAACGGAGAGAAATAGAGAAGAAGATCTCTTCAGAGGAAAAAAAAACTCTAGGTAAGAGAAGGAAGGAGATCATTCGATAAGCTCCCACAAAACAAAAGAGAATTTAATTCTCAAACCAAGAGTTTAACTTTTCTAAACAAGAACTCAGTTCTTCCCCTGGTTGAAGATCTGCAGAAGCAGATCTCCCTATAAGTTGAGAATTTAATTCTCATCGGGGAGATTCTGCCATACAGATCCAAAACTTAGAGGGAGAATTGGGTTTAAAGAATTTAATTCTTTCAAACACAGAGGAATTTAATTCCTTTAAATAAAAACTGGGGTTTAACCCTATAAAAGAATTTAATTCCTAAACAAGGGATTTAACTCTCCATGCACGTAAAAGAGATCAGTACCCAAACATGATCACGTGTTCCCACGTGAGCATCCGTGTTGAACGAGAGAAGACAACTGAAATTAGGTCACGTGCTCCCACGTGACCCCTGAACAAAGCCCTTCAGAAGAAAGGGGAGAATAAATCCAAGGCAGTTTATATTTTAAGGGCGTCTCACGTGACATTACGTGACCCCTTAATAGTGCTTAGCACTTTTCAAAAGAAAATAAAACAGAGGCAGGTTTCAGTCTTTGGGGAGGCCTCACGTGATCCCACGTGACCCAATAGCGCTCAGCACTCAGAAAAGAAAAAGGGATCAAATTCAAAGAAGCTGTGGCAAACTTTGAGCGCCTCACGTGACCCCACGTGAGCGCCTCATATCTTCAGTGTTTAACACTATTTCAAACGTCTCACGTGACCCCACGTGAGCGCTTCATATCTTCAGTGTTTAACACTACTTCAAACACTTCATGTGACCCCACGTGAGCGCTTCATATCTTCAGTGTTTAACACTACTTCAAACACCTCACGTGACCCCACGTGAGCGCTTCATATCTTCAGTGTTTAACACTACTTCCAACACCTCACGTGACCCCACGTGAGCGCTTCATATCTTCAGTGTTTAACACTACTTCAAGCGCCTCACGTGACCCCACGTGAGCGTTTCAAATCTTCAGTGTTTAACGCTATTTCAAGTGCCTCACGTGACCCCACGTGAGCGCCTCAATTCTCAGTGTTTAACACTACTTCAATCGCCTCACGTGGGAGCACGTGAGCACTGAACATACACCAGTGTTTAACACTACGAGAGGCTAACCTTAGCACAGATCAACCAAGTCTCCCAAAGCCAAAACCTTATTCAGGTGTTTCAAAATTGATCTCAGATGGCATTCAAAGTAATGTTTATCCCATTCCTTCTCAATCTGGCATTTGGTTCAAGGGTACATCTCTTCACTCCTCTGATATTTGTCATTTTAATCCTTCAACGTCTTCAGAGAGGTGACGGGTCCCGACAACCAGACATTCCACGGACTGTGGGGTCCTTAAATTCATGGACTATGATGTCCTTAAGCTTTACGGACTGTGGGGTCTTTAAACTCATGGACTATGATGTCCTTAAACTTTATGGACTGTGAGGTCCTTAAACTCATAGACTATGATGTCTTTAAACTTTACAGACTATGACGTCTTTAAACTGGACCGTAATATCCCTAAACTAAAACAATAGAGCCCAAATGCTATTTTGTTGGATCTAAATGATCGTGTTAAGTAAATCTTAGTCTAAAATTAAACTAACGTATCCTTAACAAACGTTTAAGTTGATCTTAGTCTCAAATGAGATTAACGATCCTTAAACCTAACCCCAAACCCAAATCTAAGAAAATACGGATTTGGATTAATCCCCGCCCTACGGGCGACGACATAAATTAGTCTCCATATACAATTCACGGGCAACCAAAAACAAAACAAACACCCACGACACGAAGTGACCATCTGGAGAAGGAGAAAGTGGTTACCGCGATGCGGTAGCGTAATTAACTGCAGGGGCTTGCGCCTGCAGGGAAGAGCGTACCCACAATCAAAAACCCCTCACAATGAGGGGGAATCTGACGAAGTCTGCTACAACGGCCGCATCCATCTAAACCTCTGATACATGGTTCCATAAATCAACTTGGAATCTTCGGAGAGGTGGACGGATAAAACCAAATAGCATCTACCCCCAAAAATTCATGCCGGACGTCCCAACGTTCTTGTCGCGTCTTTCGGCGGAGAACAATCGACTAATTGTAATGTGTAAAACTCTCACAGGAGTAACTCTTACTCGCAGTGGGTATCGAGATCCAACTATCTCATAGAAGGTATGCAATCTCATTGCAAATTTCAACACTTGAAATTCCTGATAAAAGTTTTGCCCCTAGCGTCCTATGACCTTGACGAAAGCCAATAAACCATAGTCCACTAGTCAAGTTCAATCCGTACATTTCTTGATTGAATTAAACCCACCCGCACGACCCTTGACGAAAGCCAACAAATTCGTACGACTACCCTAATCTAATCGCATCATATGCTTTAACAGATAAGCACTAGTTAGCTACCGCACACTACACCTTGACGAAAGCCAACAAATGTAGAACGAATACTAAGTAGTACTTATCTGAAATGACGGAGGGCTACGCAGGTTTTTAAGAAAACCCTTTGCGTAATGAACTTGATATCGTTGTAGAATCGAGTGATTTTGAAAAGGAGTGTTTTTTAAGCTTTTACTAGTTTCGCTAAAGAGGTCACTCCCGGTGAAGGAATCTCGGCTCTTTCCTTATCGAATAAGGTCCAGGATATTTCACAAATACCACTATGCAAAGTAAAAACTATAGAAGCAATCAAAAGACAAACCGAGTGGGTTGTAGCATCTTCTAGTTTCGCTAAAGAGGTCACTCCCGGTGAAGGGATCTCGGCTCTTTCCTTATCGAATAAGGTGCAGGATATTCTACAAGGAATACCACTATGCAAAGCAAGAACTAGAGCTACCAGTTTTTAAAACAAGTTTCTACAATATCTTTAGGTTTCTTTTATTTTTCATTAATCTCATTAATGAATTCCCATCAATTTTATGCTTCCCAAGCATCACATATGAAACGAAAGCAACAATATTAATTATATCTCATATATATAATATAGGCATTCATCTGAACATATCACAGTGATCACATCACAGAGCAGCAGAAGATAACATATGAAATATTGTATATACTAGGATTTCCGTGTTTTATTTTAAGCCAATATAAAACACGGATTCCACAGTCGCGATGAATAGCCAAACCCACATCCCCAGACCCCTACGAGAGCGGCAAGCAACCCTACCAATTCTAGAGTTTAGGAGACCCAGTCTCGACTCCTCGAGCTGGTCTCCCACTGAACCCTAGAACTCGGTTACTTATGCTCCCCGCCTTGGGTCTATCCTAATGCGGAAAAGTAAATAATATACATCAATGGTGACATCATCCTCAACCCGGAAGTGCCCCAATAAAAGAATATTACATACAAGCTTTTACATGAATGAAAATGAAAAACTCTCATCTCACATTAAAAAAAGCCCGGCTATTCAGAACACGACGATCCAATATAACATATCATAGCAACATATAACATCACATGCCATCAACGTAAGTAAATATGCGTATCCCAATTGTCGTTGACATATAGCACCGAAACCGGCGATACACCATATATTACACTTACGGTCGCAGAAAAAAAAGTGAAAAACTACAACAGTTGGAATCCGCAACCACCTTAGACATCATAAACCCAATGTATCGCATACTTTGGATTTCATGCCCAACCAAATGAATTCCTTAGACAACTCATGCTTAACAATTATAAACCCCGCATTTTAGTCTCGATATTGAAAACACTTTTTAATAACCTGTCGGGTAATTCAACAAGATTCCCGATAACCTGATCGACTGCTCGTCGGAAACTTTATTAGACGGTCGCACCCCCGATGCCGTCGACAAAGTGTACTAAGGCGGAACACCGCGGCCGCGAGCACCCGAACGGATGCTTTTTGGCAACAGAGTTCTCCTACAGTCACTTGGTCGGGGCTATGGGGCGTGGCTATCTAGTAAGATTACCCGGCGAGTATCCGCGTATGCTACGTAATTGCGACGGACTTTTGATCACATCAAAATCCCGTGGCAACCGATCAAACGAGACTAAACCGCTAGATTTACAAAATTCAAACTAGTTATCACATAACTTAATTATAGTGGATTCCAAATATTGTATCACAATCATAGAAAGCTAGGCGACGTTAAATATTTCGATCGAATCAATGAATTCCCAAATTTCCCAGAAAGCTCAACACTTGAGCACTGTTAAAGTTAACCAGAGACATACCACAGTACCTACGGACCTACAGCTGAAGGACCCGACCCAAGCCTCTTAAGTGGCGCCGCGGATCCGCCAAAACCATGTTTTAGCCGCGGATCTGCGGTCACTTAGACGAGTTAGGGTTTCGTTCTTCAGGTGTGTCCATAGAATTACCTGTATGTTTTTCTGAATATTTTAACATGGAAAAATCCAACTTTTGGAAAAATTTCCAGAAAGTGGGAAAATTAGGGTTTTCGGAGTTCGATCGGACTTTTAATTTCGCCTACGCAACGCCTAATGCTCTAGTTAGGCTCTAATACCACTGAAAGTCAGGCAGCCACCCCATCCAATGGGGTCGCCGTAGCACCAACAGGTCCCTCAGCGGCTACTTTTTACGCATGCCCCCACACGAGGACTACAACCCGCCAGAACACCTTCCGGTCTAGGGACACCCTGTGGGTATGAGCCTATGCTTCGCCACACTGTCACACAGTGAGAACTCCCCATAGGTCGAAATCCAATGCCAAGTAGCTCTGATACCACTATAGAGTTCCTTAGCACCCTCACGATATTTACTAGGGCATCGAACATGCCATTTCAAAATTTTCTAGAGAGCTAAAGAACCCGAACGAGGATCGAACTAGAGACTTAGGGTTTTCTAGATTGTAAACACTTTACAAACTAAAGAGAAGAAGGAATACAACCTTTATAGACCGGTCCTTCACTTCAAATGCTCCGTGTAGTAGTCCCTTCGCTCCAAGTAGTGAACTCCTCGGACTCTATAAAGGCTCCACGAGATGTACGGAACAAGCTTGCTCAATGTCTTCGGGGCCGAAGATGATCTACGTCGAGGAGACTCAAGCTCATGCGACCTCTTCACTAATGGTGAGATTAGTGAAGCAAACACCCTAAACTAAATGGCTAATAGTAGAGATGATAAAGTAGGAAGTGGGCTCACTTTAGATTTATTTTTCTCACAAGGTTTCATCACTTAGAAAAAAAAACTAGCAAGTTTTTTCTCAAGTGAGGAAGAAGATGATGAATGAATAACTCATGAGGTTAGAAATGCAACCATGGTGAGTGTATGTCATGCACTAACCATTGTAGGAGAACCCCGTAGCCCCGATCAAGTGACTGTAGGAGAACCCCATCGCCAAAAGCATCCGTTCGGGTGCTTGCGGCAGCGGTGTTCCGCCTTAGTGCACTTTGTCGACGGCATCCGGGGGTGCGGCCGTCTACTAAAGTTTGCGACGAGCATTCGATCTGTATATCGGGAATCTTGTTGAATTGCCTGACTTGATATTGAAAAGAGTTTTCGATAATGAGACTAAAATGCGGGGTTTATAATTGTTAGGCATGCGATGTCTAAGGAATTCATTTGGTTAGGCATGCGATGTCTAAGAAGGTTGCGGATTCCAACTGTTGTAGTTTTACACTTTCTTTTCTGTGACCGTAAGCGTAGTATGTGGTGTATCGCCGGCTTCGTTGCTATATATCAACGACAATCGGGATACGCATACTTGCTTACGTTGATGATATGAGATATTATGTGTTGCTGTGATATGTTGTATTGGATCGTCGCGTTTGAATAGCCGGGGTTTTATGTGAGATGAGAGTTTTTCTTTTTCATTCATGTAAAATTCATTTGTATGTAATATTCTTTTATTGGGGCACTTCCAGGTTGCGGATGATGTCACCGTTGTATATTATTTACTTTTCGGCATTAGGTAGACCCAAGGAGGGGAGCACAAGTAACCGGGTTCTAGGGTCCAGTGGGAGACCATCTCGAGGAGTCGAGACCGGGTCTCCTAACCCTAGAATTGGCAGTGTTGCTTGCCGCTCTCGTAGGGGTCTAGGGATGTGGGTTTGGCTATTCATCGCGACCGTGGAATCCGTGTTTTATACAGGCTCGTATTGAAAACACGGACATCCTAGTATATCCAATATTTCATTTATGTTCTTCTGCTGCAATGTTCTGTGATGAGATCATATTACTGCCTGAGACGAATGTTTATATTATATATATGAGATATATGTTATATTACAGATTTTGTTTCAAAAGAGATGCTTGTGAAGCATAATAAAAATGGGACTTCATTAATGAGATTAATGAAATAAAAGAAATCTAAAGATGTTGTAGAAACTTGTTTAAAAACTGATAGCTCTAGTTCTTGCTTTGCATAGCGATGTTCCTTGTAGAACATCCAGCACCTTATTCGATAAGGAAAGGACCGAGATCCCTTCACCGGGAGTGACTCCTTTAGCAATAACTGGCAGATGCTACAAACTCGGTTTGTCTTTTGATTGCTTCTATAGTTCTTGCTTTGCATAGTGGTATATATATGATATATCCTGCACCTCATTCGATGAGGAAAGGGCCGACGATCCCTTCACCGGGAGTGACCCCTTTAGCAAAACTAGAAAAGCCTCAAAAACACTCCATTTAAAATCACTCGATTCTACAACGATATCAAGTTCATTACGTAAAGGGTTTTCTGAAAAACCCGTCGTAGCCCTCCGTCATTTCAGATAAGTAATAGTTAGTATTCGTGCTGCGTTTGTTGACCTTGTCAAGGCGTAGTATGCGGTAGCTGATTACTGCTTATCTGTATAAGCATATGATGCGATTGGATTAGGGTAGTCGTGCGACTTTGTTGACCTTGTCAAGGGTCGTGCGGGTGGGTTTAATTCAATCAGGAAATGACGGGTTGAACTTGACTTGCGGTCTATGGTTTGTTGACCTTGTCAAGGTCATAGATCGCTTGGGGCAAAATATTATTGGGAATTTCAAGTGTTGAAATTTGCAATGAGATTGCTTACCTTCTATGAGATAGTTGGATCCCGATACCCGCTGCGAGTAAGAGTTACTCCTGGGAGAGTTTTACACATTATAATTAGCCGATCAAGTAGGTGACTAGAAAGGTGTTAACGGGGTTACGCCTCTGGGAAAACGAGGTTTACTTAATTAGGTTCGTGCGAAAGCACGGGGGACCTCCCTCAAAGTACCGACACTGGCCTGGCTGAAAGATTGGCGAACTTGTACGGTGTAATTAATCCCGGCTAGTCTTTCCTTTTAGGGTTTGAAGGAAGATTTGACTAAAACAGCGGGAGACATCCTGATTAGATATATTAGATAACCAATCTAATCTTGCAAGAGCATACGCTGAGTGTTTTCTTCTCTCTCTCCTGGTAGCGACCATATCACGCCTTAATCAAGATAATAATACGGATATATTGACCGAACCCGCTTGTTATACTGAGCTGGGGAACGTTGGTCCCGCTCCAACTTATAATTGTTATAAGACAGAGCAGGAAATTGGGGAATACCAGATTTCCCGTGCCGCCCAAACGAAGAAAGTGCATGTTGATGCATCATCTTTGGGTGTGTTCATTACAGAGAACTGTTTCTCAGTATCCTTTACGTCCTGGGGATGTGATACCGGATCAGGATCCCGCATATATAATCTGTTACATAGGCTACAGAAAGGTAGAGAACTGAGAACGAGTGATAAGTTTCATGAGACAGAAAACGGTGCAAGTGTTGCAGCCAAGTTTGTTGGTCACTATCACCCTGTATTACCAGAATACATTGATTCTGAACAAATGTTATTAGATACCGAACCTGATATACAACAACATATCAGTCTCTTTATTAGTAAAGAAAGGATATAATTTTGTATTGTTGGATAATGTTTTGAACATTTCCTATATCAAGAGTTGATCGATTCAGGCACGTTATCTAAAAGCATTGACGTTCTAAATCAAACTACAGTTCTTAGTATACAGAACACACACAAGAGGAAGAGTTTAGAAATGAACGAATCCTTCTTGAGGCTTTGTAGACTAGGTCATATCAATGCGACCCGACTAGCTAAGTTACATTTAGATGCATATTTAAATCTATTTGAATTTACATCTTGTGAAACTTGCCGGTCATGTCACAAAGATAAGATGACCACAGCTCTGTTTATTTGAAACAGAGAAAGAGTTGGTGAACTCTTGGGATTGATACATGCTGATGTATGAAAGTCTCCTGTCTACACATGCCAAGACTGGTTCTTTGTACTTCATTACATTCTCTGATAACCTCTCAAGATTCAGACATGTGTTCCTGTTGAAACATAAGTCCGAAACTTTTGAGATATTCACAGAATATAAGTTAGAAGTAGAGAACCAAAATACGGGTATAAGTATTATGTCCTTTGATGTGATCAAGGAGGAGAATACTTGAGCACGGAATTCCTGGACTATTCTAAAGGAGAATGAGATTCTCTCTCAGCATTACTCCTTCGTATACACCACAGCACGTCGGTGTATCGGGGCGGAGCAATAGCACCCTATTTGATATGGTGTGCTCTATTATGAGTACTACTGAGTTTCCTATTTCCTTTTGGGTGTTATGCACTTGTGAAGCTGCATACCTATTGAATAAGGTTCAAATCAAATCTGTTGCCTACCACTTCATATGTGATATGGAAAGGGAAGAGCCCATATCTTAAGCTTGTTAAGATTTGGGGTTGTCCAGCCTATGTCTAAAAGCAAAATCCGGACAAGCTCGAGGCAAGGTCTGTTATGTAGAACTGGAAATGTTCCAGCTATACAAACTGCAGCTGATGATTTGGTAGAACCAAAGGATTCAATAGTTTCCAACGACCCTCAGCCTCTCCGCCGATCTAGTAGGGTTCCTCACCCACCTGAGAGATACTTCGGTTTCTCTATGACAGTGGGAGCGAGGATTGCATCATGAGATGATGACCCAACTAGTTTCGAGCTGGCCATCAGGAGTGAGACTCTGTAAGAATGGCTGGATGCTTATCGAACTGAGATGGAATCCTTATACACCAACAAAGTATGGACTTTGGTTGCTTTATCTGAAGGGTTAAATCCCCATCAGGAGCGAGTATATCTTGAGAAGATTACTTGGTGTACATAGAAAGGTTGAGACTTTCAAAGCTATGCTTAAGTCCATCCAGATCCTACTTGCCACGGCTACATACCATGACTACGATATCTGGTGGTTGGGTGTCATGACTGCTTTTCTAAATGATGTTTTAGAAAAGAGCGTCTATAAGTACACAGCCAGAGGGCTTTGTAGACAGTGGGAGCAGCGGAAACGTGAGCAAGATGTTTTATGTGATAAAACAGGCATCGCGGAGTTGGAACATCTGTTTTGATGTGGTAGTCAAAGAGTTTGACTTCATCAAAATGGTAGATGAACCTTGTATATACAAAAAGGTAGTAGGGAGTATGATGGTGATCCTCGTAGAGTACATGGATGACATACTCTTGATAGGAAAGGAGTTTCCTATACTACGCTCGGTCAATCTCCGCTTATCACAAGGATTCTCCATATAGGATCAAAGTGATACCTCCTAAATCCTGGGTTTTGGATCTATGAGATAGATCTAATTGGATGTTAGGATTCTCACTAGTTGTAGTGAGATGGTATCAATCGATCCTGGGGAGAATCACTGGAAATGTTCCAGGGTGATAAGGACGACTGAATGTCAGTCACAGGCATTGTCTTTACCCTTAGTGGAGGGACGGTATGTTGGAAGAGTTCCAAGCTAGATACCGTGACTTACTAGACGATTAAAGGCAAGATACATCGTTACCAAGGATACTACAAAAGAGGCAGTCTGGATATATAAGTTCATGAGATGAACTTCGTTCCTACCATTGTGTGACAATGGAGTTGTGGCTTTAGCCAAGGAACTACCGTCCCATAAGAAATCCAGATATAATTCTTAGGCAGTATCACCTGATCATGGAGATGGTTGATCTCCAGGGAGATCGAGGTTAGGAGAGTAGACACAGAGGACAACAGCACGGATCCACTCACAAAGGCCTTTTTCCCAGTAGAGACTTTTATGGGATGGTTGAGTATGAGATACTTCAACCGCAGCTAATTGTTGGGTATGTGATACCACAACAGATGGCCCTAGTGCAAGTGGGAGATTGTTAGTTATATGTATGCCCTAGAGGCCATTACTGTACATACGATGTATATTGTAGTGGATGCTAGGACATATATAGGGAGGACTTTCTTGCTCGACATGATAGTATGCTATCTGGTTGCCCTTTATCTTAACATGTACCCTGATTGTCTCTATATTACATGTTGATAAAGCCCTTAGGATGTGTACTCGACTACTGGGACTATGATGAGATCATACTAGTGGGGCCACGGTAGTCGAAGAGTACATCCTATAACTGTTCCTAGTCGAGGGTATATCGAGACAGGGCATCGATACACCAGAGTAGACTAGCGTATACGCATCTTGACCCATATGATGGGCGATGGATGATCCCATATCTATCGGTGTTTGACATCAAGGATGGTGTACGGGTGCTCAGTGGAGACTGGGTACACTGGACGAACTCGCCGAGAACTCCCAGATGGTATTATACCTCACGTCAGATGGCAGTTCTCCGGTGACACTGGTACAGAGTAGTCTGTTGGCCCGAGATCGTCATAGAGACTTGTGTGATTCCCACTGTGCTTTGATTTCCATCATACCACGTCCAAGAGGGCGTGCAAAAAGGTGGCTTTTGGGTACAGTCCCGAATCACATGGAGGCAATGAGCGATAGGAGGGGATTCGTCTCTCCCGGTATAGGGAGTTGATGTTGCGCTGTGTTCGATTGGCTATAACCGGAAATCCCTGGCCAGGGTTGCTGAGATTTACTGGTAAGTGTTATCAGTAGTTTCTCGAACTGTTATAGACCTCATATCGACACGACTTATCGAGCTACTGGGGTCTGACGTTTACCACCCCTAGGCGAGATATGCGACATATCAGACGACGAGACCGGACTGTACGGGAGTGTTACTGTTTGGATTCACAGGAGAATGTACAGGCTTGCTTGTTGATCTTCTGAGCGCTCAATACCTGGGTAGCTGTTACATTTAGCTGACCGCTTGCAGCTTGTGGGTGTTTGATATGATCATCACTTACTGCCGGCGTATTGACGATTCTTTAGAGTCCTACACAGAGGTTTCTTGGCTCAGGCAAAACGGAGTAGGAGCACATATGTGATATGTGCGGGACCGAGGATAATGCGATATGAGATACCGTATTCTATTCTCGCGATATATGATATCAGCTGGGTCATCGGATCAAGTGTTGATTCGATGAATCGGTACGGATAAATATTAGTCGGTTATATGCGATATAGCCGGATTGTCGGATCAAGTGTTGATTCGATAATTTAATGTATAGTAATATATATGATATATTAATATTACATTAACTAATATTTGCTCACTAAAAGATTCTTTTTCTCACTCGGGTAATACATTGATATATATGCGATATATGTTAAATGTATTATTTTATTTTGTTACGATAAATATTATATATGTGATATATAATATTGTAACATGATATGATAACTAATGCAACATGTTTTGTGGAGTTTAAACATGATTAGGGTTTGGATTAGGGTTAAGACTTCTAGTTGATTCTAGAAGGTTTCTTTTTGTCATGATAAAGATATTTTGTTATGACTCATGCTTTAACCCAACCCAAACCCTAACCCTAGTTAATTCTCTACATGAGTTTGGTTGACCATGGTTGCATTATTTATCATATTAATTCTTTCTATTCATCACAAAAGGATTTCTATTATCATTGTTCATCTTCTTCCTTCTTCTTTCTTCATGGAAAAAGCTTACTAGCTTTTTCCAAGTGATGAATAAATATGAGAAAAAGATAAATAAAGAGAGCAAAAATCCTACTTCATCATCCTCATCTTCCCTTGCCCTTTAGATGAGAGTGTTCACTCAATTTTAGTGAGTGTTAGCTTGTGTTAATGAAACTTCAAGGTAGATCATCTTTGTATCGAAGATCGGAAGCAAAGGTTGCATCATTCTCTTCGTGAAGCCTCTCGAGAGTCCAGAGCACGATGATCGCAGCGAAGGGACCTCAACACGGAGCATATGAAGTGAAGGACCGGATCTACAAAGGTTGTAATCCCTCTCACTTAGTGTTAAAGTGTTTAGCATGTTAGTTTTCGCCTAATCTCTAGTCTAAAGATCCGTATTCGGGTTGTTCGGCACGGCTAAAATTTTAATCGGGCATGGTTGATGCCTCGTAGACCCTTGTGCGCATGCCTAGCAACCCTACAGTGGTATCAGAGACAAGCTAGAGCTTTAGGCGAAGTCTAGACGAAATTTAAAGTCCGATCGAACGCCGAAACCCCGACACCGAACCCTCTCTGTACATTTTTCAAAAATGTGGTTTTTTCTGAATTAAAAATTCTCAGAAAATTAAGCAGGAAAAACTAAGAATTACTGTGAAGTACGGACCTCTAACTCGAAAATTTGACCGCGGAACCGCGGCGAAACCATGGGTTTTGCGGCGGTTCCGCGTCCAAAATTTGGACTTAATCCCTGAAATTTCATGTAATTATTTTTAGGCCCTTTAATGTTAATTTTTTCTTGGAATATTTTAATTCTACTCAAGTGTTGAGTTTTCAAGGATTGTATTGGGGAATCGTTGATTCGATCGGATAATTTAACTTTGTTTAGTTTGTCCGGATAATTTTTAGAAACTGTTAAAAAGTTCGAACGGATATCAATAACTCACTTTTTCCCCTGTCGGAAATTTTTTCAAAAGTTGGATTTTTCCTCGTGTTTAAGAACGTTCTAAGTCGTGCAAGTAACGCGGTGGACCCTCTAGAAGACAACAAACCTTAACTCGATTATGTGACTGTCTTGAACTGCCTTTTGAACCTTAGGGTTTGGGGCAGTACGACGTGCCACATGTGAGGCGTTGGCTTGACCCTTCTACGGCTGGACCATTGGTACCGTGGCATGTGATGGATGTTTTTAAACTGATTTCAAGTGTTGAGATATATTGGGGAAATCTTGGGTATTTGATTATTCGATCGGAAAGTTTAAATTTGTCTTTTTATCTGGAATGTGATACAATATTTGGAATCCACAGGTAGTTATGAGATAACTAATTTGAATGTTGTAAATCTAGCAGTTCAGTCTCAAATTGATCGGTTGCCACTGAATTTTGATGTGATCAAAAGTCCGTCGCAATCACGTAGCGTACGCGGATACTCGCCGGGTAAACTTAATAGACAGCTACGCCCCATAGCCCCGATCAAGTGACTGTAGGAGAACCCCGTCGCCAAGCATCCGTTCGGGTGCTTGCGGCAGCGGTGTTCCGCCTTAGTGCACTTTGTCGACGGCATCCGGGGGTGCGGCCGTCTACTAAAGTTTGCGACGAGCATTCGATCTGTATATCGGGAATCTTGTTGAATTGCCTGACTTGATATTGAAAAGAGTTTTCGATAATGAGACTAAAATGCGGGGTTTATAATTGTTAGGCATGCGATGTCTAAGGAATTCATTTGGTTAGGCATGCGATGTCTAAGAAGGTTGCGGATTCCAACTGTTGTAGTTTTACACTTTCTTTTCTGTGACCGTAAGCGTAGTATGTGGTGTATCGCCGGCTTCGTTGCTATATATCAACGACAATCGGGATACGCATACTTGCTTACGTTGATGATATGAGATATTATGTGTTGCTGTGATATGTTGTATTGGATCGTCGCGTTTGAATAGCCGGGGTTTTATGTGAGATGAGAGTTTTTCTTTTTCATTCATGTAAAATTCATTTGTATGTAATATTCTTTTATTGGGGCACTTCCAGGTTGCGGATGATGTCACCGTTGTATATTATTTACTTTTCGGCATTAGGTAGACCCAAGGAGGGGAGCATAAGTAACCGGGTTCTAGGGTCCAGTGGGAGACCGTCTCGAGGAGTCGAGACCGGGTCTCCTAACCCTAGAATTGGCAGTGTTGCTTGCCGCTCTCGTAGGGGTCTAGGGATGTGGGTTTGGCTATTCATCGCGACCGTGGAATCCGTGTTTTATACAGGCTCGTATTGAAAACACGGACATCCTAGTATATCCAATATTTCATATATGTTCTTCTGCTGCAATGTTCTGTGATGAGATCATATTACTGCCTGAGACGAATGTTTATATTATATATATGAGATATATGTTATATTGCAGATTTTGTTTCAAAAGAGATTCTTGTGAAGCATAATAAAAATGGGACTTCATTAATGAGATTAATGAAATAAAAGAAATCTAAAGATGTTGTAGAAACTTGTTTAAAAACTGATAGCTCTAGTTCTTGCTTTGCATAGCGATGTTCTTTGTAGAACATCCAGCACCTTATTCGATAAGGAAAGGACCGAGATCCCTTCACCGGGAGTGACTCCTTTAGCAATAACTGGCAGATGCTACAAACTCGGTTTGTCTTTTGATTGCTTCTATAGTTCTTGCTTTGCATAGTGGTATATATATGATATATCCTGCACCTCATTCGATGAGGAAAGGGCCGACGATCCCTTCACCGGGAGTGACCCCTTTAGCAAAACTAGAAAAGCCTCAAAAACACTCCATTTAAAATCACTCGATTCTACAACGATATCAAGTTCATTACGCAAAGGGTTTTCTGAAAAACCCGTCGTAGCCCTCCGTCATTTCAGATAAGTAATAGTTAGTATTCGTGCTGCGTTTGTTGACCTTGTCAAGGCGTAGTATGCGGTAGCTGATTACTGCTTATCTGTATAAGCATATGATGCGATTGGATTAGGGTAGTCGTGCGACTTTGTTGACCTTGTCAAGGGTCGTGCGGGTGGGTTTAATTCAATCAGGAAATGACGGGTTGAACTTGACTTGCGGTCTATGGTTTGTTGACCTTGTCAAGGTCATAGATCGCTTGGGGCAAAATATTATTGGGAATTTCAAGTGTTGAAATTTGCAATGAGATTGCTTACCTTCTATGAGATAGTTGGATCCCGATACCCGCTGCGAGTAAGAGTTACTCCTGGGAGAGTTTTACACATTATAATTAGCCGATCAAGTAGGTGACTAGAAAGGTGTTAACGGGGTTACGCCTCTGGGAAAACGAGGTTTACTTAATTAGGTTCGTGCGAAAGCACGGGGGACCTCCCTCAAAGTACCGACACTGGCCTGGCTGAAAGATTGGCGAACTTGTACGGTGTAATTAATCCCGGCTAGTCTTTCCTTTTAGGGTTTGAAGGAAGATTTGACTAAAACAGTGGGAGACATCCTGATTAGATATATTAGATAACCAATCTAATCTTGCAAGAGCATACGCTGAGTGTTTTCTTCTCTCTCTCTCCTGGTAGCGACCATATCACGCCTTAATCAAGATAATAATACGGATATATTGACCGAACCCGCTTGTTATACTGAGCTGGGGAACGTTGGTCCCGCTCCAACTTATAATTGTTATAAGACAGAGCAGGAAATTGGGGAATACCAGATTTCCCGTGCCGCCCAAACGAAGAAAGTGCATGTTGATGCATCATCTTTGGGTGTGTTCATTACAGAGAACTGTTTCTCAGTATCCTTTACGTCCTGGGGATGCGATACCGGATCAGGATCCCGCATATGTAATCTGTTACATAGGCTACAGAAAGGTAGAGAACTGAGAACGAGTGATAAGTTTCATGAGACAGAAAACGGTGCAAGTGTTGCAGCCAAGTTTGTTGGTCACTATCACCATGTATTACCAGAATACATTGATTCTGAACAAATGTTATTAGATACCGAACCTGATATACAACATCATATCAGTCTCTTTATTAGTAAAGAAAGGATATAATTTTGTATTGTTGGATAATGTTTTGAACATTTCCTATATCAAGAGTTGATCGATTCAGGCACGTTATCTAAAAGCATTGACGTTCTAAATCAAACTACAGTTCTTAGTATACAGAACACACACAAGAGGAAGAGTTTAGAAATGAACGAATCCTTCTTGAGGCTTTGTAGACTAGGTCATATCAATGCGACCCGACTAGCTAAGTTACATTTAGATGCATATTTAAATCTATTTGAATTTACATCTTGTGAAACTTGCCGGTCATGTCACAAAGATAAGATGACCACAGCTCTGTTTATTTGAAACAGAGAAAGAGTTGGTGAAATCTTGGGATTGATACATGCTGATGTATGAAAGTCTCCTGTCTACACATGCCAAGACTGGTTCTTTGTACTTCATTACATTCTCTGATAACCTCTCAAGATTCAGACATGTGTTCCTGTTGAAACATAAGTCCGAAACTTTTGAGATATTCACAGAATATAAGTTAGAAGTAGAGAACCAAAATACGGGTATAAGTATTATGTCCTTTGATGTGATCAAGGAGGAGAATACTTGAGCACGGAATTCCTGGACTATTCTAAAGGAGAATGAGATTCTCTCTCAGCATTACTCCTTCGTATACACCACAGCACGTCGGTGTATCGGGGCGGAGCAATAGCACCCTATTTGATATGGTGTGCTCTATTATGAGTACTACTGAGTTTCCTATTTCCTTTTGGGTGTTATGCACTTGTGAAGCTGCATACCTATTGAATAAGGTTCAAATCAAATCTGTTGCCTACCACTTCATATGTGATATGGAAAGGGAAGAGCCCATATCTTAAGCTTGTTAAGATTTGGGGTTGTCCAGCCTATGTCTAAAAGCAAAATCCGGACAAGCTCGAGGCAAGGTCTGTTATGTAGAACTGGAAATGTTCCAGCTATACAAACTGCAGCTGATGATTTGGCAGAACCAAAGGATTCAATAGTTTCCAACGACCCTCAGCCTCTCCGCCGATCTAGTAGGGTTCCTCACCCACCTGAGAGATACTTCGGTTTCTCTATGACAGTGGGAGCGAGGATTGCATCATGAGATGATGACCCAACTAGTTTCGAGCTGGCCATCAGGAGTGAGACTCTGTAAGAATGGCTGGATGCTTATCGAACTGAGATGGAATCCTTATACACCAACAAAGTATGGACTTTGGTTGCTTTATCTGAAGGGTTAAATCCCCATCAGGAGCGAGTATATCTTGAGAAGATTACTTGGTGTACATGGAAAGGTTGAGACTTTCAAAGCTATGCTTAAGTCCATCCAGATCCTACTTGCCACGGCTACATACAATGACTACGATATCTGGTGGTTGGGTGTCATGACTGCTTTTCTAAATGATGTTTTAGAAAAGAGCGTCTATAAGTACACAGCCAGAGGGCTTCGTAGACAGTGGGAGCAGCGGAAACGTGAGCAAGATGTTTTATGTGATAAAACAGGCATCGCGGAGTTGGAACATCTGTTTTGATGTGGTAGTCAAAGAGTTTGACTTCATCAAAATGGTAGATGAACCTTGTATATACAAAAAGGTAGTAGGGAGTATGATGGTGATCCTCGTAGAGTACATGGATGACATACTCTTGATAGGAAAGGAGTTTCCTATACTACGCTCGGTCAATCTCCGCTTATCATAAGGATTCTCCATATAGGATCAAAGTGATACCTCCTAAATCCTGGGTTTTGGATCTATGAGATAGATCTAATTGGATGTTAGGATTCTCACTAGTTGTAGTGAGATGGTATCAATCGATCCTGGGGAGAATCACTGGAAATGTTCCAGGGTGATAAGGACGACTGAATGTCAGTCACAGGCATTGTCTTTACCCTTAGTGGAGGGACGGTATGTTGGAAGAGTTCCAAGCTAGATACCGTGACTTACTAGACGATTAAAGGCAAGATACATCGTTACCAAGGATACTACAAAAGAGGCAGTCTGGATATATAAGTTCATGAGATGAACTTCGTTCCTACCATTGTGTGACAATGGAGTTGTGGCTTTAGCCAAGGAACTACCGTCCCATAAGAAATCCAGATATAATTCTTAGGCAGTATCACCTGATCATGGAGATGGTTGATCTCCAGGGAGATCGAGGTTAGGAGAGTAGACACAGAGGACAACAGCACGGATCCACTCACAAAGGCCTTTTTCCCAGTAGAGACTTTTATGGGATGGTTGAGTATGAGATACTTCAACCGCAGCTAATTGTTGGGTATGTGATACCACAACAGATGGCCCTAGTGCAAGTGGGAGATTGTTAGTTATATGTATGCCCTAGAGGCCATTACTGTACATACGATGTATATTGTAGTGGATGCTAGGACATATATAGGGAGGACTTTCTTGCTCGACATGATAGTATGCTATCTGGTTGCCCTTTATCTTAACATGTACCCTGATTGTCTCTATATTACATGTTGATAAAGCCCTTAGGATGTGTACTCGACTACTGGGACTATGATGAGATCATACTAGTGGGGCCACGGTAGTCGACGAGTACATCCTATAACTGTTCCTAGTCGAGGGTATATCGAGACAGGGCATCGATACACCAGAGTAGACTAGCGTATACGCATCTTGACCCATATGATGGGCGATGGATGATCCCATATCTATCGGTGTTTGACATCAAGGATGGTGTACGGGTGCTCAGTGGAGACTGGGTACACTGTACGAACTCGCCGAGAACTCCCAGATGGTATTATACCTCACGTCAGATGGCAGTTCTCCGGTAACACTGGTACAGAGTAGTCTGTTGACCCGAGATCGTCATAGAGACTTGTGTGATTCCCACTGTGCTTTGATTTCCATCATACCACGTCCAAGAGGGCGTGCAAAAAGGTGGCTTTTGGGTACAGTCCCGAATCACATGGAGGCAATGAGCGATAGGAGGGGATTCGTCTCTCCCGGTATAGGGAGTTGATGTTGCGCTGTGTTCGATTGGCTATAACCGGAAATCCCTGGCCAGGGTTGCTGAGATTTACTGGTAAGTGTTATCAGTAGTTTCTCGAACTGTTATAGACCTCATATCGACACGACTTATCGAGCTACTGGGGTCTGACGTTTACCACCCCTAGGCGAGATATGCGACATATCAGACGACGAGACCGGACTGTACGGGAGTGTTACTGTTTGGATTCACAGGAGAATGTACAGGCTTGCTTGTTGATCTTCTGAGCGCTCAATACCTGGATAGCTGTTACGTTTAGCTGACCGCTTGCAGCTTGTGGGTGTTTGATATGATCATCACTTACTGCCGGCGTATTGACGATTCTTTAGAGTCCTACACAGAGGTTTCTTGGCTCAGGCAAAACGGAGTAGGAGCACATATGTGATATGTGCGGGACCGAGGATAATGCGATATGAGATACCGTATTCTATTCTCGCGATATATGATATCAGCTGGGTCATCGGATCAAGTGTTGATTCGATGAATCGGTACGGATAAATATTAGTCGGTTATATGCGATATAGCCGGATTGTCGGATCAAGTGTTGATTCGATAATTTAATGTATAGTAATATATATGATATATTAATATTACATTAACTAATATTTGCTCACTAAAAGATTCTTTTTCTCACTCGGGTAATACATTGATATATATGCGATATATGTTAAATGTATTATTTTATTTTGTTACGATAAATATTATATATGTGATATATAATATTGTAACATGATATGATAACTAATGCAACATGTTTTGTGGAGTTTAAACATGATTAGGGTTTGGATTAGGGTTAAGACTTCTAGTTGATTCTAGAAGGTTTCTTTTTGTCATGATAAAGATATTTTGTTATGACTCATGCTTTAACCCAACCCAAACCCTAACCCTAGTTAATTCTCTACATGAGTTTGGTTGACCATGGTTGCATTATTTATCATATTAATTCTTTCTATTCATCACAAAAGGATTTCTATTATCATTGTTCATCTTCTTCCTTCTTCTTTCTTCATGGAAAAAGCTTACTAGATTTTTCCAAGTGATGAATAAATATGAGAAAAAGATAAATAAAGAGAGCAAAAATCCTACTTCATCATCCTCATCTTCCCTTGCCCTTTAGATGAGAGTGTTCACTCAATTTTAGTGAGTGTTAGCTTGTGTTAATGAAACTTCAAGGTAGATCATCTTTGTATCGAAGATCGGAAGCAAAGGTTGCATCATTCTCTTCGTGAAGCCTCTCGAGAGTCCAGAGCACGATGATCGCAGCGAAGGGACCTCAACACGGAGCATATGAAGTGAAGGACCGGATCTACAAAGGTTGTAATCCCTCTCACTTAGTGTTAAAGTGTTTAGCATGTTAGTTTTCGCCTAATCTCTAGTCTAAAGATCCGTATTCGGGTTGTTCGGCACTGCTAAAATTTTAATCGGGCATGGTTGATGCCTCGTAGACCCTTGTGCGCGTGCCTAGCAACCCTACATCTAGGGCATACATATAACTAACATGGACCGGGCAGGGAAGCTGCTCAGTGGCCTCATGAGGAAGGCTTTAGATCCTTAGCGTAGATGGATAGGAAGCTACCCGCCAGGGATGGACCGGGCAGGAAAGCTGCTCGGTGGCCTCTTGAGGAGGGCTTCGATCCTTAGCGTAGATCTGTAGGAAGCTACCCGCTAGGGATGGACCGGGCAGGGAAGCTGCTCGGTGGCCTCATGAGGATGGCTTTGATCCTCGGCGTAGATGGGTAGGAATCTACCCGCCAGAGATAGACCGGGCAGGAAAGCTGCTCGGTGGCCTCGAAATGAGGGCTTTGATCCTCGGCGTAGATGGGTAGGAATCTACCCGCCAGGGATGGACCGGGCAGGGAAGCTGCTCGGTGGCCTCGTGAGGAGGGCTTTCGATTCTTAGCGTAGATGAGTAGGAAACTACCCGCTAGGGATGGACCGGACAGGGAAGCAGCTCGGTGGCCTCATGAGGAGGGCTTTCGATCCTTAGCGTAGATGGGTACGAAGCTCCCCGCTAGGGATGGACCGAGCAGGGAAACTGCTCGGTGGTCTCATGAGGAGGGCTTTAGATCCTTAGCATAGATGGGTAGGAAGCTACCCGGTAGGGATGGACCGGACAGGGAAGCTGCTCGGTGGCCTCGTGAGGAGGGCTTTCGATACTTAGCGTAGATGGGTAGAAAGCTAACCGCTAGGGATGGACCGGGCAGGGAAGCTTCTCGGTAGCCTCATGAGAAGGGCTTTGATCCTCGGCGTAGATGGTAGGAATCTACCCGCCAGGGATGGACCGGGCAGTGAAGCTGCTCGGTGGCCTCATGAGGAGGGCTTTCGATCCTTAGCGTAGATGGGTAGGAAGCTACCCGCCAGGGATGGACCGGGCAGGGAAGCTGATCGGTGGCCTCGTGAGGAGGGCTTTCAATCCTTAGCGTAGATGGGTAGGAAGCTACCCGCTAAGGATGGACCGGACAGGGCAGCTGCTCGGTGGCCTCGTGAGGAGGGCTTTGATCCTCAGCGTAGATGGGTAGGAAGTTACCCGCTAGGGATGGACCAGGCAGGGAAGCTGCTCGGTGGCCTCATGAGGAGGACTTTCGATTCTTAGCATAGATAGGTGATTAAAGTGAAAATATTTCTAAACCGCAATCAAGAACGGCGTCGCTTGGTAGCTAGCCGTTGAGTACGGGTCGATCCACAGGGATGTTGTGAATTTCATAATCGCTCTAACGAGTTAATTCCGATGGGAGTCGGATTGATTTATTAAATCTAAAAACTAAATCTATCTATACTAAGATTATCTAGATCTAAATCTTGCTAGGGTTAGGTTTAGGAATGGTTTGAAAATGTAAATAAATCTCACCGCTTTCTATACCCAAATTAGGATCTAAGAGGAGTTATGGTAATTATTAATGAAGGGGATTAGATCCATTCGGGAAGGTGTTCCTTCCTCTAGGTTCTTGTCCTTCCTTTATCAATCCTTACCCTAACCTCCATGGAAAACACGCGCAACCGGGCCTTTATACTACGGTATCACTGCTACCTCGAGGGATAGGGTGCCGTAGGGCACGGTATGTGCATGTATGCATGGAGTCCTATTAGAAAGTATGATGGGCAAGAAAGGGATGAGAGATCTCATCTCTCAAAAGCCTTCCCCAAAGCTAACCCTAACAAGCGAGGAGACTACTCGCTCATTAGGGAATTGAAGAACATTTGTCTAGGACAGGGAATTAAATCTAAACTAGAGCAATTAAATAAAACTACTTACAGATGGCTCTCTCCAAACATTTACACAGAGTTGTCAGATCTGAATAGATGATATGAAAAGAGGCATCGATGCTCTCCAAAAGAAATCTGAATTTTATTAATGAAAGGAGGCATGACCTAATACAATGATTTGGGTATCTATTTATAGGACATAGAAACCCTAGGTTACAATTGATTCGCACGTCTGCATTTACCAAAATATCCATAGGAAGACCTAGTCAGAGTAGACTCCAAGCTTTCGTAAAATTTTCTGTCTCTGTCTGCTTAACCTTGCCGCGGAACCGCAGCCCGAGGCCTGTTTTGGCCGCGGTTCCGCGGCCAAATAATGGTTTTGGAGTCTGTACTTTTTTGGGCTGGATGTGGGCTTTTTGAAATTCCTGTTTCTTCAGTACTTTTAGCAAATTTGCTTCTAAGTTTCTTCCAGATCTCCAGTGAACAATTGCAGTGGACTTTTAACTGTTCGTTTTATAATCTTGGACCTTGCGTTGCCTTGTACTGATCTTTGTGTAGGCTTTATCAAAATCCTTTTGTTTGCTGATCAAAGTCTCACTTTTGCATCATCTTTTACCTTTTTCACTGTTTTAGATCCAAGAACCTGTAACCTGTAATATGTAGCAGACATGCGTCAGAAGCACCTGTTTATTTATAAAACGAACCAGAATGGGGAATATAATAATGCAATATTATGGTATGACCAAATACCCCCAAACTTATCTTTTGCTCATCCTCGAGCAAATCTAGTTTTATTCTCGACAAAAAAAACTAACCGCGCTTTCGCAGGGAAACGCGATTGCACTGAGCTTGTGCAACAAGCCGTTAAACCTCTAGGTGTCCCTAGTAGGAGGAGTGTTGTCTCCTGAGGGTTTTCAACGGATACTACCCACAAAATCCTATCAATTAGGCCCACTGACTTTAATTCTCCAATTAGGTTTTCTAACAAGGAATTCTATTATTGTCGACTTGTAAATTATTCACCGATATTCTTCACACTTGCTCATCATTTAACTTAAAATTATATATGTTCTGCGGGCCTACTTAGCTTTCGGCATTTCTTAAGTTTTCCTTCTAGGGTTCCATCTCCACTTAGGAATTTTTATCAACTTTACTAAAGATACAAGTTCTATTCTTCACTCCTTTCTCTCATCTAAACTCCATTCACATATCCCTACGTGTGTGTATATATCACCCCTACACTTGGAAATTCAAATCAAGAAATTATACTCCTGTCCGTTGTCCAAAGTACTTATTAATTGGTGAATTTTTAAATGAATTTTACTTACACATCCTTCATGCGACCGTTAATACTTCTTGAGGTACCAACGACCGATTACAAAATGCGTTTGCACTTTAAAGCGTACTTCCTAGTCTTGTAACACCTAAGGCTTTTTAGCAGTGACTCCCAAACCAGTTGGTCTAAGGCACTAGGTGATGAAGCACCCTCGCTAAATATTTTTCTATTTTTTTAGCCTTAAGTAATCACAAAAACCAGTGTTCATTTTTTTTCTATTTTTTTAGCCTTAAGTAATCACAAAACCAGTGTTCATTTTTTTCTCTCTCTTTATTCACTTTTTTCTTTTATTTTCATTGTACTAAGGACTTTAGACAAAAGCATTTCAAGGTCTCCTCTACTATTCCAAATTTCAAGGTGCGTGTTTGTGCAATTTGTAGGGTATATATTTTCAGAATCTAGACTTAAACTAGGAATTATTTTTCAAACTTATACTCTAATAATGATATCAATACTTTTCCTTTGTTTTGACTTAGCCCAAAAAGTGAACTCAAAATTTTCCTATTTCTAAATAAACTACAAAGACATATACTTTCTAACGTTAAACTTTAAGAAAAGTTATTTTTAGGGTTTTTAATTTACTAAGTCTAAGATCTAGTTGTTCCTAGCTAGTTAACATTTTCGTCAAACTTAAGTCAAATAAGGCCAAAATTGAATACATTAATTTTTATAATTTTTGAAAATTTTCAATTTTTATGGGTTTTCAAATAAGTATGCAAATGCAAAAATATACACATGAATGCGAAGAAAGAAGACTTACCGAGCATACCCCCAAACTTAAACTTGACAGTGTCCTCACTATCATGCTACACCAAGAGGGTCAAAATGCCGGCACTTCCCTGTTTATTTATTTATAAAAAAATTATCTTTTTTAATGTTTTGAAATTTTTTTTATTTTTTATAGAAAAAGAAAACAAAAAATATATATATACATATATACAACAAGGTCCTCCCCCCACTAAACATGGCCTTACACAAGCCAAAGGTTAGCACCAACCATTCAAAAATCTTATCGTGGTAATGGTAGAGTTGGTGAAAGGATGGAGTGGAAAGAAGAGAAATGAGAAGCACACGAGACCGTATGGGAAGAAGAGTGGAATATGGTCTCGGTGGAGGAGAAGAATGACGGAAAAGAGAAAGAAGTGGAGTACGATCTTGAGGGTGTAAATCGAGTGAATAAATTAGCGCAATTTGTGATGATCGATGTGTTAAAAGCGATTGTGCTAACCTATCAACCCGTCGAGAAATGGGGTCAAATCCCTCAAGATTCGCAAGAAAACATGGGTACGCCGAACTTGGTATAGGAGATGAAAACGTAACGGTGTCGTATACGGTCGGAAGGATAGGAAGGACGAAAGGGAGTGAATTAGAGATAGTCCCATTCTCACCGTAGTAAACTGTCTCGAACTTGAAAGATTCCATCAATGGTTTGAAACGACTGTAAGCAACCGAGTCTGATGGTTCAACTAACTCATCTGAAAATTCAAAGGACTCAAACTCGGGTGGTGAGTCTTCCACATCGTCCGAAAAAGTGAAACACTCGTAAGTGTTATCGGCTGGGAGAACTGTGTCAGATTCAAAGGGAAATTTTTCAAGCTCACAGTCTTCAAGCGTGATCTTTTGCGTGGTCGGAACGATGGAAAGGAGGGAGGGTGATATAACAGTTAAAGGTTCAGGAGGATGAATTGGAAAATCCGACATATCAAACAAAAAAGGTTCAACCTCAATATTATCCTCAATACTCTCCTCAATACTATCCTCATAATTCTCCTCAAAATTTAGCTCATCCATGCCATTATCATCAAAATCAAGACGCATATGAAATTCGGGAGAAACATTTAATGACTCGGGATGATGACTTGGACATAAAATTTAAATCAAATCGACAAGTTCATCATCCGAAATTTTCCCGGCGTCTATATCCTCAATCAAGTGAAAATCAATTTTTTCTGACACCTCCTCAAAAGCATGGATATTGATAAATTTAGGTTTAAGATTGGAGGTGTAAAGATCGAAAGGATTAGGTGTGGTTTCACTCGAAAGGGTTTCTTCATAGTCTGGTGTTTCCTGATTTAAAATCAGGAAGCTTCTGTGAAAAGCTTCAGAAGAGGGTCACGTGCTTACACGTGACTAGCGGTCACGTGTTCGCACGTGACACCTGAACGCATCATTCAAGCAAGTTCAGTCTCCTGACAAAGTCGAAGAAAAGGGAGCTTCAGGAAGGGTCACGTGCTCCCACGTGATCAAGGTCACGTGTCGGCACGTGACATTTAAATTCAAGCAGCAAAGGCGCACATTGGTTCCCTGGTCAAGTCAAGGAAAAGAGCTTCAGAAAAGGTCACGTGCCCTCACGTGACCAGAGTCACGTGTTGACACGTGACGTTCAAGACAGCAGACCCGTTCTCCCGTTGAACCAAAGAAAGAGAGTTCAAACAAGGGTCACGTGCTCACACGTGACCAGGGGTCACGTGGTAGCACGTGATGTTTAAGCAGCAATCAGAAGACGCAGCGCAGAAGGCTCATTCCAAAGGGGGTCACGTGCTCACACGTGACCATGGGTCACGTGGTCACACGTGACCGGCTTTCAAAGCCCATTTTTGACGACAGAATTAAATTCTGAAAGAAATTCGAATCTTTCCAAAGGAAAGTAATTATTTGGGACCAATCAAATTAAAGATTCAGAGATGATTAAATATCATCTATCTATGGAAAATCTCGGGTTTGGAAAGATTTCCCCCTTAAATCTAACCAAAATAACAAAGGAGAATCTCTGGATTCAAGATCCAATGGTGAATAGAATTCACCTGATAATCCAAAGGCCCAAAAATGAATAATGGACGCAAATCAAATCTCAATGAAGATTCGTCAAAAAACTGATTGATACGGCTGCTTCTCCTATAAATAGGAGCCAAGGGACACAAAAAATAGACATACGCAGAGAAGAAAAGAGAGAAGGAGAAGAGCTTTGATACTCAGATCTTCTGCAAAAACCCTAGGTAAGAAAGGGAAAGCCTTTTGGAAAGAAAGAGAATTTAATTCTCAACAGAGTTTAACTCTGATATGTAAAAACAGAAGAACATATTTCTTCTCTCTTTGATAGAGGATCTGCAAAGCGCACATCTCCCCTTAAGGTTGAGAATTTAATTCTCAATGGGTCGAGATCCTGCCATGCAGATCCAAAACATAGAGAAGGAATGCAAGCTCGAGAATTTAATTCTCACAGAACTATAGGAATTTAATTCCTCCAAAATAAAAGTTAGGGCTGGACCCTATATCATGGGAATTTAATTCCTTCAGAACAAAAGAAGAAACAGGGTTTAACCCTAAGTAAAAAACCAGTTCTGTTGAAACATCAGGAATTCAATTCCCTTAATCATAATTTAACAGAGGATGGAAGTTTAAACTCCTTAAGAAACTTTTATTAGGGTTTAACCCTATTCAGCCCCTCGCATATATGAGGAATTTAATTCCTACAGAAAATTCAGAGTTAAACTCTATTCGAGAAAAAACAAAGTCTTCGAAAGGAAGTAGGAATTTAATTCCTCTGAAAATCTACAGCTCGAGGAATTTAATTCCTGAAAAAGATTAACAAAGACTCCAAACAAAATACATGAAGGCAGGGTCACGTGCCACCACGTGACCCCCTCAAGAGATATACAGAAAGCCCCTTGAAACAGCACCCCACGTGACCCACGTGACCCTTGACAAGAGGCTCTGATACATAGGCATATGAATGCCCGTCACGTGATGGCACGTGATGCCCTGAAAGATGTAGCAATGTCAGCAGAACAAACGAAGGGAGGGCGCTCTCACGTGCTGCCACGTGACCCCTCTTGCCTTAGTGTTTAACACTAAATTAAAACTCTCAAACCCAGTGTTAAAACACTGTTGGGCCTTAGCATTCAACGCTGATTAAAAAGCTTTATTTGCAGTATTCAACACTGATCTGTTTTAGTGTTTAACACTAATTTGAAAAGCCTTGTCGCTGGTGTTTAACACCAACTATCTCTTAGTGTTAAACACTAACTTGTCAACCTCATTCCCAGTGTTCAACACTGATTGCTCTGTAGTGTTTAACACTAGGTTTTGGCCCAATTGGCTAAAGGGATAGAGGCAAAGCCTCTCCCTCAATGAACCAACAAGAAGTCAATATTCCAGACCTGACTGGACTTAGCCCAAGCTGGCCATAAGTCCTCAATTTGTGATTAACTGGGCTAATGGGCTCATAACATAATTAATTAGTCTTGACCCCAAATTGGGTCAGGGACTATTCAAGCCGTTCCGGTTCTAGGGTACATCTCTTCACTCCTTTGATACTTGGCATTGTAATCCCTCAATGTCTTCAAAGAGGTGACGGGTCCCGATGACCATTCATGATATGGACTGTGGGGTCCTTAAACCCATGCCTAATGCAAAATTCCTGGTTACGTGGAACACGGATAATGTCACTCTTTGACCCCGTGGGAAACGTCCAGAGCGGATCCTGGTCCTCGCAGAGCACGGCAGTGAACCCGTGTGAAGCATCCAGAGCGGAGCCTGGTCCTTGCTAAGCACGGCAGTGAACCCGTGTGAAGCATCCAGAGCACATACCGGACTGTGGAGTCCTTAAACCCACGGACTACGACGTCCTTAACCTTGACCGAGATGTCTTAAAACTAACAACGGACCGCAATGTCCTTAAACTACCAACGGACCGCAATGTCCTTAAACTACCCACGGACCGCAATGTCCTTAAACTACCCATGGACCGCAACGTCCCTAAACTAGAACAATAGAGCCCTTTCCTATGCTCTTTTGTTGGACCTAAACGGTCCCGTTTAAGTTGATCTTAGCTTTGAAGATGGCTAACGCGTCCTTAAACCCTCAAACATACTGGACTACGAATCCCCCAAATTAACTCCGGCTCAAGGGTACATCTCTGAACTCCTCTGACATCTGTCGTTGTAATCCTTCAACGTCGTCAGAGAGGTGATGGGTCCCGACAGCCATACAGACGATGGACCACTATGTCCCTAAACTGGAACATTAGAGTCCAAACACTCTTTTGTCGGATCTAAACGATCCCGTTAAGTTGATCTTAGTCACAAAGTTAGACTAACGTATCCTTAACAAACGTTTGAGTTGATCTTAGCCTCGAGTAGGGCTGACGTATCCTCAAACCAAAACACCCCCCCCAAAACCAAATTTAAGATAATGCGGATTTGGGCTAGTCCACGCCCTACGGGCGACGACATAACTCAGTCTCCGTAAACAATCCACGGGCAATAAAACAAACACCCACGACACGAAGTGACCATCTGGAGAAGGAGAAAGTTGTTACCGCAATGCGGTAGCGTAATTAACTGCAGGGGCTTGCGCCTGCAGGGAAGAGCGTCCCCACAATCAAAAACCCCTCAAACGAGGGGGAATCTGACGAAGTCTGCTACATCGGTCGCATCCGTTTAAACCTTCGATACATGGTGCCATAAATCAACTTGGCATCTTCGGAGAGGTGGACGGATAGCACCAACTAGCATCTGCCCCGAACCTAACGCCTCAGACGTCCCGACGTCCCGGCCGCCGTTCGGAGGGGAACAGATTCTGGCACGCCCGGTGGGACCTTTTCCTCTTTCCACTCCACACTTCGTGTGTCGTGATTCGCGAACCAATCGCGGTTCGCTAATAGTTGCCCTTGGATTTCAAGGTACTGAGAATTGGCATCTCGCTTATTGCAGAAAGCAAAGGATCGATGGCTTCCACCCCTGCGAAATCCTCCAACTGCTCAGATGGCAATTTCAGCCGACGCTCTGCCTCGCCAGGAGGTATAGCCTATGGACCCCAAGCTGCTTCGCTATTCACAATGCCAGTGGAACAAGTCACTCGCGCCACCACAGGATTGTTCTTTGGGACTATGATCCCGCCGACAAACTTTACCGCTCCAGTGCTGACGAAGAAAACTCTCGGGAAGTCGGTCTTTGATCGTCTTACCCCTGCCGCGGCTCCTCTCAACGAGTCGCCCAACGTCGATGCCTCGTTCTTCTCTAGATTGGGCCAGGAATCCTGCGAGCTCATCACGGGGCCTACAATCTCAGAGAAGGATGCTTTTAAGAAAGTGGCCGTTCCCGTTCCCGAAATCGCCAAGGCGACCTCTCCAGCCAAAAAGTCAGTCTTTACAAGATTGACGGCTCCGGCCTTTGCTCCCGCTTCCCAGAGGATATCGGTCTTCGATAGGCTAACGCCAACAACAACCCTCCATCCACACAGGGGGCAAGAAGGAACCATTCTTACTGCTGACCCAACGCCACCCGCTCGACGCGCTCGACGTCGCCATTGGCGCCGAGTAAGGAAGGCTGGGGGCAACTCTCCCTCCGGGCTGACTCCAGCGGCCCCGGTGGCAGAGGTCAATGCTGCTGTTCCAACGGGGAACAGCTTTGAAATGCTAAATAAGGTGCGAAGGAATTCCCCCACGGCAGTACTGAAGAGGTCTCCTCCCTCATTGAAAAAGGTTGAGGAAACAAAACCCGAACAGCCCCGATCTCCTCAACGGCTGTCTTCCAAAATCTATAAGGCTTGGCGGCAGGCCCGAGACTCGATCATCGATCCAAACTTCTCCCGCCAGCACAAGAAGCTGAAAATCCAACCTGAAGCCGGTCACCAGGCTAAACCCCAAAAAGCCGGTGATCAACTGACTCACAAAAGGAGGAGGCCAGAGAGGACCTCACAGCATGTAGCGACGACTGAAAGCACTAAACCCAGACGCCCTAAGTCTGCGGGCATGGTGGTGCACACTGTTTACATGGCCTTTGGGAAAGAGGAAAGCCGCACTTCCACGGGCCACCGACCCCTAACCCGATCCGTGACGAAAGCCCAGGAGCAGCAACAAAAGCTTCAAGAAATGATGAATGCTATGGCCGCGCTCACCGGACCAAAAGAAAACCCAGAAACGTCCTCAGACGCACGCCGGGAGGAAGAAACAGACGCTGAATTCCTTCGCCGAACACTGGAGAAAAGGGACAAAGAGGCTGCTGAACAAGCGGCCAACATACAACGGATGGGCCTTCTCTTCCAAGATGTGATAGGAATGATGATCCAGCAGGACTCACCCGCCGAGGATCCCCCGATCGTTCTTGAAGACGACCGAGGAGAAACGTCAAATCCACCACCAGCCCTCTCAACGGCCAGGGAGGATGCAATCTCTAAGGCTGACTTAGCTGACTACATAGCCCAGCAAATCCGAGTTCATCATGCGACTGAGGCAGCTGGTCAAGTCGTGAAAACGGGGCGGCCGTATCCGAGCTGGTACGATCAAATTAAATACCCGCAAGGCTATACGATACCGAAATTCCATGTGTATAAGGGGACTGGCAATCCCCATCAACATGTTGCCCAGTTCCGGGCCCTCTGCGGTAACACCGGCGGTGACGATAAATTGTTGCTTCGCCAGTTCGTGGGCAGCTTATCAGAAACAGCGTTCGAATGGTATTCAGAACTCCCGAACGATTCCATCAAAACGTTCGCTGAAATGGAGTTATTGTTCACTCAGCGATTTGCAAGTGCCAGCGAACGCACTCCAATAACCGCACTTATTAACGCCAGGGTAAAACCGGGCGAAACCTGGGTCCAGTACGCTATACGCTGGCGGAACTTGTGGTCGAGATGTGAGCAACGTATCGAAGAAGCACCCGCGGTGGGCATGTTCGTGGGAACCCTAGACCCCCACGCAACTATCTCCCAGTTTATGATGTTCTTTAAGCCAACCACATTCCAGGCTTTAATCGACAAGTTGGCTCAGATGGACCAGATGGGTCATAGACCACCTACACCGAAGTCGGAACCTCGGAATGACAAGGGTAAAGGGAGGGCAACCTTTGTTGCGAATGCCCAACAGCAACCTAACGCCCCGAAACCGGCAGATCAACTGGAGGAAAGGCGTCGGTATTATAATGAGAAAATGAAGCGTCCCTACTCGTTCCCACGAGACAAGACGAAGCGGTTATTCGAGCTGGCGATACGCAACAGGCTTATAAACCTACCAAATCCAAGGCGACCGCCGCAACCCACCGAGGTGAATGACTCCAACTACTGCCCTTACCATCAAACGGTAGGCCATCCGATTGAAGATTGTTTCGTCTTCAAAGGATGGATTGAAGACCAATACCTCCAGGGGAAGTTTGTACTGTCCGAAAAGTGGAAGGTGAACCCACCACAGCCGCATGCTCCTAGGAAAGCGGATACACCGGGGGCAACATGTTCTTTTATTGAAGAAGCTCCATGGGAGGTCGTGCTATCAACTAAAACCAAAAGAATGCTGAGAGACCTTCATGCGTGCCCTGCGATCGAATGGAAGGACCCTCTTGAACCTCAAATTATCGAAGGGATGCTAAGGCGCCGCCCGACTACAAAGGCTCACGGTAAGAGCCCGGATACTCACGCCCAATCGTCAAAAACTTCGAAGAAAAAGAAGAAGAAATCCAAGAAGTCCGTGAAGCCTGGAAAAGAGCACACGAACTTACAAAAGCAAATCGACGCGTTGGAAGAGTACAATCAGAAGGCGCGGACTCCTGTCACACTGCAAGAGTTCCTCAACCACATCTTTCAAGAGGAAGATGATGGAGAAAGCTCGTCGGATGAATCCGAAGGATATGTGGCGAGTTGTAATGTAATCTCCCACTCGTTCGCCGATGATGGGAAAACTCCTGGCATTAGGAAACTGGAGGCAGAGCCTGTACCAGAACGCGCATGGCCGACAGATGAAATGATCGACGCTTTTCTAGACGAGATTCGTCTAAAATGTAAAGCGGACCAGGAGCGTGAGATGACCACGTCGGAAGGAGCCAAATGCGGGCAACTGAACGAAAGAGTTGAACTACCCCTGACAGAGCATAAGGCATCCGAAGCAGACAAGAAGATATTCAAGACGAGAAAAAGGTTTGCCAAAGCCATGTCAATGGGGATGAAGCTACCACCCTCGAAAGGAAACACACACGATGGGGTAGAGACGCACCCTGACTATTGCACATATCATCGGAAAATCTCACATCCCACGGAGGAGTGCGACGCCTTTAAGATATGGTGGCAAGGATATGTTGCTCATCGGCAACATTTTAAGCGCATGAAACGCAAGATCCGTCGGGAGCGAAGAAGCACTGTCGATGGGCGCAATATAACGACTGGCAACTGTTGCATGGTTAACGCCAGGGAGTCACAAGTTCTCACCTTTGGGAGCGACTCTGATGAAGAAATGGCTCTGGGCCCTCTCTTTAAAGAATCTTTCTCGGGGAAAGAGGAGGAATCGGAGATCTGCGAGAACATTCAGCTGCGCAATCGCACACTCCCAGAAAAGAATCTCGGGCCCGTCGGCCGAAAAGATAAGGGAAAGGAAAAGGTCATTGAAGATATCACTTTAGATGACCAGGTCACAAAAGAGCTAACTACCAAAGACCCTCCCAAAAAGGGTAAGGTAGACTATAACATCCTCGCGCACCTAAGGAAGCTACCTTCTCAGCTTAGCATTCTTGATGCCCTCCTATTATCGAAAGAAGCGCGAGACTCACTAATTAAGGCGTTACAAGAACCCGAGCAATTCCAAGCCTTCCTCGCCACTGAAAGGATGAAGGATGAGCTGGAGGAAGTGCATACGGCCGATGTCACTTTCGGTGATGAAGACCTCCTTCTCGGGACGTGCGACCACAACCGCCCCCTATATGTCTCTGGATACTGCCATGACATCAAGATAGGCAAGATCCTGGTGGATAATGGATCCTCCGTTAACCTCCTTAATGTTCGGGTGTTGAAGGAAATCTGCATGAGTGTGCAACACCTCGCTCGTGACAAAATTACTATCTCCGGTTTCGACTCTCAATCGTCACGGACTCTCGGATCTGTAATACTGACGTTACGCTTCGGACTTCTCGTCACAGACATCAAATTCCATATCATTGACGCCAAGACCTGCTACAACGCCTTGCTCGGTCGTCCTTGGCTACACGAGTACAACATCATCCCTTCTACGCAACATCAGTGTATGAAGTACTTCAAGGATGGTTTCGAGTACACCGTAACAGGCGAGTTGAACCCGTTTTCTGTAAACGAAGTTCGCAAATACGAAGACGCGAAATACTTTCTGCCAGATTTCAAAGATACAGAAAGGTGTCGCGACCCAAAGGACAAAGCCGCCGCCACCATTCCCGTTTTTGGGAGCGATACCGAAGAGGAGGAGGAAATAGTGTATACAGGGCCATCCCAACGCAACAACCTGGGGGCGCCCACCCCCATACCGGTCTTCGGGAGTGATTCGGAGGACGAGGTTAACGCCGTATTCTCCAGTCGGCTGTCAATACAGGCACCCCTTTGCGAGGACCATAGTCTGCAAATCACCATGGTACCGCGAGAACACTATAAGGATCTCGACGCGCTTCAAGCTCACAGCGTGCAGGACCTGCAAACATTTTACATCCCTCCCAGGCGAAGGGGTGAGAAGGTGATCCTATTCTACCAATCCTCAGAGTCGAAGGTGGAGAAAGAGATCTGGCACGGCGCGGATGTTACACTCGACAGGCTCCAACCCATCCGTCTGCCTAGATACTATACAAATGGATTGAAGAAGTTATTGAAGCGCCAAGGAGTACCCTTAAGACAGACGGTGCGGCAGGCTCGGTTCTATAACAGGATTTGGGATGTCCCCGGGACTCAACGCAAATTGTCCAACGGGAAGATGGAAACACTCGGGCTTGGATACGCAAGAGCCGGAAAATGGGAACGGGCTCACAGCAGCTACGCTATATATACCTTTGATGAAGAGGAGGACGCCCTGTCAGGAGATGCCAACCGTCCATCAAAACTAGACCCCGCGATTAAAGCGCCGAGTCCGTCGTTTGAGGAACGAATGGGCAAACCTATCAGGAAAGTGGGTCAGAAAGCTCGGGAAGACCACAACCGCGAAATGGCCATCTACGAGAAGGCCAGGACGCAACGTCTATTCCAACAGACTGCACAGGCTGCAAAAGATAAAGATGTTCACCATTGTCAACCCGTCATACGAAAGGCCCGATGCGGGGACGGAGATAAATTAAGAAACGGGAAAAGAAGCCGACAACAACGACGCAGGATTAGAGGGTTACGGATACTGCGCGGCTCGGATTCGTCCTTCGTGAAAAAGATGAGTCGAGCATACTCCTTCCCCCGAGACAAAACGGAACGGTTGCTCAAGCTCGCCCTAAAACATCAGATGATCACGCTTCCAGATTCTAGGCATCCTGAGCAAGCTAGCAAGGTCTCTCATCCGTGTTATTGCTCTTATCACCGAGCCATAGGACATCCTACCGAAGACTGCTTCACCTTCAAGAACTGGGTCGAGGACCAGTACCGACGGGGTAGATTCGCTTTATCCGACGGTTGGAGAGTAACGCCGCCGCAAAAGCACGAGCCCAAAGCCACAAGAGCAGAACCGGATCCACCTCAGTCTTGGGAGCGGGTTCGCACCTGTTATATGATTACGATATTAAAAGAAGAACCCGAGAACGAAGATGACCTTCCCCGGTGTTTCGAGAACAGCGATGATGAGTTGATCTCAGAATTTCCGCCCGCTCCGAAAGAACTTGAAGACGGTATACATACTACCACAGATAACCTCGAGAAGATCGAGCTGGGATCGGCAGACGACCCGCGACCGACATTTGTCAGCGAGCTGTTATCCGAGGAAAAGGTGGCCGCGCTAAAGAACGTGCTCCTACGGCATAAAGACTGCTTCGCGTGGAACTACTCCGAGATGCCAGGATTGGATCCGGAGATTGCGGTGCATAGATTAGCAATATCCCCAGATATCAAGCCAGTCAAACAGGCGCCAAGGAGGATGCGACTTGAGCTGGAGATGAGCATCAACGCCGAAGTCAAGAAGTTGATCGATTCCGGATTTATCCAGGAAGTCCAATATCCCGACTGGATTGCCAACATCGTCCCGGTAATGAAGAAGAATGGAACGGTGCGCATATGCGTGGATTTCAGGGATCTCAATAAAGCATGCCCAAAGGACGATTTCCCGGTGCCGGTAACCGAGCTAATGATAGATAACACATCCACTCACGAGGTCTTCTCCTTTATGGATGGTTCGTCAGGATACAATCAGATAAAGATGCATCCCGAAGACCAGAAGCATACCGCTTTCCGCACCCCTTTGGGTATATTTTGCTACAAGGTTATGCCCTTTGGCCTAAAGAACGCTGGCGCCACCTATCAAAGGGCCATGACAAAAATCTTCGACGATCTCATACACGACATCGTCGAATGCTATATCGATGACCTCGTAGTGAAGAGCATGTCATACGAAGAGCATTTAAAGCATCTCGAAACCGTATTTCAACGCCTTCGGCAATACAATTTGAAAATGAATCCCCTCAAGTGCGCGTTTGGAGTCTCCTCGGGTAAATTCCTGGGATTCATCGTTCGACACCGAGGTATTGAAATAGATCCGTCAAAGATTAAAGCGATTATGGAAATGCCTCCGCCAAGAACCCTCAAGCAGTTGCGGTCTCTCCAAGGGAAGCTCGCATACATCCGGCGGTTTATCGCTAATCTTTCGGGCAAATGCCGTCCTTACAGCCACCTGATGAAAAAGGGAACCCCGTTCGTTTGGAATCACAAATGTCAAGGTGCACTAGACGAGATCAAACAATACTTGCAAAATCCTCCGGTGTTGGCTGCCCCAGTGAAAGGAAAGCCTCTCATTCTTTACACGGCCGCCCTTGAAGGTTCTTTGGGCGCATTATGGGCACAGGAGGATGATCAGGGGAAAGAAAGAGCGCTTTACTACTTAAGTCGAGTGCTGCTGGGGGCAGAAAGCAATTACTCGCCCATCGAAAAACATTGCTTGGCATTAATCTTTGCAATAACGAAGCTCAGGCACTATGCGTTGGCGCATGAAGTCCGTCTCATTTCGAAGGTGGACCCCCTTAAATACCTGATGTCAAAGGCTATATTGACGGGAAGACTCGCTAAATGGGCCTTGCTCTTGATGGAGTTCTCGATAACATATCAACCCCTTAAGGCAGTAAAAGGCCAGGCCATTGCTGACTTCCTCGCAGAACACCCGATACCGGCCGACTCTCCTCTGAACTGTGATTTGCCGGATGAGCATGCATTTGACGCAATTGGCGGTGGAAGCACACGATGGGAACTCTATTTCGATGGAGCGTCCTCCATAAAGAAACAGAAACAGGGTAGCCCGATCATCAAATCGGGGATAGGCCTTATCTTTGCAACTCCACAAGGAGGGATAATGCGCTTCGCCTTTTCCTTAACAGAGTCAAGGACAAACAATGAAGCCGAATACGAAGCCCTGATAGCAGGCCTCGAAATCGCCATCAACATGGGAATTGAAGACCTCCTCATATACGGGGATTCTCAGCTGGTCGTTAGCCAAGTAAATGGTGACTACCAAACGTGCAAACCAGAATTGGTGAAGTACGGCGAAAAGGTGCAACAACTGTTGGCCCAGATTCCCTTCTATATTCTAGAGAACATACCGCGCGCGGAGAACAGCAAAGCAGACGCGTTGGCCAAACTCGCTAAAGAACTGGCCGACGAGAACCTCGATGACGTCAGAATCGTGGTACAAAGCCGTCGAGTGCTCGCCCCGGCAGAAATACCTCCGGAATTATATAAAGAAAAGGGAGCGATTGAGCAAGCGACCCTACAAATAAAAGACCGTGAGAAGGCTGAGGACTGGAGGGAAGTCTTCATAGACTACTTTAAGTCCCGCCGAGTGCCCGAAGAAGCGTCCTCAAGGCATCAGCTCATGAAACGAGCTTTATCTTTCGCTTTTGTCAACGACATTCTATACAAGAGATCATTTGATTCTCTATGGCTGAGATGCCTGGGACCTGACGAAGCAGAAAGAGTCATTCGGGAAGTTCATGACGGACTTTGCGGTTCTCACCAAGCAGGCCCAAAGATGAAGTTAAAAATTAAACGGATGGGTTACTACTGGCCCACGATGATCCAGGACTGCCTCGAGTATGCGAAGCAATGCCACTCATGCCAGATCCATGGAGACTTCATCCACCAACATCCGAATCCACTGCACCCGACGCTGGCTAGTTGGCCATTCGAAATGTGGGGGACTGACATAGTCGGCCCCATTGAGCCAGCATCATCCCGGGGACACCGCTTTATCCTGGCGACAACTGATTACTTCTCCAAATGGGCGGAAGCAGTACCACTGAAGGAAGTGAAGACGGAGAATATCCTCCATTTCTTCAAGACGCACGTCATCTATCGGTTCGGAACTCCACGACGGATTATCTCCGATAATGGGCCAGCCTACCGAAGCCATAAGATTAGCCGCTTCGCACAGCAGCACAATATAGACTGGAGATATTCTTCAGTTTACAACCCACGAGCTAACGGTCTAGCTGAGGCTTTCAATAAGACCTTGACGAAGATCATAAAAAAGACCGTCTCCAGAAATAAGAGGGACTGGCACGAAAGGCTGCAAGAAGCCCTTTGGGCTTATCGAACTACATTCAAGACGGCCACGAACACAACGCCGTACGCGTTGGTATTTGGGACGGAAGCAGTTCTCCCCCTTGAGATAGAGTTACCCTCTCTACGAGTAGCAGTCCACCACGAGCTGACGAACGAAGAAAATGCTCACCTTCGGCTTGAGGAGCTTGACGCCCTCGATGAAACCCGGCTCATAGCGCAACAACATCTAGAAGCCTACAAAGCAAAGATGACGCGCTCGTACGAAAGATTGACCAGGCCGAGGACATTCCGCCCAGGCGAACTCGTACTAGTGGTCAAAAGACCTATGATCCCCAATCGCGCCAAGCGGGGAAAATTTAAGCCAAACTATGAAGGCCCGTACATCATAGACAAGGTCTACCAGGGTGGAGCCTATCTACTCATGGACATGCACGGTGAAAGGCCTTTCAGGCCAGTAAACGGCCGCTTCTTGAAGAAATACCATGCTTAATAAGCTGCAGCCTAGGTCAATGATGGATGACGACGACTATGTCCGCTCGCTATCTTCCTAGGCTCAGACTTTACAAGCAGCAGCCGGCCTTCCTATAACAGCGGACCGAAACGTCCTTAAACTATCGTCGGACCGAAACGTCCTTAAACTAACAGCGGACCGAAACGTCCTTAAACTATCGTCGGACCGAAACGTCCTTAAACTATCGTCGGACCGAAACGTCCTTAAACTAACAGCGGACCGAAACGTCCTTAAACTATCGACGGACCGAAACGTCCCTAAACTACCACCGTAACGTCCTTAGGTTGACGAGATGGATAAATAAAGAAAAAAGAAAAAAAAATGATAAAAAAAAACGGTACGTCCATAAGCAAAATGGGCACGGATGAAAACCCGAAAAGGGCTCCGTGAGTAAAAACAGCAGAGCTGCCGGCAAGTGTTCGTGAAAACCCGAAAGGGCGCGACCTTGTAAAAAAAAAGAGAAGAGTAAAAATGATATAAATAAAAAAAACGGTATATCCATAAGCAAAATGGGCACGGATGAAAACCCGAAAGGGCTCCGTGAGTAAAAACAGCAGGACTACCGGCGAGTGTTTGTGAAAACCCGAAAGGGCGCAACCTCGTTAAAGGACACTTACAGAGTCCTCTCGACCCTGTAAGGAGAAACCACCTGCGTGAGATCCTTACGACTCACAAAGGAGCAGTACACTTAGGGATCCTCACGATTCTTAAGGAGAAAATACACTTACGAGATCCTCACGACTCGTAAGGAGAATTCTCTTATGGGACCCTCACGGCTCATGAGATTTGAAAGTCTTAAGTTACAGAAACCTGAACATGTTCTTAAGCAAATCCCCCACAACCTCCGATATTGCCCTACAAGAGGCTCAATACTGACCCTTGTATACAATCCACGGGCGCGAATAAACATTTCCCCAACAAAGTCCAACCCTTATAGGTCCTCTCGACCCATAATGAGAAAGTCCTCTCGTAGGATCCTTACGACTTACAGAGGAGCACACACTTAGGAATCCTCACGATCCCTAAGGAGAAAACACACCTACGAGATCCTCACGACTCGCGGGGAGAAATACCTTTGTGAGACCCTTACGGCTCATGAAGTCAAAAGCCTTGGTCGACAGGACCCTTAACCCTGTTTGCTGAGCCACCTTTGTTCGTCATCGACAAAAGCAAATGATGATTCGCTCCTGGCAACGTTCCAGTTGTAGCGGTGCTGATGCAAAAAATCGGTGCCTAAAACCCAGGCTTGTAACGAAAAGCTAGCAAGCCACACATGCCTGCAAAATAGCCGAAATGATGGAGCAACTTGCAATAAAAAGCAGCAAGTAAAAATGAAGGCATGAAAAACAGCCGAAATGATGGGGCAACTCGCAATAAAAAGCAGCGAGCAGAAAATAAATAAATAGCCGAAATGATTGGGCACCGCGAAAAATAGTCGAAATGATTGGGCAATCGCGATTTTCGCGATATAAAAGCTGAAATGATAGAGCATCGCGGAAAAAGAAATAAAATAAAAATAAAATTTATGCCCTACAGGTGATATTCCATCACACCCTGTACACAATCCAAAGGCGTAAACAAAAAGGGATCATGCTTCTCCCCCAGGTTTCATCAGAAAAAGAAGCCAGGTCTCGACGGGCCACAAGCGACCTAGAGATCATCCAAACACTCGTCTCGTAACAACGGACATGACTTCAAACAAAGCAGAGCAGCGGCAGCTCCCAGTTCCATGGCTCGGTGGTATACATATCGCCAACAGTCAAGCCTCCATCCCGCGAAATGCGGATACAATCAGTACAAACTTCCTGGTCACGTGGAACGCGGATAACGTCACTCTTTGACCCCGTGGAAAACGTCCAGAGCGGATCCTGGTCCTCGCAGAGCATGGCAGTGAACCCGTGCGAAGCATCCAGAGCGGAGCCTAGTCCTCGCCTAACGCGGCAGTGAACCCGTGTGAAGCATCTAGTGCAAACTTCCTGGTCACGTGGAACACGGATAACGTCACTCTTTGACCCCGTGGAAAACGTCCAGAGCGGATCCTGGTCCTCGCAGAGCATGGCAGTGAACCCGTGCGAAGCATCCAGAGCGGAGCCTAGTCCTCGCCTAACGCGGCAGTGAACCCGTGTGAAGCATCTAGTGCAAACTTCCTGGTCACGTGGAACACGGATAACGTCACTCTTTGACCCCGTGGAAAACGTCCAGAGCGGATCCTGGTCCTCGCAGAGCATGGCAGTGAACCCGTGCGAAGCATCCAGAGCGGAGCCTAGTCCTCGCCTAACGCGGCAGTGAACCCGTATGAAGCATCTAGTGCAAACTTCCTGGTCACGTGGAACGCGGATAACGTCACTCTTTGACCCCGTGGAAAACGTCCAGAGCGGATCCTGGTCCTCGCAGAGCATGGCAGTGAACCCGTGCGAAGCATCCAGAGCGGAGCCTAGTCCTCGCCTAACGCGGCAGTGAACCCGTGTGAAGCATCTAGTGCAAACTTCCTGGTCACGTGGAACGCGGATAACGTCACTCTTTGACCCCGTGGAAAACGTCCAGAGCTGATCCTGGTCCTCGCAGAGCATGGCAGTAAACCCGTGCGAAGCATCCAGAGCGGAGCCTAGTCCTCGCCTAACGCGGCAGTGAACCCGTGTGAAGCATCTAGTGCAAACTTCCTGGTTACGTGGAAAGCGGATAACGTCACTCTTTGACCCCGTGTAAAACGTCCAGAGCGGATCCTGGTCCTCGCAGAGCATGGCAGTGAACCCGTGCAAAGCATCCAGAGCGGAGCCTAGTCCTCGCCTAATGCGGAAATGAACCCGTGTGAAGCATCTAGTGCAAACTTCCTGGTTACGTGGAACGCGGATAACGTCACTCTTTGACCCCGTGAAAAACGTCCAGAGCGGAGCCTGGTCCTCGCCAAGCACGGCAGTGAACCCGTGTGAAGCATCCAGAGCAAACACCGGACTGTGGAGTCCTTAAAATCCACGGACTATGACGTCCTTAACCTCGACCGTGATGTCTTAAAACTAACGATCAACCCCCCCGATTCCCTACGGATTTTGCCTTGGTTTAAGGGTACATCTCTTCACTCCTTTGATACCTGGCGTTGTAATTCCTCAACGTCTTCAGAGAGGTGGCGGGTCCCCGCAACCAAACCCCGGACTGTGGAGTCCCTAAATCCACGGATTATGAGGTCCTTAACCTTGACCGTGATGTCTTAAAACTAACGTCGGACTGTGGAGTCCTTAAATCCATGGACTATGAGGTCCTTAACCTTGACCGCGACGTCTTTAAACTACGATACCTTGAGAGATCCCTAACCCCGCGAAACACGGAAAAAGGTGATCACACCCGGCACTTGCAGGCCCTCGCCACCTGTAAGGAGGAAAAACTCTCTTATGAGATCCTTGCGACTCTAAAGGGAAAACCCTTTTAAGGATCCTCACGATTCTTAAGAAGAACTCACACCTATGGGATCCTCTCGACCTGTAGGGAGAAAAACTCTTCATGAGACCCTTGTGGCTCGCAAAAAAGCAAAAGCCTTAGGAAGCAGATCTTAACCCTGAGTCCTGAGCCATGGCTGTCCTGCAAGGAGATCAAGATAGAATATCCACAGAATACATGCAGTGAAAAGGAGACACATCATTGACAAGAAAAATGTATCTTTTATTCATAAACCAAAACGGGTACAAAGTATAATTTATGGAAGGAACAAAAAGAAAATACTCTCATCCATGAGTATGTACAAAAAGGAAGAAAAAGATACAAATGTTTCAGGCCGGCGGGCGATTCAGCAACTTGGTCAGCTCATCCTGCTTTTGCTGAGCCATGGCTTCATGACGCAAGATCTCCAGAAGACGAGCCTCCGCCTGAGCTTGCTGGGCCTGATATGAAGCGAGCCGGGCTTCAAGCTCTTTTTCAGTAGCCTTATGAGCCTCAACCCTCTCGCGAGTAAACGTGACGGCTTTATCAAGAGCCACCACCTCTTTGATGGACTCCTGTAGCACCCGCCACAGTTCATACGCTTTATTGGCCCTGGCTGTGAGATTGGCTTGAAGCTCGCCCAGCGCCTTAGAGGCTAGCTCCCTCTCCGAGAATTTGCGGCCAAGCCTCTTTTCACATGACGTCATGTTTGCCGCACATCGTGCTATCAGACCTCGCAATTCCGCTTTTGCAACCACGGCTTCTGAGGAAAGGCGAGAACATTCAAGAGCATACAAACAAGCCTCCACCTTCCTGCAGAACTCCACCCAGACCCGCACCACCTCCTCGCTATGATAGGTGGCGAGAAAAGGAAGAGAGCCGTTGGCTTCAGCGGCAAATGCTTCGGCCGTGGTCGTACTACCAGCACGGAGTTCCTCGATGAAAGAAGATAGGGAGACAAGGCTCAATTGGGCCAATCGCTCTGAAGCCCGCAAGGCATAGGGGCCGGACGGCATCACAATGCGCGATTCCAGAGCCATGGAAACTGGCAGGGCTGTTCAAGTTTGGCAAATGTTAGTAAAACTCTTAAACGCGGAACGAATGAGATTATAATAAAAATGTCACTCACCGATAATCATGCAAGTAGGAGCCGAAGGTTCCCCTGGCCCTTCGACGACCTCGACCTCATCGTCGGCTTCCAAAACTATAAGAGACATCAATGTCATTTCGCAAAATAGTAACAATGCGATGGTAAAAAAATGGCGAATGACACCAACCTTGCCCAGACGAGAGGACGATGCATTGAGGGGAGATCGCCTGCGGAGCTGCCATCTCCAATAAACGCTGAAATGACTGTCGGGGCGATAGATCCGCGATCGTGGCTGCCAAACCGCGCAATTCTGGGAAAAGATAAAAGGATTCAGACTATGAAAGGGTTGCTAAATTAAAACACGGAGGAATACCTTCAACAGTCCTCCCATTCTGAGCCGGAGGGATAGCAGCTTCAACGTTCTCCGTTATGACCTTAGGCTCCAACAAAGGGAGAGTAGTCCCGACTACCTCGCCCCTAGCCTTTGGGCCGCTCGCAGTAGGAGTCATTGGGGCGTAGGCCTCCAAAGGAGCCTCCTCCAAAGGGGCAAGCACGCCTTGGCCAAGAACCGCCGCTGGAAATTCCACCGCAAGAGGAGCAGCCTCGTCAGCCCCCTCCACATCCGGCAAGGCTTCATTGGGAGTTTCGGCGGGCTTTAGCTTTAATAGGCCCGTAGGAAGCTCCCCCAGCGTCGAAGATTCTGCATGATCCAAATAAGAATAATGATGTATATGCACAGGCATAAATAGTCGGAGAGACTACAAAGGAAGCACAACGTACCTATACGCAAAGAAGCCCTCAATATGGCTTCTTCAAGCCGCTGCTCCTTCTCAAGAAGATGGGCTCGCCGGGGTTCGAGCGTAGACTCATGACCGCCAGTCCACAAAGAAAGTGCATCAGCTGCGTCTTCTGAAGCGGCCTGCTTCAGAGCCCTCTCCCCCCATTCCTCCAAAGGGCCGATAAATCGCCGCCGAATCCACGAAGGGTCTTCGTAGAAAATTACAGCGGGGTAAGACTTCTTCGGAACCTTGGCGTTATGAGACGCGTCTTTTGAGCGCCGTATGGCCTCGGCCAACTGTGCAGCCTCCTCGTCAGCTGAACTCGGGAAAAGAAGTCCCGCGTCTGACCCTTGCAGGGCCAATGATTCGTCTTCAAGGATGGGCTCAGACTCCACCACAGAATCAAGCGGGGCAGTAGCCGCTTTCTTCCGCCGCTTAGACCCGGAGCCGGTCGCTGAGGATGACCGCTTCCTCCCTCTCGAAGCCTTAGGGCGGCGCTGGCCCACATCGCCCTCGGAGCCCTCATTCCTGTTACTCTCGCTCGGTGCCACAACCAAGGATGACATCGCCATTGTCGACGCCACAAGGGACGGTACCGCCGCCGGCAGAGGTGCTACTACTGGAGCCCGTCTACCCCGCGATCGGGAACCCAAGGGCATACCAGCTGTTGGAGTAAGGTCCACCCCTGACTCTCCCGGAATGAGGGCGGCGCCAATCTCCCTCAAAGGGAAGTGGACTGGAACCCTCGGTCGTAACTCAGCCCCAGGAGCCAGAGGAGGGGCATCGTGGCCAAGAAGTATCCTCCTTTCCTCGAGAATGATTGGGTTAACCCGATGAAGATACCAACCCGTAAATGCGCCCACGCATCGAGGCATGTACTCAGATTCAGAGACCATGAAATAAGAGCCGGTGTTCAGCCTCATAAAATGATGAGCAGCATCGCGAACAGCATCAAGCGAAGGGATCGGGGCGACCATAAAAGCCTCGAAAGGAACACCCTGGTCGTATCAAGCTGCCGGGCAAATCGATGCGGGTTGTACCGCATGAAAAGAGCCGCATTGTCCTGGCGAAACACCAAGTAACCCGGTCTGATTGCATACAAATGCGTGGCCTCCCGGGGCTTCAGAGAAGGTGCGTTGTCTTTCGACTGGTCCCAGAGTTGTTGGACGGGACCCGAAGGAGTAGACAAGACCCGATCAGTAAAAACCAACCCGCCAGCGGTGGCATGAGGAGAAATTAGTACCCGAATGGCCCCGAATTGAGTCGGGTCGGCGGCAGAAGCATCCACTAGCCGCATAAGTCGTGGAAAGGGGTAAGCATCGTAAAATGAGGGCCTCTGATGCATGGCGAACGCCCCCAATACATGCATTTCGATCCAGGACGTGAAATAATGAAGCGAAAAGTTCACCACATCTACGCCAGGCGTCGAGGTATTAGCCGCGGTGCCCAATCCATTATAGAGGTGTGCCAAGGCCGGGATGCCGATGGCCAACCGCGTCCCCTCAGCAATACGTTGAGCCGGGTAAATGACCGAGGCTCTCATGAAGCGGCGATGCATGGGGATAACGAACCAGCTAAGCCAAACACTGATAAACCCCACAAAGAATGTTTCCTCATCCATACCAGGTGCTGCAACGGATTCAAAAGACATCGGCGACACGATGGGAATATAATACTGTGGCAGGTCCGATTCAGCAGTCGGTAGCTTCTTCGGACCAAACCCAAAGGGGTCTCTGATGTTAGCAAATTTCGGAGCAGTCTTCGATATGATATCCTCACGAAGGAAGCAGGAAATGAAGCTTTTAAAAGTAACACCCTGCTCCTCAGATTCAGTGAACAATTGATCAAAGATACCCAGCGCCTTGATCAAATTGGGGCGCTTATGGCGAACAGCATTCTCAGCGGACAGGCCGTCAATCGGCGCAGACTCGGGCTCGAAGACATATTCGTCAGAAGGCAACAACTCCTCGTACAGTGCGCCCCTGATTGGCAATCCCGAGATTTCATAAAATTCTGCGAGAGAGATAGAGACCTCGCGATCTCCCAAAAGAAAAGTATTAGTGGGAAGATTCCACTGGTTCAAAAACGCCTTGACCCACCAGGCATGCGGGGACTTGTAATGGAACAGTGACGCATATATGGCCTGATAAAGCCCAACTTTCTGCAACCGCGCCCGATGGGCGGAAAGGATGTAGCGGGCCCAAAGAAGGTAGCCCGTAGGATGCCTGGGAGTGAGCCCTATCTTATAAATTTGCCCCCATGGGTGGGCCTCACCCTGGCAGATACGCCGCCCCAGTATGTCTATGGCCGGAATCGGATGGTTCGGAATACCGGTCGTCGAAGGCTCAAGCCTCCCCGTTGGAGTCCAGTTGGGCATTTCCACAGCAAAAGCTATCCTTGGAGGATCCATCGGTAAAAAGGGGAAAGTAGGCTCCGTTGGCACCGCGCAGAGAAAACTCCGACGACCTTGAATAATCTGACTATACCAAGACCCCCACTGAAGGAGGTTGGTACAGTTCGGGTCATGAGCCCGAATCATTGCCATCGCTTCCTCATCAGACGGTGACTGAGGAAAAGCCGCCTCCGAGCGAGAAAAGGGAAAGCGTGAAGCAGAAGCCATCGCACCTGAAATCCAACAAAAGAAGACCGTTAATAAGAAAATCAACGATGTTTACTCATGCATGAACATGAAGACTAGTGGGAGAAAGCAACAGCAAAGTTTCCTGGGACCATTGGCTATAAAACACATGGGCCCCACAGAATCCGGATGACGGCTCATTGATAATGAGACCAAACAGTTACAATAAAACAAAAGGGAATATCCTCATTTAATAAAAATGATGGCCATGCACATCACCCTAACAGGATCTGTCTCGGGCTCTACAGTGGATCCAATAAAATCAAAGGAATTGAATTCACACAAAAAGACATCATTACAAAGCCCCCATTGCATTAATTGCAGGAAGAACAACCTTGGGCCAAGAGACCACAGGAAGCCTCTGTGTGAAGAAATCGAGTTCTTCGTTGGAATTAAATTCCTTATTAAGAAAAGAGAATTAAATTCCCAAAAACATTTTTTGATGGAATTAAATTCCATGGGTTTGAACCGCCATCATCATCTCTTCAAAGATCATCTAAACCCTAAGAGATCTACAGTTGAAAGATTAAACAGTTTCATGTTCTTATGGAAAATATGAAGAAAGAAGGGTAAAAACCCTTGTTTTGGATTTAAAATCCAGGAAAATGTGAAGGTCCATCGTTGTCCAAGAACATTACCTGAGGAAAAAGGATTCCTTTTGAGCAGAGTTAAACTCTGAAAATATTTTAAAACAGAGAACTAAGCTCTGGAAGAAGAGAATTAAATTCTCAGAAAAAGTCCTCAGAAGAAGAAGATGAACAAAGTGAAGGCTCCTATGAAGAAACAGCGGTATTTATAGAAGACAATGAAAACGCTTCGTCTCCTTAAATCCCTAGAGGAATCCAACGGTCACAAGAGGTGACAGCGTTGCACTCACGTGCAGACACGTGAGAACAACGCTGTGGGGGCATTTGTTTCCTGATTTAAAATCAGGAAGCTTCTGTGAAAAGCTTCAGAAGAGGGTCACGTGCTTACACGTGACTAGCGGTCACGTGTTCGCACGTGACACCTGAACGCATCATTCAAGCAAGTTCAGTCTCCTGACAAAGTCGAAGAAAAGGGAGCTTCAGGAAGGGTCACGTGCTCCCACGTGATCAAGGTCACGTGTCGGCACGTGACATTTAAATTCAAGCAGCAAAGGCGCACATTGGTTCCCTGGTCAAGTCAAGGAAAAGAGCTTCAGAAAAGGTCACGTGCCCTCACGTGACCAGAGTCACGTGTTGACACGTGACGTTCAAGACAGCAGACCCGTTCTCCCGTTGAACCAAAGAAAGAGAGTTCAAACAAGGGTCACGTGCTCACACGTGACCAGGGGTCACGTGGTAGCACGTGATGTTTAAGCAGCAATCAGAAGACGCAGCGCAGAAGGCTCATTCCAAAGGGGGTCACGTGCTCACACGTGACCATGGGTCACGTGGTCACACGTGACCGGCTTTCAAAGCCCATTTTTGACGACAGAATTAAATTCTGAAAGAAATTCGAATCTTTCCAAAGGAAAGTAATTATTTGGGACCAATCAAATTAAAGATTCAGAGATGATTAAATATCATCTATCTATGGAAAATCTCGGGTTTGGAAAGATTTCCCCCTTAAATCTAACCAAAATAACAAAGGAGAATCTCTGGATTCAAGATCCAATAGTGAATAGAATTCACCTGATAATCCAAAGGCCCAAAAATGAATAATGGACGCAAATCAAATCTCAATGAAGATTCGTCAAAAAACTGATTGATACGGCTGCTTCTCCTATAAATAGGAGCCAAGGGACACAAAAAATAGACATACGCAGAGAAGAAAAGAGAGAAGGAGAAGAGCTTTGATACTCAGATCTTCTGCAAAAACCCTAGGTAAGAAAGGGAAAGCCTTTTGGAAAGAAAGAGAATTTAATTCTCAACAGAGTTTAACTCTGATATGTAAAAACAGAAGAACATATTTCTTCTCTCTTTGATAGAGGATCTGCAAAGCGCACATCTCCCCTTAAGGTTGAGAATTTAATTCTCAATGGGTCGAGATCCTGCCATGCAGATCCAAAACATAGAGAAGGAATGCAAGCTCGAGAATTTAATTCTCACAGAACTATAGGAATTTAATTCCTCCAAAATAAAAGTTAGGGCTGGACCCTATATCATGGGAATTTAATTCCTTCAGAACAAAAGAAGAAACAGGGTTTAACCCTAAGTAAAAAACCAGTTCTGTTGAAACATCAGGAATTCAATTCCCTTAATCATAATTTAACAGAGGATGGAAGTTTAAACTCCTTAAGAAACTTTTATTAGGGTTTAACCCTATTCAGCCCCTCGCATATATGAGGAATTTAATTCCTACAGAAAATTCAGAGTTAAACTCTATTCGAGAAAAAACAAAGTCTTCGAAAGGAAGTAGGAATTTAATTCCTCTGAAAATCTACAGCTCGAGGAATTTAATTCCTGAAAAAGATTAACAAAGACTCCAAACAAAATACATGAAGGCAGGGTCACGTGCCACCACGTGACCCCCTCAAGAGATATACAGAAAGCCCCTTGAAACAGCACCCCACGTGACCCACGTGACCCTTGACAAGAGGCTCTGATACATAGGCATATGAATGCCCGTCACGTGATGGCACGTGATGCCCTGAAAGATGTAGCAATGTCAGCAGAACAAACGAAGGGAGGGCGCTCTCACGTGCTGCCACGTGACCCCTCTTGCCTTAGTGTTTAACACTAAATTAAAACTCTCAAACCCAGTGTTAAAACACTGTTGGGCCTTAGCATTCAACGCTGATTAAAAAGCTTTATTTGCAGTATTCAACACTGATCTGTTTTAGTGTTTAACACTAATTTGAAAAGCCTTGTCGCTGGTGTTTAACACCAACTATCTCTTAGTGTTAAACACTAACTTGTCAACCTCATTCCCAGTGTTCAACACTGATTGCTCTGTAGTGTTTAACACTAGGTTTTGGCCCAATTGGCTAAAGGGATAGAGGCAAAGCCTCTCCCTCAATGAACCAACAAGAAGTCAATATTCCAGACCTGACTGGACTTAGCCCAAGCTGGCCATAAGTCCTCAATTTGTGATTAACTGGGCTAATGGGCTCATAACATAATTAATTAGTCTTGACCCCAAATTGGGTCAGGGACTATTCAAGCCGTTCCGGTTCTAGGGTACATCTCTTCACTCCTTTGATACTTGGCATTGTAATCCCTCAATGTCTTCAAAGAGGTGACTGGTCCCGATGACCATTCATGATATGGACTGTGGGGTCCTTAAACCCATGCCTAATGCAAAATTCCTGATTACGTGGAACACGGATAATGTCACTCTTTGACCCCGTGGGAAACGTCCAGAGCGGATCCTGGTCCTCGCAGAGCACGGCAGTGAACCCGTGTGAAGCATCCAGAGCGGAGCCTGGTCCTCGCTAAGCACGGCAGTGAACCCGTGTGAAGCATCCAGAGCACATACCGGACTGTGGAGTCCTTAAACCCACGGACTACGACGTCCTTAACCTTGACCGAGATGTCTTAAAACTAACAACGGACCGCAATGTCCTTAAACTACCAACGGACCGCAATGTCCTTAAACTACCCACGGACCAAAATGTCCTTAAACTACCCATGGACCGCAACGTCCCTAAACTAGAACAATAGAGCCCTTTCCTATGCTCTTTTGTTGGACCTAAACGGTCCCGTTTAAGTTGATCTTAGCCTTGAAGATGGCTAACGCGTCCTTAAACCCTCAAACATACTGGACTACGAATCCCCCAAATTAACTCCGGCTCAAGGGTACATCTCTGAACTCCTCTGACATCTGTCGTTGTAATCCTTCAACGTCGTCAGAGAGGTGATGGGTCCCGACAGCCATACAGACGATGGACCACTATGTCCCTAAACTGGAACATTAGAGTCCAAACACTCTTTTGTCGGATCTAAACGATCCCGTTAAGTTGATCTTAGTCACAAAGTTAGACTAACGTATCCTTAACAAACGTTTGAGTTGATCTTAGCCTCGAGTAGGGCTGACGTATCCTCAAACCAAAACCCCCCCCCCCAAAACCAAATTTAAGATAATGCGGATTTGGGCTAGTCCACGCCCTACGGGCGACGACATAACTCAGTCTCCGTAAACAATCCACGGGCAATAAAACAAACACCCACGACACGAAGTGACCATCTGGAGAAGGAGAAAGTTGTTACCGCAATGCGGTAGCGTAATTAACTGCAGGGGCTTGCGCCTGCAGGGAAGAGCGTCCCCACAATCAAAAACCCCTCAAACGAGGGGGAATCTGACGAAGTCTGCTACATCGGTCGCATCCGTTTAAACCTTCGATACATGGTGCCATAAATCAACTTGGCATCTTCGGAGAGGTGGACGGATAGCACCAACTAGCATCTGCCCCGAACCTAACGCCTCAGACGTCCCGACGTCCCGGCCGCCGTTCGGAGGGGAACATCTGGCAAATCAAGCACTACAAAGTCACACAACTCGTTTTTATTTTCAACTGGTGAACTATTTGGGACAATCGATGGAAAACCGGAGTTGTGGGCTTCAAGTGGGTATGGGTAGGTCTGATTTGGGAATGTGTAAAACTCGCTCGCTCCTCTCAAGTTCTCACTCTGTCCAACCGTCTCCTCATACATTGGAAAATTTGGAGCTAGTTGGAAACTAGCTACCAGTTCACTAGGTTGTATAAGGGCGGCAATGGACGCATCCACATTCCTAGTCATTTTGTTTGTTGCTAAAATATACGCCTCCAACGACTGTTCCAAACTAAACATGGGTTGTGAGGGGGTTTCGGTAAAAGATTCAAAATTGTTTGGATACGTGAAACTCCCAAATGGCTGTGTAGAAGCAATATCTAGTCAAGGTGGGAAAGTCGGGTAGGACTGGTAGGAAGTGGATGGTTGGACAGGAGTAGGATCAATATGTGGATAAAAAGGTGAATGGACTTGTTGATCCCTATAACTGGATGTGTGGAGAGGAGTGAAAGATCGACTACGAGATTGTGCAATGTGCTCAGCAATAGACATCGGCTTAGGAGTTACAACAGGACTCGAAAAAGTGGTATCAACGTACGAAGGTGGTGAAGGTTGACATGGTTGACACAAAGTGGGTTGTGACATCGAACTGTTTCTCCTAGACGCTTCTATTTGATCTTTCAAATAAATTTTGGGCACGGAGGGATCTTCCTTAAATCGACCGAAACAATTGACGTACGAGGCAAAGTTAGGTTCGGGGTACCAAAGTTCGGCAAGAGATTTATGATGTGGGGTACCCATGATAGAAGAAAGAGAAGAGAAAGAAGGTAGGTGGTGCAAGGATTTCTTAGCGGCAAACTTTGCAAGTTGTGTTAAAAAAATTCCTTTTTCCTTTTTCTCTATATTTGGAATTTTTTGCCAAAAAGATTTTTGATAAAGGTATGCAAACAGAAAAGATTACTTGCAATCAATTTTTAATTTACGCGCGGCTCAAAGATTCCTGCACAAGATTTGTTATTTGGAAGAGGGAAGATTTTTAAAGCGCAAAGAATTCTGCAGGAGATTTGACAAAAGATATATTTTAGGTTGCAGAAAGGGGTAAAAGGAAACAAACAGTGAAAATTTCACGCGATGAAGAGCCAGAAGGACCGCGGATTAGCGGCGGGAAGCGGCTTGCGCGGCGGAAAGGCGGCGGCGTTGAGTCTTCAGGTCTCTGAAAAAATTCTGGTGTTCTGTTGGTCCAATTCCCTTCCGTTCTGATCTACCTTTTTCTGTTTCGCACTCTGGATTTTTCCAGATCCGTCGATCCTGCAAAGATTCACAAAAAATACCCTTCCCAAAAAATAACAGATGATATATTTTTATATATTTATTTTTTTTGATTTTTCAGTTTTTATGATTTTTTAATTTATATTAACCCGAAATTGCAAAAAGGAAATAATACGCCATCCCCGGCAATGGCTCCATTTGATTAAAGTGAAAATATTTCTAAACCGCAATCAAGAACGGCGTCGCTTGGTATCTAGCTGGTGAGTACGGGTCGGTCCACAGGGATGTTGTGAATTTCATAATCGCTCTAACGAGTTAATTCCGATAGGAGTCGGATTGATTTATTAAATCTAAAAACTAAATCTATCTATACTAAAATTATCTAGATCTAAATCTTGCTAGGATTAGGTTTAGGAATGGTTTGGAAATGTAAATAAATCTCACCGCTTTCTATACCCAAATTAGGATCTAAGAGGAGTTATGGTAATTATTAATGAAGGGGATTAGATCCATTCGGGAAGGTATTCATTCCTCTAGATTCTTGTCCTTCCTTTATCAATCCTTACCCTAACCTCCATGGAAAACACGCGCAACCGGGCCTTTATACTACGGTATCACCGCTACCTCGAGAGATAGGGTACCGTAGGGCACGGTATGTGCATGTATGCATGGAGTTCTATAAGAAAGTATGATGGGCAAGAAAGGGATGAGAGATCTCATCTCTCAAAAGCCTTCCCCAAAGCTAACCCTAACAAGCGAGGAGACTACTCGCTCATTAGGGAATTGAAGAACATTTATCTAGGACAGGGAATTAAATCTAAACTAGAGCAATTAAATAAAACTACTTCAGATGGCTCTCTCCAAACATTTACACAGAATTGTCAGATCTGAATAGATGATATGAAAAGAGGCATCGATGCTCTCCAAAAGAAATCTGAATTTTATTAATGAAAGGAGGCATGACCTAATACAATGATTTGGGTATCTATTTATAGGACATAGAAACCCTAGGTTACAATTGATTCGCACGTCTGCATTTACCAAAATATCCATAGGAAGACCTAGTCAGAGTAGACTCCAAGCTTTGGTAAAATTTTATGTCTCTGTCTGCTTAACCTTGCCGCGGAACCGCGGCCCGAGGCCTGGTTTGGCCGCGGTTCCGCGGCCAAATAATGGTTTTGGAGTCTGTACTTTTTTGGGCTGGATGTGGGCTTTTTGAAATTCCTGTTTCTTCAGTACTTTTAGCAAATTTGCTTCTAAGTTTCTTCCAGATCTCCAGTGAACAATTGCAGTGGACTTTTAACCGTTCACTTTGTAATCTTGGACCTTGCGTTGCCTTGTACTGATCTTTGTGTAGGCTTTATCAAAATCCTTCTGTTTGCTGATCAAAGTCTCACTTTTGCATCATCTTTTACCTTTTTCACTGTTTTAGATCCAAGAACCTGTAACCTGTAATATGTAGCAGACATGCGTCAAAAGCACATGTTTATTTATAAAACGAACCAGAATGGGGAATATAATAATGCAATATTATGGTATGAACAATGGGTAGGTAGCTACCCGCTAGGGATGGACCGGACACGAAAGCTGCTCGGTGGCCTCGTAAGGAGAGCTTTAGATCCTTAGCATAGATGGGTAGGAAGCTACCCGCTAGGGATGGACCGGGCAGGGAAGCTACTCAGTGGCCTCGTGAGGAAGGTTTTCGATCCCCGGCGTAGATGGGTAGGAAGCTACCCGCAAGGGATAGACCGGGCAGGGAAGCTGCTCGGTGGCCTCATGAGGAAGGCTTTCGATCCTTCGCATAGATTGGTAGGAAGCTACCTGCTAGGGATGGACCGGACAGGAAAGCTGCTCGGTGGCCTCATGAGGAGGGCTTTTGATTCTTAGCGTAGATGGGTAGGAAGCTACCCGCAAGGGATGGACCGGGCAGGGAAGCTGCTCGGTGGCCTCGTAGGGAAGGCTTTCGATCCTTAGCGTAGATGGGTAGGAAGCTACCCGCTAGGGATGGACCGGGCAGGGAAGCTGCTTGGTGGCCTCATGAGGAGGGATTTGATCCTCGGTGTAGATGGGTAGGAATCTACACGCCAGGGATAGACCGGGCAGGGAAGCTGCTCGGTGGCCTCGAGATGAGGGCTTCGATTCTCGGCGTAGATGGGTAGGAATCTACCCGCCAGGGATGGACCGGGCAGGGAAGCTACTTAGTGGCCTCGTGAGGAGGGCTTTCGATTCTTAGCGTAGATGAGTAGAAAGTTACCCGCTAGGGATGGACCGGGTAAGGAAGCTGCTCGGTGGCCTCATGAGGAGAGCTTTCGATCCTTAGCATAGATGGGTAGAAAGCTACCCGCTAGGGATGGACCGGGAAGGGAAGCTGCTCGGTGGCCTCATGAGGAGGGCTTTGTCAGCGAATCGGTGGAGTGTCAGTCCCATTCTCCTGACGCTTGGCCATCCCAGTGTATGCGATCAATTTTTTTCTCGAGGGCCTCGAGTCGGTGGTGGTAACCCGAGGATTCTGCACAGTCGGAGTGGTGACTATTGGCACTCCGGGTCTGTGCCAGGGTGCGGCTTCGATTCCGCTCTATCAGGTGTTGCAGATCCTCGGGTGAGGTCCTTCTCAAGTGGTCCCAGCGTTCGTCGTTCGCGCGCCCCCGTCGGGAGGGGAGGTGTCGGTCATGCCTGGAAGCAGGAGAGCTGGCTGATACCTCCTCGGGAGAAGAGAACGCGCGATGGGTGACGGGGCTACAGCCCAGTCTTTCCCGGGACCGCGGCGTGGAGCCGTCCGGCACCTAGCGGGCTATGGAACCAATCGCCACGTGAGGGTCGAGGTGGCCGGAGTCGGCCCGCAGGCGCTCGGTGTCGCTGTGATGAGGGTGAGGGAGATCGAGGGCTCGAGTATGCTCATCCGTCCTTCGGCGGACGTTGCTATCCCGGGGAAGGGGAGTCACGGTCTGGTGGGTAAGTCCCGCCGCTTGAACGCGGACGAGGGCATCCACTATCGAGGTAAGCCTGTCTATTCGGGCGGATAAGGCGATGATGGCATTGGGAGGAGGAAACGAGCCGTTCCCGCCTCCGTTGTGGAGGAGACGGCGACTTGTACTGGGATCGTCACGGTTCTCGCTCGCCATTGGGTTGAAGGTGGAAGATCAACTTTAATAAGTGGAAGAAACTTTCGAGTTCCCACAGACGGCGCCAACTGATGGAGGTCTAGATCTCCTTCAGTTGCTATCCTCCATCGATCTATAGCGAGCGTAGGTGAACAGCTGAGATTTGACTTGAAGGTTGTCTCCTTAAGCGCGTGGATCTCAATGGGCTGATTTTGCGATGTAAGCCGAGCTATCTGCAAGGAAGTCCCGGGGTGGGTGACCACCGTAAGACCCTCCGACGATCAAGTTAGCCGAGGAAAATGAGCAGAGTAGCGGCTTATTGGATTAAAATTGCCTTACCTGAGTCGTCTGAGAGAGGGGTTTTTTATAGTAGTCGCATGGAGCGAGCAGGCGCGAGATCTTCGCCTTCGGTTACGCCCCTGACGTTACACCTGCGTAGATGACGGGATCCCTCCATTAATGACGGGATACGCCCATTAATGGGAGGATGCGCCAGTGTGGGACGCGGGACGTGGGGCGGCGGATATCTCGCTTTGGCGAGATACGCGGAGCCGTTGCGGAAGAGCTAAGGTCTCGTGCTCTCATTTGACCGTGAGAGCTGGGGAGGCTTAGCTCGGCATGAGGCTCGGAGATGAGCTGGAGGCCGAGGAAGCTCAGCTCTGCAATAGCTCGGAGACGAGCACAGGAGGATGGGCGCCAGTTCGGTGGCTTTGTCGCTCTTGGGCAAGAGGCGGAGTGTAAGCTCAGGGATGGACTGAGGAAGGTCATCAATGCGCCACACTGATTTTACCTCGGTAGCCCCCTAGGGGTCTAGTGAGCTGCCACGGGTGACACCTCATCCGAATTCCTACTTATGAGCATCATCAGATAGTTTGGTAATGAATGTATGTCATGACACGAGACTCCACTAAAAATCACTTAACCTGAATCTCGTGTATCGTTGTTCCGTAGGTCTGACGGAGCTTAACTCTTGTTGGTTCATGGATTTGACGGACTACTCTTGTATGCACGCATACCTTCACTATTGCAATACAACAAACACGTAACAGTAAAACTGCCATACTTATATAGAACTACCATGCTCATATAGTTTGCCATGTCTACTTGACATATCATGCTTGCGCATCTCAATACGCTATTTTTCATACTTACTCATTTACTTGTCATTATATCACTTTATTTTATCATCATACCTTTAATGGGGACTTACCGAGCACAAAATCGCTGACGGACATTCTGTTGTTTTTCTGTCTTCTTTGGGGATGTTCGTCAAGTGACTTGAGGACATGTGGAGTGATATGAGTAGAGATTAAGCCGACAGTGGAGGACTATTCTCAGCTGACTTCACTGGCCGACAACGCTAGTCCTTTTTTCGTACGCCTACTTGTTAAGGCTTTTCTTTTTTTCTTGTTTATTTCTTGTATCAGATATTACTTTATCTCGACTCTTGTTTATTTGTAGGAACTGAATGTAATAATGTAGTTGGATTTGTGCTCTCGTTTAATTCTTGCTTATTATATATTGCTTATGATACGCTTAATATATTTATTTCGAGGACCCTTCTCGGTATAAATACGCCACGGACTTCGTCACATGTCTGCTACTTCTTTTGGGAAGCGGGATGTGACATGTTTTCTATAGATTAGTTTTTAATTCGGTGGGCTTTAAAAAAATTTAAAACCTGCTTGCTACCCACATCGTCCCCACCCGACTGAACCCGTCTTATATTGTATGTAATTATTTAGTTGTAGTATTTGGTAGTTGACCAGTTGGTTATGTAATTTAGATACTAACTTCATTTTACCCTATTTGTAATATTGAAGTTTTAAGATATAATAATTGAATTTTAAAAGTTATAATTGCAACTTATTTTGACATTGTCTGGTGTTTAATTCGACAGATTTATCTAGTTTTACTTCTTTTATCGTTTTAGAATTATAACGAAAGCCCACATCAAACTATCTAAACGCGAACCCAAAAACCGAACCCACTCATACCCGTGGGGTTAGGTGTGGGTTTAAGAACCCATTGTAATGGACGGGTGTAAATAACAGGTTTCGGGTTCAATTTTTTTCCAACAACCCGCCCAACCAACTTATGCACACCACCAAGCAGAATATTTCATTTTTTATGAAGTACAGATGGCAAATAACTATTTAAGAAAAATTGAAAAAACTTTATGTTGAGAGTGGGATTTGAACCCACGCCCTTTCGGACCAGAACCTTAATCTGGCGCCTTAGACCAACTCGGCCATCTCAACTTTTGATATCTTTTATTAATATTTATTTATATAATTGTTAAATTTATAGAGATCATGCATGTTGCATTCTTATGATATTGTAGCTCACACGTTTAGCACATAGATAATTCGATGCATTCTCCAACCTCAAATCAAGCTAAATTTCATGATAAGTTGGCTAAAACTTTACCACAAGTAATTAACTCTATATAAACATGTCCTCTACTAGCCACAATCTCAAAACCCTCTTCAAATCATGGATTCAAAGGGCGCAAAGTTGGTCATGATCCTAGCGTTGTTCGTCGCAATAATCTATGTCAACGGTTCGACTCTGAACGGTTCACCTAGTGACCCATCAGTGGATCCCATTACAGAGCTAACACAGTGCCTTTCTGGATGCGGCTCGATAGTGACCTCATGTGTGATCCAATGCTACAAATCAGTCGAGTCTGCGCTGCCATTATGTGTTTCAGATTGCGGGAAGGATAACCTAACATGCTTGTTTTCATGCGTCAAGATTCCTGTCCCTACACCGGCTTCTTCTACTATCTCTGATAAGAAGGTGCTTTAGTTGAATGAAACCCGACAAGGCTCTAAGATTTGAATAATTAATGCATGTGGTGGTTATAAGGATTTGGATAATATAAATCTAAGGCATGTTACATTTATAAGATATGAGTAATTAAGGCGTGTAATGGATATAACCGTGAACTATATATATTGCATGAAATGCTTTATATGTAAAAGTTGAATTTTATGATTTTAAGTGCTAAGTGAGGTAATATTAAGGGTGCTATATACACTTAACCCAATTTTTTTGAATTTTTACACAAAAAGTCCCAATATTTTATCTTACACCTGTAACATGTGCCCATCATATCTAAACTGAATTATCTTAAACTATTAGTTAGACTAAGATTTATATTTTCAGCTCTTTACTTTCAATATCGATAAATACGACAAATCGGTTGAGAACATAGCTAAGCCGGAGTAAGATTGGGCATCAACAAAACCAAGATCCGTCACAGCTCTTTCAATTTGGCTCTAGCGATGCCGCTGATAAAGGAAACATGAAATCCCAAATATTAGCGATAATTTACAACTTTTTCGAAATTATTTATCTATGGTTTGAAATCTTTTTTATTATTAATATAATTTTAAATCCAAGGTTATCAAGTATAAACTACTCGTAATTACTCCTATACAAAACTTCAATTCTTATGGTTTGTCATCTTAGAATAATCCTTAATTTAATATCTCGATCCCTCGTTTGATATGATTGCAGAGGCTCCATCAGCTCTTGATAAACTCGTGTAGCAACTCCTAAGATTACAGTCCGATTCCGAACAGAAACAACATCTCTTAAACCCATGTAACTCACATTTAGCTTCGGTTCATAACATGTGGAGGAGGCCAGCAAATGAAAATGATAAAAAAAAAATTGTGGTATAATAATGCCACAATCTCATGTTAAGAGCTCTTCATTATAATTGCATCCTTGTAAAGAGCTCTTCATTTTGATTTCATGCACCAAAAATTAGTTTTCTTTTCTTCTTTTTTCAATGAAGAAAAAGTAAAAGGCCATAAATGATACATTTCTTAAGAAGAAAGCCATCTCTATAAAAAATTTCCCTTTTTCTAGTTTCTTCACAAGATATTTTTAAGGCTAAAATGTAAGAAACTCTCTTCATTTTTGTCATAAAAACAAGTAACCTCCTTAACTTTGAAAATCTACACCTTGTCCCGAAAATTTGACACTTCAGCATTTTTGTTTTCGTCTTTCCTTAATTGCTCTTGCTTCATTTCTTCGCAAATTTTCTTCCCCTCCTTTCCTTTCAAAATTCTCCAATTCAATTTTACATGATATCTTCTTCTCCTTTCCTCCGATGAGTAAATAACTAAATATGGATTCAAGGGAATATGGATTTAAGGAAAAACGTTCAAAGAAGAAAATATTCGAGTTAGTCAATTAGAATTGATTCAGATACCCTTATGTATAGAAAAATCTCAATGATGGAAAAATTAATGGAGTTTGGGTTTATGTGAACGGTGAGTGTTTTTGAAATTAATGGGAGTTTCCTGTTTTTCTTGAAAGAGTAAGAGGGCTTTCCTTTATTTTTACCCTTTTTTTACAACCAATTACACTTACAAGATAATCACCATATTTATCAGATAACCACTGCATATAAAAAAGCGTCTTTTAAAAAGATGTGAACATACATGGAGTAGTAGTCATCTGTCAAATACGACACTTTTATTGCAAAAAGTTATAAGGATGGCATAATGACATCGAGAAATAAAAAAACTGCTAATGTACAGGAGCAACTCAAAACTGCCGTTACATTCAAAGCCGCATTTTTTTTAAATATTCTTGACTTTAATATTGTTTCAACAATGTAATGTTTTTATGAAGCATGCACCATGATTATTTTTCCTTTTATTCTTCCTTCCATCAACAAACAGTGAGGCTACCCCAAAAGCGCAATACACACAAAAGGCCATAGCTCATACCGGTAAAACTTTTCTTTCAAAATGTTTAGTCACTGGTTCTGTTCTTGCATGCTAAGATATTGATTAGCCCAACGATAGCCTGTTTTGACCTGTATGACAAAAACATCGTCAATAAAATTACTAGAATTCCTTTTTCATGCTATTAATTACTAGAATTTAAAAAAAATAATGGTAATAACCAGTTTTTTAAGAAATTGTAAATAGAATCATGGGCATTTTCCCCGTTTTTTCTACTGTTTCTTTCCAACATAGTCTTGTTTTCCAACAATTTTTTCCATGGACAGAAAGTAACATCAACTGTTGTCAAATTTTGTGGTGGTAGTTTTCTGATACACAGGTAAACATAAGTCCGTTTAAAATGCTGGGTATAGCATAATATATAACTTTGCGCAAAATCCATTTTTACATCATGATAATTCATCGCATGCAGCATGAGAATGGTTAGTAGAGTGTAATCAAGGGTTCAGTGAAAATATCTGAAGTCTTGAGGAAACGTGTAACCATTTTAATTTGAACAATAAGAGGAGCATAAAGCTAATCAAGAAATCAATCACCTTTGTGGAAGGAATGCAACACCTTCTCGTCTCGGAACATAGATCCCTTGGTGGGAGTCCTCAGTTGTCGCCTCAAAACTTAAGCATGACTATATTTGAGAGAGCGATATATAGAGGGGGGTGTTGTGTCTGAAACAAATGTTGCTGCATTGGGAGAGTGAAGGCATGTACATGACCCTGCAAACACATATTTTCATAAAATTTAAGCAACTCTTTTTAGTACAAAACAGAGGCTAGATGGAAAAATTTAAATGGCTTGCATAAAACTAATTCACCTATTATATAATTCACACATCTCAATAGCTGTAGTGCACATGCTGCAGGGGTGGAATTGAAAAAAAGGAAGAGAATGAATCACCGCAGTGCAAATGCAGTGCATCTACTAGAATAGCATTAGCTATTTTAGCTTATTGAGCTTACCACGCGCTCAAAGAATCATGAACCACAATTTTCTAGGTGTCTGAATGTTGTTCTCAAATATTATGAGAGTACATGAATCGTTCCTTTTGTACTATAAGTACATGCATCAAAATCGATATCATACCAAGAAGAAAGAGCCAAAAGGTATATTGAAATCATGAGACATGAATATGAAATAATCAAAGAGTACAATGCATGCATGAAATCAGTCACTGTATCCATTGCAAATTATGACCACCATAATATGGAAAGATCATAATATCAATTTACTAACCTGCCAAGTATATATCACTTGAGGGTCTATAAATTATGCACAAGCAAGACAAAATAATACAGTGGGTAGGCTGCAATGAAGTTTTTTCGATAGGAATATCTAGAGAGAGAACGGAATATTGGATGGTCATTGCATTCTTGAGGTTACTTCCTGGATCATACTTTGTATTGAGGACGAGGATCCGACTCCATAGAACAGAAATACTGGTAGTAAAGACTAAAGAGGACAGGTACATATTACTTAATAATCCAGTTCAGTTTTTTTTTTTGTGTGCAACATAAAAGAGTAAAAAAACTCGGAGGCATAGCCTTCAAAATGACAGTAAACTCACCAGAGTATTGACTCAAAACTAAGTGGTTTGTTTTTGCCGTTTTGTAAGGAAACCGAAAATCAAATATTCCTACAACCAGTAAAGCAGGTAAAACTACAACACACTTTGCATTTACATCTGAAAGAATGCAGTCGTAACAAAAGGCTGAACCATGTTTTGCATAAATAAGTTTCTAATTTTATTGAATATTTCATGGCATATTATGTGTTGCAGGGGATAAACAAACCCTCGGGGAAGCTGGAATTTCTCACAGCAATAAAATTGAGAACTTAGGATTTACATTAATCCTCGGCTTCCTTGTGCTTCTATCGAACCAGTTCAAACGTAATTAGAATCGTTTATTCCCGACTTGATTATAGGCCAGGGTACACCAAAATACCCCTAACTATCATTATTCACACAAAAATACCTTAAAGCTTTTTATTATAGTAAACTCCCACCGTTGTGGTTTTAAGGAAGTCTTTTTCAACAGCATTCCCTTAAATGGAGCACTTCAATGGAAATGTACTTAAAAACACTTTGCGCCAGTTTAGTGAAAACTGATCATAGTTAAGAATAGTTTAGCATAATTTTGCCTTATTTTTTTATTTTTTTTATTTTTGAGAAAGAGCAGGGCTTAAAGAGCCCGTCTCATAAACATTAATATTAAAAAAAGTAAAACGATTCATCAGTATACAAGCAAAGGAAAAAAAGATTTAGAATATTTACAAACCTCAACCTTAAATATATAGCCCAAAGAATGATCATGATTCAGTACACTCTCACGACATGTTTTGATTTGATAGGTTGTAACCAATGCTAGTACTGTACGTCTCAGTTGCCACTGCAGCACAATTACACTTGGAAATCAACTTCGAGAAAATGGAGATCGATCTTTCATGAAGAAATCGGGGAAATGGAACTACTACAGTACTATTAAAAGATATCAGCAGCACATGAGAACAAGCAAAATGCCGTTCTAATAGCTTGCATACTATACAGGAAATAAAATTAGCTCAATTGTTATATGTATTCTAGCAATTATATCTCATAGTACATGTAATCGTAAAACAGACAATTAAAAACCCATGCCACTTTATCAATTTTATGTCTTGTGGTGGATGATACACGGAAGGATAAGTAATTGGTTGCACGATGGATTCTAGCGTTGCAAAGAAACCATCAATTTTCTCTCTTCTGCTTTCCTAAGATATTTCTCTGAAGTTTCATTGCTTTGATCTAATAAGAAGCGCCCTTGCACGATCCTTTTAAGGGTTGCCATTCAATGAGATATTAGATGCTTTCCCAATATAACTATATACTCCTCAACATATGTATATCTCTGTCATTACAATTTGTTTACCGCAAATTTTCACTACTATACAAATAGTCCATGTCTACCAGGCAAACATGCTACTGAATCCAAAATTGTGTTGCAAAGTTAACAGGGGGCAAAAATATTTGTACTAAGATGTCCAAATTGCATCCCCAAATAAACAAATGAGGCATAAAAACAATTCAGTGAACTTGCTCACCATAAGATGATACCATATTGAGATAAAAATTGCAAGTATATGCTACTGACAAGCATGATTCACAACTTTATTGTACAAAGACCTTAACAAACAATGTTTAGCCAATTCTCTATATCTTTCGAGTCAAAGCTACAGTCATTTTGCCACGTTGAAGAGAAATCATAGAGCTTCCGATATTCCAATAATATGGGCAAATGTTTGTTGGTGTTTGTCACGTCCCGCTTCCCAAAATACGGAAGTTGAGGGTGACTAGGCTAGCCATGCTCCTACAGTCACGTAGTCACACTTCGACTTCTAGCGGTACATGGTAAACAGTAAACACAACATAAGTAACGAGAATCACAATCAATAAATCTATTACATTTAAATGAATCAGAGGGCAATGGATGCAAATCTGTAACATCAAGGGAACTGATCAGATAGTGACAAAGGAAATGATTGCACTGGCGTCGTTGGTCTAGATCTCCGCAATATCCTCGAAATAGGGTAGTTCCTAATCTGGGCTAAATCCACTTCTCACTCTGAACATACACATTTGTCAGGACGGTGCAATATTATAATATACGATACATAGTATGTTGCAGAAATAATAAGTATGAACTAGAAATCATAAAGTAGCAACATGAAGACATGAAACAATACGAACATATGGACAGTGTAACATAAGTGTCATGGCAAAGTATCATAAGCATGACAATTCTATTCTAACGTTTGTTTGTAGTTCAATAACAAAAGTATGTGCGTATATGAAAGTAATCCGATAAACGCCACGGACCAACGACACGTTTAGTATAAGGCATCGTAAACCCCACAGGACAACGGCACACGGAAATCATGTTAGGTGATTTTTATATGGACTCTCGTGCCACAACATGCATTCATTACCCAACCACCCCTTATCTCAGATTAAACTATAAGTTCACGTATTAGATTAGTTGTATACAAGTATGCATCATTTTCACGATTTACGCTTTCATTTATATCACTTTCATTATTAAACAATTTCACTAACGTACTTGTCATAACCCAATTGATACCACTTATCACTCAACAATGTACTACAATCATTAGGGTATCAATGTAATTGGTCACTAAACACTGAGGGTATAACAGTCACACGATATGATAAGAATGCAATAAATAGGCTTTAGTTGAATAAGGGCGGCCGGTGTCATATAGGTTGCGAAATTCATTATAAACCACACGTGCATAATCGGACAAAACAATATAAAAAGCATATGAAGTATACTTGCTTATCTAAGCAGTAAAATTGGTTTCATGTCAATATACATTCTGGTTTAAAAGTTATGTTCATTTTAAAACAGGGATGTGCTGCTGGAATTCCAATTTCAGAACTGAAAGTACAACTTCAAACATAGTTTTCTATAGATTATGATCAAAATCAAGAATCTCTACAGCTGAATAAAATCTAACCCTATCGGTCAGATTTCCAACGCAATAGACGGATCAATAATAGCCGCTGTATATAGAGAGATATGTTCAGTTTAAGGTCAACATGTATAAAGCGTCACTGCAGAAAACTGCAGGATATGTCGACAATATAGAATGTATTTAAAATATAAAACAGTGACGGAATTGAGTAAAATCAGTGCCATATGAAAGATAATTCAATTATCTAGCAGGTATATACAAGGAGATAATGGGGTTTAAATACATGTATTAACAGAGAATACTGCTCTGGACTGCAGTCCAGAACCGTACTTCTAGCCAAATTCCATTATATTAACTTGTGAATATACAGTAACCATCTACAGAGGGTTAGGGGTTATTTGGTCAGTTTCGATACGAGTCCTAGAACATTTCATTACAAGTTATATTCAATTGACTGTGAATTTTACAATGCAAAGTATACGGCAAATTCCAGATTTTACGTAACCAAATGGGAGCGTCATTTTATAGTGTAAACGTCAATATTTTCAACCCAATTTGCTACACGATATTCATTATCAGTAAAGAGGTTTATTGGTCAAAATTTCCGCCATTTTGAAATAGGTTATCGATTACGACAACCGCTGCTAACATTTAAAATATATAGATATTTAAATCACAAGTAACATGTAACAAACCAATTAATATAACCATATATAAATGTATATGAGAATAATGGAGGAAAGATGCCATAGGAGGGAATTTCCTCCTATGACTTCGAAAAATTATAGCATCCCTCATTTTTTTTCCAACGTCGGCACCCATCATCTTCATCGTTATCATCTAAGATGTGGGTACACCAAATTTCATGTGATTCTACAACTTTTTCACCGTTGATTTAACAATGTAAAAAGTTATGTTGTCGGTAAACCATTAATTTTGAACCCACTAAATCAACGGTGAAAAAGTTGTTGAATCACATGAAATTTGGTGTGCCCACATCTTAGATGATAACGATGAAGGTAATAGATGCCGATCGTCGGAAAAAATGAGGGAGGATGTATTTTTCGACGCCATAGAAGAAATTCCCTCCCATGGCCTATTTCCTCCATTATTCTCTCTCTCTCTCTCTCTCTCTCTATCTATCTATCTATATATATATATATAGCATGATTAAGCAAGTGAGAAAGTTCGTTTACCTTGGGTCGCTGGATTGGAAGCAACACGGACGTCAAGGGATCGCCTCAACACACGAGACGTCGTGTTGCTAGACACGGCGTGTGACGGGTGCGCGGTGCGTGCGTGGTGCGCGCTGGGTGCGGTGCTGGCCCGGTGCGTGTGTTGCTGTGGCCCGGTGCGTGCTTGGTGCTGGCCTGATGTAGTGGTCCGGGCGTGGCCTAGGCACGGCCCGGGCTCAGGTGCGACGAGGCGACGATGGCTACAATGACAGTGGCGGCGGCGGCGTAGGTGACTGGAGCAGCAGCAGCAGCGAGCTTGCTCGGCAGATGCAGTGCGGGCTCAGCTTGGGCTTAAGGGGCTCGGGCTCGGCGATGGTTGCGGCGTCGGCGATGGTCACGGCGACGGCGACTTGGACAGCGATGATGATGGCTTGAACGACGTCGAACGCGGCAGAAGCAACGGCGACGGTTTGGCGAGGGTGAAGGTTGAGGTTCGATGATGATGGCTTGAACGACGTCGAACGCGGCAGAAGCAACGGCGACGGTTTGGCGAGGGTGAAGGTTGAGGTTCGGGTGTTGTTTTGATGGAGGAGGTACAATGGTGGCGGAGCTCAATTGTGATGAGCAGAGTAGAAGCTCGGCAACGTGGAGGTCCCGCTAGTGGTCTCTGCCGATGAACGGAAGTGATCGACGATGGGTGGACGGTAAGAAAGGCAGCCGGGTGGCGCCGGTGAAAGTGGCTAGGTGGAGTCGGTTGTGGTTGCGGTTGCGGGTGGAGTTCGGCGGTGTTAGGTGTTGCTGGTGGTGGAGGTTGATGGAGGAGGAGGAGCTCGGCTATGGAGGTTTGGTGAGATTGAGGGGGAGAGAGAAAACAAGAGGATGAAGAACGGAGAAGGAGAAGGTAGAGAAGAGGTCTGCATGTGGGGGGAATTGAATAGGGTTAGTTTTTGCAATGAGTTTTATTTTTTGTTTTAAAACATCCAATTAACCATTAAAGACTATTAATAAAATTTAATAAGAACTAAAACTAAATTAATAGCCATTAATGAAAATAAAACGTGAGGGGAGAGGGGGTAATCAAGGCACAGTAACATCTTCCAATTAATGTGGAATTTTTGGTTTGAATATTTAAAATAAAAAGGGTTTGGATATGTTAAGGTAGTTGGGCTAAGGACCAGGCTAGGGATGTGTGGTTTGGGTTTAGGTTAAAATAGAATTTTGATTTAAAGAGAAGGAGAAAGGAAAATTTAAATAGAACAAATAGGGAAAATATATATTTAAGATGCGGAAAAATATGGAAAAATATTGGAACAAAGTTTTACTAAAATACGGTGCACACTATAGGACCCGGTTATTTCAGGATTGTGTAGCCTATGATTTTATGTTTATTCTTTTCAGTTTTAGGGAGGTGCAGACTGCTCTTTATGCTTGTGCTTTTTCTTAACATTGGTCTTGACCATTCACAAGATGGAATTGCTCATTTTCTGCGTATGCGACTTGAACACGTATGCGACTTGAACACGAAACGTATATTAGTTGCAAATTGAGTTTGTTTCTTGTTCAGTTTGAATGACAGTTGGTTTATAAATAAGGAAATACATATCAACAGAATCCTAATAGCTGGAAGAGCGGTTACAATCGATCATATAGCATTTCGGTAGTGACAGTGGTGAATTCTTAATATAAGTAACTAAAATATTTAATTGGCAATCAAGCCAGCTCCAGTGGTTAACAAAAGTTAGATACCTTGTTAATTAAAGGATCTACAGAAAAGGATTTTGAGGAAGAAGACATGGGTAATTTTTCTGTGTGTGGTACACGCATGCGTGTGTTGTTTTTGAAGGATATATAAGGATAGACTAATGTGCAGGGAACGATCTTATTTAAAACATATAGTTGTTGACATAATTTGATGAAGAATTTAGGGTTCACTTATCTTTAAAACTATGGACAGCGGAGGAATCAAGCAGCAGTATTCATACATGTTGCTAGGTTCACTCCACAAAACGAGGAAAAATAGCCATCTCTAGTGACAGAAGTAAAGCCGAAGTAACAAACAATGATATGCATCCTTAAAGAAACTGATTTTCTTCATATTTGTTGCTAATGAGAAAATAATATGAAAGAAAAAAATGAAATCACAAATCCGGTTTAAGAAAAATTGAAGTCAATGATGAAACTCAAAAACATAGATATAATATTTTACAACTGATCATATTTGTTTCTCAGATTGCTCTATTAAAAATACACTACAATTTCATTCATTGTTTCTACTAGAATTAGGCATCCTTCAATCTTTCCAACGCATACATGGCCTGTAGAGGTAACTAATATGAAAACAATAGGCAACCGATGTCGAATGGAATTAGTTCCTTGAGTTTCCCGAAACTTTTTACATGAACCAGAATGGTATCGATTACTACATTCATCCCATTCCGTCGCAGTACAGCCTCTGGGGTCTATGCCCTTTCTAGACTAAAATATGGATGGATAATGTGATCCTAACATTGCCTATTTCAAATGAAGTTTTTCTTGACTCACACTTCTTGATGGTGGGGTCAAAAATTAGACCTCATTGACTAAAAGTCAAAAATTCAAAGTCAAACCCCAAACAAGTGGGCCCAAGTCCAAACTCAAGTCAAGTAGGCCCAAGCCGGATCCAAGCTCAAGCATGGGGCCAAGAAAGAAAAAGAAAGGAAGAAATGTAATAAATAAGTTTATTATGTAATTTGGTAAAAATAAATGTAAGAAATGAGCAAAAAACCAATTTTGTAAAGGCCAAGTGCTAAAATGCAAATGTGTAAGCGTATTTAGACCCACCAAATAAATGAAATGATAAGTTTTTCTCCTCCCACAAAAAGATTTGGGTTTTGAGCCTCCATCAAAGAAAAATGCAAGTCTTTCTTCATTTTCTTTCTCAAGAAAACCCATAAAAAGAGCTTTTTTCTTCTCTCAAACAAAATAAGATCTCTAAAACCCAAAACAAAAGAAAAGCCATTGTTTTTCTTTATCAAATCTAGGAAAAAGAAAAGCAAGAGAGCTCTTAGGGTGAAAGCACATGGCTTTCATTCCAAGCAAACACCATGGAAGAAGAACCATGGTGAAACCTGCTCTCTAAGTCATAAAATCGATGGCTTTGAGGTTAACGCTCATAGCTTTCCCCTATAGAACTTCCCCAGCCGGACCTCCCTACGAGATCCATGGGAATATGGGTTGTGGGTCGCAACCCATGTTCCTCATCGAATATGAACACGAGACACCCCATGTTCAATTTCAGGACTCCTTCTGGACCCCTTCTGGGATCCCCATCCGAGGGTTCAAGATCCCCATTCGAAGGTTCGGGACCCCCCAAAATGGGTTCTCGCCTTCGGAATCCCCTGTTTCGGGACCCCCTGTCACGTCCCGCTTTCCAAAAGACGGTAACGGTACGTGACGAGGTCCGCAACGTATTTATTCCGAGAAGATTATTTCTCTTAATAAATACGTTAAACGTTTATAAGCAATATAACGATTAACAAGAGTAATTAAAATTTAACAACTTTATTTACATTCACTTCCATAGTTTTCAAGTACAAATAACTAGTCTGAAACAAAAGTACGATAACAGGAAAAGTGTCTAAACAATGGCATACTGAAAAATAACTGTAGAAAAGGAACTAGTAGTCTGGTTGAGCTGAAAGCTGATCAAAGTCCTGCTAGTTTGGCTCAATCTCTTCTATCTCTAGATCACCTGACGAACATTCCAAGAAATAAGAAAACAAGGGAATGTCGTCAAGGAACTAGCGCTCGGTAAGTCCCCAAAAGAAATAAATAATGATAACTGAAGAAAATGGAAAGGGTTGTATCACATCGAGATATCGATTCGTTTTCCGCCCCAAATGAGTATATGTAAAAAGAATATGAATCCAAGTAGTAACGAACAGGTAAGAGTGTATTTTAAGGAATCCCAAGCATGACAGGTACATGAATATGGGTATTCTATTCTAACGTGGTTATTTGTAGTTTGATAAGGAAGACATGCATATATACGAGAGTGGTCCGTCAAACCTACGGAACAAAAGCACAAGAGAATACAAAGCCCCGTCAAACCCACGGGACAACAGCATAAGAATATTCAAAAAGTGTCTTTTAGTGAACTCTCGTGCCATGACATATATTCCTTACCAATATATCTCTTATCCCCGTGTATTTTAATTACAAGAGTTAATTATTAGTCTTGTTAGAAATTCATGAATACAAAGGGAGTACAATTCAAGTTTGAGTCCAAGTATTCGAGTCAAGTTCAAGTGTTCAGGTCAAGTAGAATTCATGATTCGGGTCAAGTCAAGTTCGTTTAAGTCGAGTTTGAATTTGATTTTGAGTTCAATTTCAAGCCAGGTTGGAGTTCGAGTCAAGTTCGAGTCCTATATGATTTGATTTCCTTGAGGTTACGATATACATTTAGAGAGAAGCAAATGTGCATCTCTGGCACCCCGAGGTACTGACGAGAGAAGACGCCACTCAAACCAATTTGCAATCTAAATACGTAACATAGTCTAGTCTTTTGAATTCTAAAGTATTTATTGATAACTTAGTGTTATTATGTAAAATAAACATTTACAATCTCGAGAGGGTTTTATGTAAAATAGTCTATTTGAAAATAACCTCAAGCATGTTTATGGTAAAAATATACTATTTAGATTGTCGAGGGTTTTGATTAAAAGATATTTTAGATTTTAGTGATAAAAACTAGCTTTTAAAAGTTTATGGTATTTTAATGAAACTCTAACTTTTAGAAAACTTGAGGTATTTTAATAAAAACTTAATCTTTTAATTTAGAGTATTTTATTGAAATTATATTTACACAAACGTTTTCTTTTAAGTTACAAGTATATAACATTCAAGTTATTTTTAACTTATTTTAACTTTGTTTTAAAATTCCATAGCTTTCCCTTCGAGAACGCGTTCCATGAAGAGTTCCGATCACCCACAAGACCCAGCATATGCAATAATCCGCACTATCTTTTAACAGGGCTCCCCTAAAGAGGGTTATAGGAGGCGTAATTGCCAAGAAAAATGATTTCAGTTTAAAATTCTATGTTTCGAGGGTTGTATTTTATTGAAATACGATTCTTTAGAACATATAAAGACATGAGATCGTGCTATGATTCCAAAGTGTGCGGATGGGGTAGGTCATTACCCCGTGCTCTATCTACATTAACATGTTATAAAAACAAGTATTTGAATGAAATAATTAATCATGGTATTTAATTGTTATGTTACGCTCTAAACTTGTTTAGCAAGGCAAAATTCATTTTTAACTATTTAACAATTAGATAAGACGTGGATTGTAAAAAGATAAGTTGGCGCTTCAAATTCGATTCATGGTGCCAATTAAAATTTGGTTGTGTAGTAAACACAAGTTATTAACATCAAGCATCGTTTAAGAAGACCTTAATATAATGAATATCGAACATCAATATAACATGGTTTGGATTATCTTTAGCACGAAGTGTTTTCAAGAGACATGGCTAGGATTTGGCGACTTGGCGGATGAATAGATTCAAGAAGGAGAAGAAAAATAGGAAGACTTACTCAGGATGCGCTACAGTTGTTATGACAACCGTATCGCCGAATAAAGAGAATAGCGTTTCGAGCGGTACTCCAACATTACTAGTCTTGCTAAGATACTGGAAGATGTCAAAAGAGAGGAGGTTACTTCACAATACGATGATGCTTGGCACGATTTTGAGGGAACGACACGAGATGGAATGAACTTGAGAACTCCGTCGCAAGGAACGAGCTTGACTTGGCTTGTAAAGAACTTTGAGAGAGAGTGTTTGGAAGTAATTTTCAATATAGTTTTGAGAGGGATGACTAGAGAATAAGATACGTATTTATAGGGAATGAGAAATAAGTTGAATGAGGAATTAAAAAGAATTAAAAGGGATTAATAGGGTAAAATGAAGGGCCTGCTGTCCTCAGATTAAATTCAGGGGTTCAGAGTATTAAAAGACTTAGAGGGAAATTGAAGAGATGCACGTGCAAAGGATGGAGGCTTTTGGGGCTACTAGGGCGGTCGGGGCGGGCAAATGCCTCGAAGTTCGTGCCCATTACTCCTCTGTGTTTAAATGTCGTAGTTATGCACCTTTTCTATTGAAACCTTTCATAACTCCGTGTAAACCTCGTGCAAACCCTTAGGTTCCCAAAACGTTAAAAATAATAATAATAAAAATATTGGTACTGTTAAGATTCGAACGCGTGGGCTATGAGACAGCAGCGAAGAAACTTAACTAATGAGCTACAACTTAATTCTTGTTATCTTTTATCAAAAACTACTTGTAACTCAGAATCAGAAATAGAAATACCCTTTATACAACATTGAATTCATACAAGAGTATTTCGTAAATCAGGATTGTTACATCCCCCCCCAAAAAAAAAGGGCTCCCGCTGTCGGGGCCCCCCAAAAAAAGGTCCCCGACGTCGGGACCCCCCTCACAAGGGGCCCCTGCTTCAGGACCCCCTCAAAAGGGTCCCTACTTCGAGACCCCCGCCCGCTGACCGGGCAGCGGGACCCCATTTAATTAGCCCCGATATGTTCAAAAATGCCTAAAATTGTTTTCAAGCACAACGCACATATCACATAATGAATTCGCATGATAGGCATGACCCGTCAATCGAAGGTTCTCTCACGTCAAAGCGAAGGATAATTAACGACATATTTGCCCGTGGCTGCAGGAGATTAGAATTCACATAATCAATAAACACCTGCCTACAATCGAGTAGGGGGAATCTGTACACCCCCGAAAAGCGAACGCAACCTACCTCAATGGGGTGACGAAAAACGCTCTACGGACTCTGGCACGCCCGATGGGACCTGTCTCTCATCTCATATTTCGGGTCAAGCGATCAAGCGAACTCAATCAAGACATACATTGTTGTATGTACAGAACCATGCTCCCTCATGCAGACCAATAACCAACAGCAAACTCTCAACAATAATCAACGATGGCATTTTGAATGCTTGTTAGTCGCATGTAATGGACGACGACCAAGGTCCACTCGCCGTTCTTCGCTTCCACCTTGTGTTCAGATGCCAACAAAAAACCTCTCACATACTTGCTCTATAAGTTTACGTTCGAAATGACTTTAAACTAATGTATGTCAAATATCTAGAAAAACAAGCTCAGCTTTTGATGCGTCCCCGTCGCATACACAATCAAGACAACTATCGGAGAGACTTCTCTACCAAATCACATGCAGCGGGGGACAAGACATCCAATCTAGTTCAAGTCGACCATATTCTTTTCAATCTCCATCAACGCTTCTGCCGCGAATACTCCAGGGAGCCAAATGAATAAATCGATCTCAAAAGGTAAAAGGCCAAATGTTATGACTGCAAAGACACGATCCAACGCACAAGTCCGTGACCGATCGACTCTCTGTCACTCCATTTGGTGGTAAAGCCGTCAAGTTAAAGAGGGCAACAAGACATCTTGGGCAAGCCCGAAATAGAGAGATTGCATGAAGCAGAGATGACCAACAAGCCCAATAATTGCTTGTATCCCGAAATAGTGGGGCATATCACCGAAGACTACTACGTCTACAAATATTGGGTTGAGAAACAATACAAGTCGGGGGAAATCTCATTATCCAATGACATGCTGACAGACAATCAAGTCGCAACTGCCAATACCGAAATCCTTTAAGAGCAGACGGATCAATCGTCCACTCCAAGAAACGACTCAAATCTGCCGCAGTCTTCATAGGACACATTTATCCAAAAAGACGAAAATGTTGAAGCAGCTTCAAATAGAGCTTATTGTCTCGTCTGTCGATTCAACTCCGCCAAACTCAAAATATAAGAATCTTAAATAAACTTTGCAAAAAGGCGCCGACAAGGCGAAACAAAGAATAAGCACGACATGACCTCTAAATCGTTAAATTGGGAACAGATGACCCCTAAGTCCTTAAACTGGGAATAGATGGCCCTAGGTCGTTAAACTGAGAACAAACAAATCTTCCAAAAACGAATGATGAGTCACTCCTGGTACCATACTCCAGTGTAGCGATACTGACGCCAAACGAAAATCAAAATCCCAACGGTAAATGATGAGTCGCTTCTGATACCATACTCCAGTGTAGCCGATCCTGATACCATACTCCAGTGTAGCGATATTGACGCCAAACAACAATCCAAATCCAAAGCCTCCAACGGCAAATGATGAGTCGCTCCTGGTACCATACTCCAGTGTAGCGATGCTGACACCAAACAATAATCCAAAGCCTCCAAAAGCGAATGAAGAGTCGCTCCTGACACCATATTTCAGTGAGCGATGCAGACGCCAACAAAAATCCAAATTCTCAAATCCTCCAAAGACGAATGATGAGTCGCTCCTGACACCATATTCCAGTGTAGCGATAAAGACGCCAACCAAAGCCCAAGTCCCAAATTTTCCAACGACGAATAACGAGTCGCTCCTGGTACCCTACTCCAGTGTAGCGATGCAGACGCCAACCAAAGTCCAAATTCCAAATCCTCCAACGGCGAATGATGAGTCTTTTCTGGGACCCTTCTCAGTGTAGCGATGCAGACGCCAACAGAAATTCAAATCCCCAAATTTCCCAACGATAAATGTGTTGGATATATATGCCCTAGAGGCTATTATTGTACATTATGTTGGACATCAGGGACATATGTATGCATAGAATAATCTTGCTCAAAATGATAGTGTACTATCTGGTTTTGACTTTATCTTAACTTGTATACTTTTATTTCTTGCTCTTAATCATACATGTTGATAAAGCCCTTAGGATCTTTGCTTAACTACCAGGACTATGATGTCGATCATATTAGTGGGCGTTGGATAGTTGATAAGCACATCCTTAAAAGTTTCTAGCCGTAGGGGTATCGAGACAGGACATCGATATTCCAGAGTAGACTAGTGTATACGTTTCTCGACCCAGTAAACGGCGATGGTTGATCCCACAACCATTGGTGTTTGACACCAAAGATTGTTTGCAAGTGCTCATTAAAGACCGAGTACACCGAACGGACTCACCGAGAACTCCTAGATCGTACTATACCTATTGTCAGATAGCAGTTCTCAAGTGATACAAGTACGGGGTAGTCTGTAGACCTAAGATCGTCATAGTGTCTCATATGATCCCCATTGTATTTAAATTACTACCCTACCACAGCCTTAAAGGGCTGTGCAAACAGGTAGTGGTTGGGTACAATCCCGGATCATGTGAAGGAAATGAGCGATCGAGAGGGATTCGTCTCTCCCGGTATGGGGAGTTGATGTTGCGCAGTGTAAGATTAGCTGTAACCATAGTCCCTGGCCAGGGCAAGCGAGTTTTACTGATAAGCGTTATCAGCAGTTTCTCATATGGTTATGAGCTTTATGCTTGCACGATTCATCGATTTAGTGGGAGTCTGACGGATACCACCTCCCAAACCCGATATGCGACATTCTCAGACGAAGAGACCGGACTGTACGGTAAGTGTCATCGAAAGGCTCTGTAGGGTACGGGCAAGTTTTCTTGTCGACCTTTAATTCGTTCAATACCTGGATGGCTGTTACGTACAGCTAGTACCGCTGTCATGCGTATAAGATAAGGATGTGATCCGACAATTTACTGTCAGCGTGTTGACGGGTCTTTAAAGTCTCACACAGATGTTTTTTCCACTCAAGTGAAATAATGTATTGCGCGCATGGGATGCGTGCAGGGTCCGGTTAGACATTCGTCTTTAACCGGACGGGTCATGATACTAGCCGGATTATTGAGATAAACCGGGTCATTATATTAATTGTTAATTCAATGGCAAGTTTAATTATATGTCATTATGTGATAATGCATGTAATTAACCTAGTATCATAAATTTCTCTCTTTATTGTTCCATATGATGTAAACATTTTCTATTTTGTCATGGCTAATATATCTTTTTAACCATGATAAATACTTTTTTCCTTTTATCCTTCTTTATCTCATTTGTGCATGCCCAAGGATGATGTGTAACCATTTCATACACCCTAGGACATGTGTTAGGATGAAAGAAGAGAGGTGGCATGGCTTAGGTCATGAAGGCATGGTGAGTGTGACAATAACCCAACTCTCACTCTCTCTCTCTCCTTCATACTTGCAAATTCCATGAGAAAAAGAAAGAGATAATGAAGAAAAAGAATAGGGAGAAACCCTTCACCATTTTACAAAACCCCATACTTCTCTTTGTTACTTAGCAACTAGCAAAGAAGGAGTAACTCGAGTTGCAATCCATCGCCGTGGATCGTTTTCGACGGAAAGGGCCGACTACGAGACTCAAGCTGGTGAACTCTAGGAGACCAAGCTAAAAGTTCAAATCAAAAGAGCAACTTACTACCCATTTTGGAGCTTGAAAGAAGAAGCATCATAGGCAGTATGATTTTTCTATTTTAGCTCTTACCCTTTTAGGTCTTGCATGTTGTAGTTTTAGGATGATCACTAGGATAGTATGACATGCTTGCTAGAAAATTTTGATTTTACCATTCCGCGTCGTGTTTTTTCTCTAGCCAAATGCATGATATACTTACATGGTATCAAAGCCTACCGTAGAACTACAACTTGCTTTTGTCGACGTTTTGATTTCGAATCATCGAGTTTAGTCCGTTTTTCTAGTTTCCCTAAACTGGTCTCTGTCCATTTTTTCAATTGCTTTACAAAAAATTTAAATAATACCAGAAGGGTATGCAGGAACCACGAAGCATCCACCAGAAAGCTGGGGGCCCAGAGGCCAAGAAAAACCGTCGGTAGCGGGTAACCGACGGCTCTTCTTGCTCTGCTGGCCGCCAGTTTTCTGGTGTTGCTCCGTTATTTTGAAACTAGCAAATTGGTTTGTTTGTTTGTTCCCAGGTTGTGTATTTGGTAAGCTGGGGTTGTTTTGGTTTTTATGAATAAACTTGATGATCGAAATCAAATATATCTTTGTTGTTCCACATTGTGTTGAAACGTTTTTAAACGTCATCTAACTGCCATAGTTCAGTTAGAAAGGGTTGCGTATTCAACAAATCGCGATGAAGTTGTTACTGTTGTTGTGATGGTGAGACGGATTTTCGTGTGAATAGTCGGTTATGTGATGTTTTATATGTAATTCATTCAAGTGTAAATCTGTAATATTCTTTTATCGGAGCACTTCCGGGAGTGAGGTGGTTGCCACCGAATGATGTATATTTGTATTTACTTTTCTGCATCTAGGACCGACCCACGAAGGGGTGCACAATTTACCGAATTCTAGAATTCAATGAGTGGCCATCTCAAAGAGTTGAGATCCGGGTCACCCAATTCTAGGATTGGCGAGTATATTGCCGCACTCGTAGGGTCTAGGATAGATGTGGTTGTGGCTATTAGCACGAACGTGGAATTCCGTATTTTGGTTGATGGCTTGATCGAAAGCGTTATTTCCTAGTATATTCGTTTCTTCATTACTCTGTGATAATTCTGTAATGCTTATATCTGAGACGAATGCTATATTTATATATGATATAAATAAACGCTATTTATGTTTTGCATCCGCAGTAGCCCTGCTCCCGCTCTCTCGTCAGTTAAGCAACTTGACGGGGCCCCGTGGCAAATGTGGATGGCATAAATATACGTTCTATTTTTCATTTCTTTTTCTGATGTGGATAGGTTTTAAATGATGGAACTTCATTAATAAAATTAATGAAAAGATATGTTGATGTTGTAAGAATCACATTTGAAAATTGCTCGGTTTTTTCTATCGAAAACTAAACTTTTCAAATGTAAAGATTAAGCCACTCATGTTCAAAGATTACACGGTTCTAACAACGATATCAAATGCACCGCGTTAAAGGTTTTCATCAAAACCAGTCGTAACCCTCCATCATTTCAAATGAGTAGAGTACTTAGTACTCATACTACGTTTGTTGATCTTTAGTCAAGGCGTAGTGTTCGGTAACTAAGTGATGTCTCATTTGCCGCATGAGATGCGATTAATTAGGGCATTCATACGACTTTGTTGATGTTTAGTCAAGGGTTGTAAGGGTAGGTCTAAATTAAATCATGAAATGACGAGTAGAACTTGACTATGACTCCTTTTGATTTGATGATCTTTAGTCAAGATCAATAGAGTCCTAGGGGTAAAAACCATAGCGGGTATTTCAGATTAAAAATTTGCAATGAGATTGCATACCTTCTATGTAATAGTTGAGTCCCGATTCCCACTGTAGTAAGTTACTCCTGAAAGAATTTTTCACTTTGCAATTAGCTAAATCAAGTAGGTGTCTAGAAAGGTGTTAATGGGGCAACGCCTCTAAGGAAAAGAGGTTCTCCATAATTAAGGAACTCGGCGAAAGCCTTGGAAAACCTCTCTCGAAGTACTGACATTGGCCTGGCCGAACGATTAAGCGAACTTATAGGGTGCAATTAATCCCGGGTAATCTTTCATTTTAAGGTTTTAAGAAGGATTTGATAAAAACAGTGGGAGCCATCTTGATTAGACAAGATAATAAACCATTCTAATCTTGCACGAGCATATGCTGAGCATTTTCTTTTCTCTGCCTCTAACAAGCAGCGACCATGACTGGACTAAAACTATTATTAGAAAAGAATACGTTGACTAGTCCTAATTACAAGGACTGGCTGAGAAATATCACCATTGCCTTCACTTATGACAGAGTGGCATATGTCCTCACCGGTAAAGCACCCCAGACCCCAGGTCCCAATGCTACGGTTGCGGACATCAAGGTCCGTAAAACATGGGACGAAGATTGCACGAAAGCCAAGTGCATTGTGCTGGCTTCAATGAATAATGAACTTCAGAAGCATGAGAATATGGACGTACAGTCAATATTCCTCCATTGCAAAGATTTGTATGGAGAGCACTCTCGTATCGCAAGATACGAGACTTCAAAGAAATTGTTTCAAATGAGAATGGCTCCCAAATCATCAGTAGGAGAACACGTCTTAAAGATGATCAGTCTTATTGAAGAACTTGCAAACCTGAGGTTCGTGTTAGAAAACGAGTTACACGTTGACTTAGTTCTACAGTCCCTTCCTTCCGCCTATACTCAGTTTGTATTGAATTACAATTTGCACGCTATGAAAGCTGATCTTCCAAAACTTCTCAATATGTTGAGAGTAGCTGAGAGCACCTTAAAGAAGGAAAAAGCACTCATTCTAGTTGTTGGGAATTCTTCTTCTTCTATGTCCAAGGCTAAAACCAAAAGAAGGATGAAGAAGAACCCCACCAAACCGAAAGGTGGTGTCAAAAAGGCGAAAGGCAAGGACAAAGTTGGGATTGTGGAATCGGTGAAAGGAGAATGTTTTCATTGTCACAAGCAAGGACATTGGAAGAGAAATTGCAGGGCTTATATAGCCTCACTCAAGGACAAGAAGCATGACGATGCTTCAGCTTCAGGTGTGTTTGTAACAGAAAACTGTTTTTCCATTAATTCTGCTTCCTGGGTATTGGATACCGGGTCGGGATCTTACATCTGCAACTTTTTGCAGGCGTTGAAAAATAGCAGATTTTTGAAGAAAGAAGATATGAACTTTAGAGTTGGAAATGGTGCGAACGTTGACGCCATAGCTGTTGGGGATTATCATCTTGGATTACCAAGTGGCAACTTTTTTATTTTGAAGAACTGTAATTTTGTACCAACAATGATCTGTAATATTATATCAGTTGCTTTACTAGATAAAGAAGAATATAGTTTCACATTAGAAAGCAATGTTATGAACATTCACCTTAATCAAATGTTGGTTGGGACTGGTACACTTAATAACGGAATATGGACTCAACATCAACACACAGTTTTCAACATTCAAAACACCAACAAAAGAAAGCCTTCAGATATAAATGAAACTTTTTTATGGCATTATAGACTTGGTCATATAAATGTAACAAGACTGAATAAGTTACATAAGGATGGGTATTTAGATGCGTTTAAATATCAATCTTATGAAACTTGTCAATTCTGACTAAAAGGGAAGATGACCAAAACTCCGTTTTCTGGACAAGGAGAAAGAGCTACCGAGCTCTTAGGCCTCATGTATACTGATATATGTGGACCAATGTCTATGTCACGCCCCGCTTTCCAGAGTGCGCTAAGATAGGCCCGTGACAGAGCCAACCATGCTACTCGTGGATAGGAAATATCCCTCCACAGTCACATTACGACCGTAAAGATATCAAGAACATTAATAAACTATCTAACACATGTCCATAAGCCAGAATAAACGAGTCATGAAATAAAATAATGCGGAAGCAAAAGATCCAAGTACAATAATAAACTGGAATGTACGTCCCATAATGCGGGCTCACATCAGGAATGAAATACTGAAAGGAAACTAAACTAAACTAATAATAGGTCCTCACTGCTCGGCCTGTTGATCAAAATACTCTTGGACTGCCTGCGACAAGGATAATGGATCTGGGCCATGCAAAACCCAGACGTCGGTGCGCCATAAAATCAATAATTCAAACCAAGCAGGATGTAATGAAATATGCAGGCATGAAGTATAAACAAGTTATCAGGAAATAAATAGTGACATGAATAAAGATCAGTGAACAAGATATAAACGGGTGAAGTGCAGTAAATAGTCCAACCTGTGCTATAGGGTTATCTACTCTAAAGTTCTTTGAAATCAATTAATGTAATCATCAGCGTAACCTATCGGTCTATGTCCCGTTCAACCCAACGGGACCACGGTAAAAGGATAATAGACTGTGAGTCTATGTCCCGTTCAACCCCACGGGACCACGGTAAAAGGATAATAGCCCTTTGAGTTACGTTCGGCTACATTCTTGATTTTCCCCATACCCCCAAGTTATGTGTGTAAGTCAGGTATTGATAAATCTGGAGCTAATGCCAACACAGGATCAAGTAGATACAAGTCGGTCTGTATAGACAACAGGAAATGTCCGCAGGGACAACAGGTCAAGATTGTCGGCATTAGTAACAAGATCAGGTAATAAGTCAAGTAGTAATATGTCAGGTGGTGTACATGATCAAGTCATGTCAAATAGTGTATCAGGTCGTGCCAAGTAGTGTATAGGTATCAAGTGGGTGTTCATAATCAAACTGTAGTAAGCATGGGTGCACAAAATCGAGTATGGAGTACTAACATAACAATAAAATGAGATAATGTGACATGGTATGCAAATAGATATAAGATCAATGATGTGGATGCACAATTATCAATTAGGGTTACATTTATAGTTCTAATACTAATTAGGATGCACTTTATTAAACATAGAGTGTTAATTTAACAGTATTATGTATTAATGTGATCTGCAGGTGCAGCTATATATATTTTAAATGAGATGGATACAAGCGGGTATCCGAAAACAGTAAAACTGTACAATGGTAATGTGGGATATACAACTAAGCAATATGAGATGTAAATATTCAATTGGATGCAGTATATGGTAGTATAGTATGTAACAGGATAGGTTTGCATGCGCTAGATGTAAAGTAACACGTACGGATGCAGACGGATGTCAAAACTGTAAAAGTAAACATGGGGTGCATGATTTGAAATACCAGTATTATATTTATTAAAATAGATGTAGATAAAGTAATGTAGCATATAGCAAGATAAACTTGCATCTATGGATCGCGATACGGATACGCACGGCAACGTCGAATGTCGGTAAAAGTCTCGATGCACGCGCACACGTACAGAACAGAACCAGACAATGCAAGAATGTAACCGCGTAGGTAGGGAATGTCCACTGGGTTGCTCGGATCGTCGGCAGCGGCATGGCTCCGGCGATCACCGGGAAATGTGAAAACAAGAAACAAGACTAGAAGAACAAGAAGAAGAAGAAGAAGAAGAAAAGGGCACTGGGGTTTGGTTGTGCACTGGATTTGGGAAATCTGGGCATAGGCTAAGCAGGCGAGACGAAGACAACGATGATGGTCTCCGGCGAGGGTTAACGGCGATGAAAGTGGGGGTTCTTGGGTCGGGTTCAGATGTGAGTTCTCGGGCTGATGGTTTGCTGCGAGGAGAGGAGATAGGAAAGGGAATAGGAGAATGAGGAGATGTAGGCGGTGACGATGGTGGTCGGAGCTCCGGCGAGGTGTAGGTGATGGAGGTGATGGGTTCGTGTGGGTTCGGGAGAAGTGAAGGCGTCGACGAGGAGGTGATAGAGGAGAGGTTGAGGAGACAAGGACGAGGGAAGGCCGACGAGGGTGATCAGCGGCGAGACGAGCTCCGGCAAGGAGGGTTGCAAGGTCTCGAGTTGGGTGCAGGGGTCGCCGGCTCGTCGAGAGGAGGAGAGAGGAGGAGAGAGAGAAGAGGACGTGTGATATGGGTTAAAGGAAATAGGGTATTTAAAAAAATATTTAGTTATAAAATATATATATATATATATATATCAGCAGAGAGAGATAGAGAGAGCAGAGAGAGAGAGAAAGAGAAGAGAGAGATCGAGAGGAGTGAGAGAGAGAGGGGAGAGAGAATGTTGTTTGTTAGTGGGTTAGGATATAAATTTAAAAAAATATATTAGTTAGTTTTTTTAAAAGATTTTAACTGTTATTAAATTTTAAACGGTTAAATTAAATTTAATATTATATTAAATAAATTTGAATTTTGGCGGAATACAAAAATATTCCAAAACGCGCTCGGGTCGGGTCTAAAATTTCAGTTTTAAAATATGAAAAATATATGCGATGACCAAATTTGAAAATGAATGTTCGGGTAACGAAAAAGCATACCCCCAAGAACGGATGCACGTACGTGCGCGTAGCCATCCAAACACGTCTGTTTCACTAGACGGAACGAGAACAAGATGCGCGGATGCTACCACGGGGTTAGGGGTATCATGCAGGCCATGCAATGTATTTTTAAAATATTTTACGTGACTTAGAAATGTTATATGGTAAAAGATGCACTGCTAGATAAAATGCCAGTATGCAGTATTTATGAAGGTGCACATGTCTACGTAATAAGTCAAGATAATTCATAAACATGAATCAAACAAGTTTCAAGCAAGCAGGTCGGGTCGAAAGCAAGAAAAAATGTAAAATACTATTCGCACCCAAAATACGATAAATCAAGAAAATACCACAAATACGGAAATACGGAAACTGGAATTGGTATAAATGAACTGGGGTGTTACATTATACCCAACTACAAAAGAATTCCGTCCTCGAAATTCCAAAAACAAAGAAAGATGAACACTCAGGAAACTACAAGAATATGTGTGGAAACTTCTGTCAAATCTCGTCTTCTCGTTCCCAAGTCGATTCTCCGTGCGAGCGATTTCCCCAAGAAACAAGTATGAGAGGAATAACTTTGTTCTTAAGGACCTTTTCTCTTCGATCAACGATCGACATCGGTCGTTCCTCAAAGGTCAAATCCTCTCTTACAGTCAGTTCTGAATGATCCAGCACGTGTGTTTCATCTCGAACATACTTACGGAGTTGAGATACATGAAACACGTCATGAACATTCGCCAAGAATTGTGGTAAAGCCAATCGATAAGCCACTTCTCCAACACCCTCCAACATCTCGAAAGGCCCTACGGATCGAGGACTAAGCTTGCCTCGACTCCCAAAACGAATCACTCTTCTAGTCGGTAATATCTTCAAGAATACCAAATTACCAAAAGCGAACTCTAGAGGTCTTCTCGATGTATCGGCCCAACTCTTCTGTCGATCTTGTGCTGCCTTTATGTGAATTCCGGATAGTATTAACTTTCTCTACTGTTTGCACGATCAAATCCGGTCCCAACAATCTTCGTTTTCCAACATCGTCCCAATAAACAGGTGAACGATACTTGCGACCATACAACGCTTCGAATGGAGCCATCTGAATAGTCGCATGAAATCTGTTGTTGTACGAAAACTCCACCAAGTGTAGATCCTCCCACGAACCCTTGAAGTCTAATATGCAAGCTCTCAACATGTCTTCAAGAGTTTGGATTGTTCTCTCCGACTAGCCATCTGTCTGAGGTTGATAAGCTATGCTAAACTTCAATCGAGCCCCCAAACTTTCCTGTAAACTCCTCCAGAAATGTGATAAGAAACGGGTGTCACGGTCGGACACGATGCTCACTGATACTCCATGCAATCTTACAATCTCCTGCATGTACCATTTCGCTAATGCTTCCGTTAACTGACCAACTTGAAATGGTAAGAAATGAGCTGCCTTAGTCAATCGATCAACAATCACCCAGACTGCATTGTTGCTCTTTGGATTCCGCAGTAAAGCTGTCACGAAATCCGTGGTTATATATTCCCACTTCCATTGAGGAATCAGAAGTGGTTGCAATAAACCAGCAACCCTTTGATGTTCAGGCTTAACTTGCTGACACACCAAGCACTTCGCCACAAAGCGAGCGATCTCCTTATTCTTGCCTTCCCACCAGAAACGCTGTCGTAGATCACGGTACATCTTCGTGCCTCCTGAAAGTGCAGAATATGTGGAACTGTGCGCCTCCTTCAAAACTTCTTCGCGAATATTTCCTTTTAGCACACACCAACGGCTACCATATCGCAACGAACCATCTTCATGAATCAACAAGTCTGTTCGAAGTCCCGCTTCTACCTGTTCTCGAAACTTCTGCAATCTTGGGTCCTGCGACTGCGCTACTTTAATATTCTCGATCAACGACGACTGTACTTGCAGCTGCATCAACTGTCCCGAAGAATGCGGTAGCACGATCTCCAAATCGAAACTCCGAAAGTCTTTAATAAGCTCCTTTGTGTAGTCAACATCCGAATTGCTGGCAACCGACTGAGCGCATCCGGCACAACATTAACTTTCCCCGGATGGTACTTAAGGTCAAGATCATAGTCAGCCATCAGCTCTAACCATCTGCGTTGCCTCATGTTAAGCTCTTTCTGCGTGAACACATACTTTAGGCTTTTGTGATCGGTGAATGCTTCGACCCTTTCGCCTAATAAGTGGTGTCTCCAAATCTTCAAAGCGAAAATCACGGCTCCTAACTCCAAATCATAAGTTGGGTAATTCTTCTCATGGATCTTCAATCGTCTCGATGCATAGGCTATAACCTTCCCATACTGCATCATAACACATCCCAATCTTTCCCCAGATGCATCGCTGTGAATCACCAATCCTCCGGAACCGTCTGGTACAGTCAAAATAGGAGCGATTATCAATCTCTGCTTCAACGCCTCAAAATTGACGCACGTTTATCCGCGTGTCGTCCTTTTACTAGAAGAACTGAAGCTCCCCAAGGTGAATTGCTACTGCGAATCTAACCCTTCTCAAGTAATTGACTCCTTCCAACTCCATTGGTGCCATTAGATAATACGCCTTTGAGATTGGCACTGCACCAGGAACAAGGTCAATCGCGAACTCCATATCTCGTTTCGGCGGTAAACCCGAGATGTCCTCGAACACGTCCATGAAATCTCGAACTACAGCTGGCGCTTCAACATTGTTTGTCGGCCTAGCCCTAAACTCGACTGGTCCGACAGAACTGCTGACTCCAAAACAACCTCCGGATGTTCGGGAATCTGGAAATTTGCTTTCTTTGCTCTACAATTAATGTGAGCGTGGAAAGTTCCGAGAAAATCCATTCCCAAGATAACTTCATAACTACCGGTATCAATCACTAAGAAATCTGCGAATAACTCCCGTCCGCAGATAGCTACAGAACAATTCTTACACCCTCTACTAGTTATGATTTTCCCATTCCCAGTGTGTATGTCCCAATAACTAGACAGGGTCGTGCAAGTAATCGAGTGTGTTGTATTAAATTTGGATGACATAAATCAATGGGATGCACTAGAATTGAATAACGCTAATACGAGAAAACCATGAAGTAGGATACCTGAAATGACCTCCTCTGAAACCTTGGCTTCTTCAGCCATCAGGGTAAGTGCTCGAGCTTGATTGGGTCCCTGAGTCAACTGCTTCAGCTCCTGAAACTGCTTTTGCGGTGGCTTCTGAGTATCTTCCTTCAAACTTAGCTTTGACGGACAAGAATCAATAATGTGATCAGCTGATCCGCAAACAAAACAAAGTCCAAGCCTCATACGACAATCCCTTCGATAGTGACCCGGTCGTTGGCAGTAATCGCACAACCCCATTCCCTTTTGCTTGGGCAAAACCGGCCTCCGAACATCTTTCTGACGAAGCTTCGACGGACAAGCATTGATAGTATAATCCGCCGATCCACAAATTAAACAGAGTCCAAGCTTCCTTCGACACTCCCTTTGCATATGTCCAGGTAAATGGCAAAAGTCACAAATCACGCTCCTTCTCTGATCAGCAACGACTGTTTTCTTCATTGGTGCTATGCCACGTCGGTTCACCGGAATACCTCTACGTACGGGCGTTTAGTTTGGTGCGAACGCCGGCTTCTGCTCGGTCTGCTGCTTGTGGTCCCCTAGCAAGTCACGAATTACTCCAAGCAAAGTGGCGTCATCCATACGCCTCTAGTACGATCGTAGATTCCTGGCTTCCATGATCCTGCAACCAAGATACCAAAGAGGATTAGTATGATAAACAAGATTCAAAACTTGCGATGAATTATGATCATGAATCAAGAATATGAATCAAAACTAGAACTCCAAGTTATTTAAATAGAGTACCGCATTGTAACCATGCTGCAGTTCATAGTTACAATCACATAATTCAGTTCAAGTCGCCCCAAATCCTAGCATCAGAATAGAGAGAAACAATAGGGAACCAAAAGGTTTCAAGTCGAGATGCAAAATGGTTTGCATATCGTCAAGGCAAAGAATCAAGAGAAAGTTAAGATTCAAGAATGACAAGATGGTAGAGTGGCAGGACATGTTCCTAATCACGAGTATTCTGATTCGTGTATTGGGTCCAATACCCAACTACAAAAGAATCAAACCCGATTAACCTAAATCATATGTCTCTGATACCAAACAAACCATATCACGCCCCGCTTCCCAGAGTGCGCTAAGATAGGCCCGTGACAAAGTGAGCCATGCTACTCGTGGAAAGAAAATATCCCTCCACAGTCACATTACGACTGTAAAGATATCAAGAACATTAATAAACTATCTAACACATGTCCATAAGCCAGAATAAACGAGTCATGAAATAAAATAATGCGGAAGCAAAAGATCCAAGTACAATAATAAACTGGAATGTACGTCCCATAATGCGGGCTCACATCAGGAATGAAATACTGAAAGAAAACTAAACTAATAATAGGTCCTCACTGCTCGACCTGTTGATCAAAATACTCTTGAACTGCCTGCGACAAGGATAATGGATCTGGGCCATGCAAAACCCAGACGTTGGTGCGCCATAAAATCAATAATTCAAACCAAGCAGGATGTAATGAAATATGCAGGCATGAAGTATAAACAAGTTATTAGGAAATAAATAATGACATGAATAAAGATCAGTGAACAAGATATAAACGGGTGAAGTGCAGTAAGTAGTCCAAATTGTGCTATAGGGTTATCTACTCTAAAGTTCTTTGAAATCAATTAATGTAATTCTCAGCGTAACCCATCGGTCTATGTCCCGTTCAACCCCACGGGACCACGGTAAAAGGATAATAGACTGTAAGTCTATGTCCCGTTCAACCCTACGGGACCACGGTAAAAGGATAATAGCCCTTTGAGTTACGTTCGGCTACATTCTTGATTTTCCCCATACCCACAAGTTATGTGTGTAAGTCAGGTATTGATAAATCTGGAGCTAATACCAACACAGGATCAAGTAGGTACAAGTCGGTCTGTATAGACAACAGGAAATGTCCGCAGGGACAACAGGTCAAGAATGTCGGCATTAGTAACAAGATCAGGTAACAAGTCAAGTAGTAATATGTCAGGTGGTGTACATGATCAAGTCATGTCAAGTAGTGTATCAGGTCGTGCCAAGTAGTGTATAGGTATCAAGTGGGTGTTCATAATCAAACTGTAGTAAGCATGGGTGCACAAAATCAAGTATGGAGTACTAACATAACAATAAAATGAGATAATGTGACATGGTATGCAAATAGATATAAGATCAATGATGTGGATGCACAATTATCAATTAGGGTTACATTTATAGTTCTAATACTAATTAGGATGCACTTTATTAAACATGGAGTGTTAATTTAACAGTATTATGTATTAATGTGATCTGCAGGTGCAGCTATATATATTTTAAATGAGATGGATACAAGCGGGTATCCGAAAACAGTAAAACTGTACAATGGTAATGTGGGATATACAACTAAGCAATATGAGATATAAATATTCAATTGGATGCAGTATATGGTAGTATAGTATGTAACAGGATAGGTTTGCATGCGCTAGATGTAAAGTAACACGTACGGATGCAGACGGATGTCAAAACTGTAAAAGTAAACATGGGGTGCATGATTTGAAATACCAGTATTATATTTATTAAAATAGATGTAGATAAAGTAATGTAGCATATAGCAAGATAAACTTGCATCTATGGATCGCGATACGGATACGCACGGCAACGTCGAATGTCGGTAAAAGTCTCGATGCACGCGCACACGTATAGAACAGAACCAGGCAATGCAAGAATGTAACCGCGTAGGTAGGGAATGTCCACTGGGTTGCTCGGATCGTCGGCAGCGGCACGGCTCCGGCGATCACCGGGAAATGCGAAAACAAGAAACAAGACTAGAAGAACAAGAAGAATAAGAAGAAGAAAAGGGAACTGGGGTTTGGTTGTGCACTGGATTTGGGATATCTGGGCAGAGGCTAAGCAGGCGAGACGAAGACAACGATGATGGTCTCCGGCGAGGGTTAACGGCTTTGAAAGTGGGGGTTCTTGGGTCGGGTTCAGATGTGAGCTCTCGGGCTGATGGTTTGCAGCAAGGAGAGGAGATAGGAAAGGGAAGAGAATGAGGAGATGGAGGCGGTGACGAGGGTGGTCGGAGCTCCGGCGAGGTGTAGGTGATGGAGGTGATGGGTTCGTGTGGGTTCGGGAGAAGTGAAGGCGTCGACGAGGAGGTGATAGAGGAAAGGTTGAGCAGACAAGGACGAGGGAAGGCCGACGAAGGTGATCGGCGGCGAGACGAGCTCCGGCGAGGAGGGTCGCAGGGGCTCGAGTTAGGTGCAGGGGTCGCCGGCTCGTCGAGGGGAGGAGAGAGAGAAGAGGACGTGTGATATGGATTAAAGGAAATAGGGTATTTAAAAAAATATTTAGTTATAAAATATATATATATATATAACAGCAGAGAGAGATAGAGAGAGCAAAGAGAGAGAGAAAGAGAAAAGAGAGATCGAGAGGAGTGAGAGAGAGAGGGGAGAGAGAATGTTGTTTGTTAGTGGGTTAGGATATAAATTTAAAAAAATATATTTGTTAGTTTTTTTAAAAGATTTTAAATGTTAGTAAATTTTAAACGGTTAAATTAAATTTAATATTATATTAAATAAATTTGAATTTTGGCGGGATACAAAAATATTCCAAAACGCGCCCGGGTCGGGTCTAAAATTTCAGTTTTAAAATATGAAAAATATATGCGATGACCAAATTTGAAAATGAATGCTCGGGTAACGAAAAGCATACCCCCAAGAACGGATGCACGTACGTGCGCGTAGCCATCCAAACACGTCCGTTTCACTAGAGAGAACGAAAACAAGATGCGCGGATACTACCACGGGGTTAGGGGTATCATGCAGGCCATGCAATGTATTTTTAAAATATTTTACGTGACTTAGAAATGTTATATGGTAAAAGATGCAATGCCGGATAAAAACCAGTATGCAGTATTTATGAAAATGCACATGTCTAAGTAACAAGTCAAGATAATTCATAAACATGAATCAAATAAGTTTCAAGCAAGCGGGTCGGGTCGAAAGCAAGATAAAATGTAAAATACTATTCGCACCCAAAATACGATAAATCAAGAAAATACAACAAATAAGGAAATACGGAAACTGGAATTGGTATAAATGAACTAGGGTGTTACAGTCTACACATGTAAGAAGCGGAAATTCCTACTTCATAACTTTTACTGATGACTTCTCAAGGCATGGACATATGTTCTTGATGAAACATAAGTCTGATGCTTTTTGAAAAATTCAAAGAGTATAAACATGAAATAGAGAAACAGACACGAAAAAGTATCAAAATAATTTGATCAGATCGAGGTGGTGAATACTTGAGTACGGAATTCCTTGAGTTCTTAAAAGAGAATGGAATTCTCTCTCAGCTTACTCCTCCGTATACACCACAGCACAACAGTGTATCGGAGCGGAGAAATCGCGTCTTATTAGATATGGTACGCTCTATGATGAGTAACGCTGAGTTACCGCTTTCTTTTTGGGGTATGCGCTGGAGACGACAGCATACCTGTTGAATCAAGTTCCAAACAAATCAGTGCCTATCACTCCGTATGAAATATGGAATGGGAAGAGACCATGTCTTAAGTTCATCAAGATATGGGGTTATCCGGCCTATATTAAAAAAACAGAGTCAGGACAAACTCGAAGCACGTTCAGTGTTATGTAAGTTTGTGGGATATTCCAAACATTCACGAGGATATCTTTTCTACCATGCCGAGAAACAAAAGATTATTGTTTCTCGAAATGCTACCTTTTTAGAAAATGAATTTCTTGCAAAAGATATTAGTGGGAGCACAGTAGAACTGGAAGAAATTCCAGAGCCACAAGCAGTAACTGAAGATCTGACAGAACCACTAATTCAAGAACAACCCGACGAACCCCAGTCACTCCGCAGATCTAATAGGCAATCTCATCCGCCCGAGAGATACTACGGTTTTCTCATAAACGGGGATCGAGAGGATTGCATCATCAATGATGATGGGCCTACTAGTTTTCAGCAAGCTATCACGAGTAGGGACTCGGTGAAGTGGCTTGATGCTATGAGATCCGAAATGGAATCCATGCACACCAACAAAGTTTGGACTTTGGACGTTGCACCTCCTGGGGTAAACCCGTTGGATGCAAGTGGATCTTCAAAAAGAAAATTGGTGTTGATGGACAGGTAGAAACCTATAAAGCTAGACTTGTTGCAAAAGGTTTTTGTCAAAGACCAGGTGTGGACTATGATAAAACCTTTTCTCCAGTAGCTATGCTTAAATCCATCCGGGTCCTACTTGCTGTTGCTGCCTTTAACGACTATGATATCTGACAGATGAATATAAAAACCGCTTTTTTAAATGGTGATTTAGAAGAATGTGTTTATATGGATCAGCCAGAAGATTTCATTGATAGTGGGAGCAGCAGAAAGACATGCAAATTGCTTAAATCCATTTATAGATTGAAGCAAACATCGCGGAGTTGAAACATATGCTTCGATAATGCAATCAAAGAGTTTGATTTTATTAAGAATGTGGACGAACCTTGTATTTACAAGAAAATTGTTGGGAGAGCCGTTTTCCTCATATTGTACGTGAATGACATTCTCCTGATGGGAAATGGCATTTCCATGCTACAATCAGTCAAACTTTTTCTGTCACAAAAATTCTCCATGAAAGACCTGGGTGATGCCTCCTACATACTAGGGATTAAGATCTATAGGGATAGATCTAAACGACTTTTGGGATTGTCCCAATCAAGGTACATTGACACCATACTAAAAAATATTTAGTATGGAAGATTACAAGTGCGGACATGTTCCCGCTTGTTATGAAATCACCCTCTCCAAAGAGATGTCCTCTAAGACTGATGAAGAGAGGGACCGCATGAACATTATACCCTATGCTTCTGCAGTCGGGTCTATAATGTGTGATGTTATATACCAGACCAGATGTAGCTTATGCACTTAGTGTAGTAAGCCGGTATCAATCAAGCCTATAGGAGAAGTATTGGACAGCTGTGAAAAACATACTTAGGTACTTGAGAAAAACTAAAGATATGTTCTTGGTGTATAATAACAATGACCTCCAAATAGAGGCATTTACCGACTCTAGCTTCCAAAGTAACAAAGATGACAGCAAATCCAACTCAGGTTATGTATTTACCCTCAACAGAGGGACGGTATATTGGAAGAGTTTAGGATATCGTTGACGATGGAGACTGAATATATTGCTGCCAATGCTGCTGCAAAAGAAGCAGTCTAGATGTGTAAGTTCATTGCAGAGCTTGAGGTGGTTCCAACCATTGCTGATCCAATACCTTTGTATTGTAATAACAATAGAGCCGTAGCACTAGCAAAGGAACCGCGTCCTATCAGAAGTCCAGACACATCTTTAGGCGATATCATTTGATCAGGGAAATCGTTGATTGCAAAGAGATCGAGATACAGAGGGTAGATACAAAAGAGAACCCAGCGGATCCATTCATGAAGGTCATTCTCCAAGTACAGTTTGAGCGACATTTTGGGTTGTTGGGTATAAGATACGCCAATAACTGACCCTAATGTAAGTGGGAGATTGTTGGATATATATGCCCTAGAGACCATTATTGTACATTATATTGGACATCATGGACATATGTATGCATAGAATAATCTTGCTCAAAATGATGGTGTACTATCTGGTTTTGACTTTATCTTAATATGTATACTTTTATTTCTTGCTCTTAATCATACATGTTGATAAAGCCCTTAGGATCTTTCTTAACTACCAGGACTATGATGTCGATCGTACTATTGGGCCCTGGGTAGTCGATAAGCACATCCTTAAAAGTTTTTAATCGTAGGGGTATCGAGACAGGGTATCGATATTCTAGAGTAGACTAGTGTATACGTTTCTCGACCCAGTAAAGGGTGATGGTTGATCCCACAACCATTGGTGTTTGATACCAAAGATTGTATGCAGGTGCTCCTTAGAGACCGAATACACCGAACGGACTCACCGAGAACTCCTAGATGGTATTATACCTATCGTCAGATAGCAGTTCTCAAGTGACACAAGTACAGCTTAGTCTATAGACCTAAGATCGTCATAGTGTCTCATATGATCCCTACTGTATTTAGATTACTACCATACCACAGCCTTAAAGGGCTGTGCAAACAGGTAATGGTTGGGTACAGTCCCGTATCATGTGGAGGAAATGAGCGATCGAGAGGGATTCGTCTCTCCCGGTATGGGGAGTTGATGTTGCGCAGTGTAAGATTGGCTGTAAATATAAGTCCCTGGCCAGGGCAAGCGAGTTTTACTGATAAGTGTTATCAGTAGTTTCTCATATGGTTATGAGCTTTATGCTTGCACGATTCATCGATTTAGTGGGAGTCTGATGGATACCACCTCCCAAACCCGATATGCGACATTCTCAGACGAAGAGACCGGACTGTACGGTAAGCGTCATCGATAGGCTTTGTAGGGTACGGGCAAGTTTTCTTGTCGACCTTTAATTCATTCAATACCTGGATGGCTGTTACGTACAGCTAGTACCGCTGTCGTGCGTATAAGATAAAGGATGTGATCCGACAATTTACTGTCAGCGTGTTGACGGGTCTTTAAAGTCTCACACAGATGGTTTTTCCACTCGAACGAAATAATGTATTGCGCGCATGGGATGCGTGCAGGGTCCGGTTAGACATTCGTCTTTAACTGGACGGGTTATGATACTAGCCGGATTATTGAGATAAACCGGGTCATTATATTAATTGTTAATTCAATGGCAAGTTTAATTATATGTCATTATGTGATAATGCATGTAATTAATTTAATATCATAAATTTCTCTCTTTATTGTTCGATGTGATGTAAACATTTTCTATTTTGTCATGGCTAATATATCTTTTTAACCATGATAAATCTTTTTTTTCCTTTTATCTTTCTTTATCTCATTTGTGCATGCTCAAGGGTGGTGTGTAACCATTTCACACACCCTAGGACATGTGTTAGGATGATAGAAGAGAGGTGGCATGGCTTAGGTCATGAGGGCATGATGAGTGTGACCATAACCTAACTCTCACTCTCTCTCTCTCTCCTTCATACTTGCAAATTCCATGAGAGAGAAAAAGATCGAGAAGAAAACGAATAGAGAGAAACCCTTCACCGTTTTACAAAACCCCATACTTCTCTTTGCTACTTAGCAACTAGCAAAGAAGGAGTAGCTCGAGTTGCCATTCATCGCCGTGGATCGTCTTCGACGGAAAGGGGCGACTACGAGACTCAAGCCAATAAACTCTAGGAGACCAAGTTAGGAGTTCAAATCAAAGGAGCCAACTTACTCCCCATCTTGGAGCTTGAAAGAAGAAGCATTATAGATAGTATGATTTTTCTATTTTAGCTCTTACCCTTTTTAGTTCTTGCATATTCTAGTTTTAGGATGATCATTAGAGTAGTATGTCATGCTTGCTAGAAAATTTTGATTTTACCATTCCGCATCGTGTTTTTCCTCTTGCCAAATGCATGATATACTTACAAAATGATGAATTGCTCTCAGCACCGGTGCTTCAGTGTTAGCAACGCTGATGCCAGCCCAGAATCTAAAGTCCAAATTCCAACTCTAAAATCCAATCAAAAACCCAAACTCCAATTACAAAATCCAAATTCCACCTTCAAAATCCAATTCCAACTTCTAATCCAATTCCAACTTCAAAATCCAGTTTCAACTTCTGATCCAAACCTTATTCAAAATCCTCAACTTCCAATCCAACTCAATCCAAATTCTGGCTAAAATCCAAGCATAATCAAAATTTCAACTCCAAAAATCCAAACCTTTAAATCCTAATTCAAATCTCATCTCAAATTCAAATCCCTCCAACTAGAAAGGTGCAAATTCTAGATCAAATTCTTAACTCAAATCCTCCGAATGCAGATGATAAGTCGATCATGAACTCAAACTTTTAAACCCTCCGTCTATATAACGTTAAACCTGTCAATCTTTGACGACGTTAAACATCCCGTCTATGACGACATTAAACCTGTCCGTTTATGACAACGTTAAACATCCCGTCCATGACAACGTTAGACCTGCCCGTCTATGACGTTAAACCTGCCAATCAACTCGGATGACGGACAAGCCACTGCGAGAACCATATTCCAGTGGTAGAGATGTCTCCAGTCCTAAATCAAATCAACCAAACCAGACAAAATAGCCTATCAAATCGGGTGGCAGACAAGTTACTCCTGGAACCATATTCCAGTACCAAATCAAATCAAATCAATTACTACCTCCGTCTGAATCAAGCTCCGCCTCGGAATGTCTGCCTCCGCCTCAAAATCAAGTAAACCATCGACCTCTGCGCCGGAATCAAGCCCTGCCTCGGAATCATGTCAACCATCGACCTATGTGCCGATATCATGTTCCGCGTCGAAATCAAGTCAATCATCGACCTCTGAGCCGGAATCAACCTCCGCCTCGGAATCATGTCAACCATCGACCTCTGTGCCGCAATCAAACTCCACTTCGGAATCAAGTCAACCATCGACCTCTACGCCGGAATCAAGCTCCACGTCGAAATCAAGTAAACCAGTGACCTTCCCGTCGGAATCAAGCTCTGCCTTGGAATGTCTTGCCTCCGCACCGGAAGTAAGTCAACCATCGACATCTGCGCCGGAATCAAGCTCCTCTTCGAAATCAAGGCAACTATCAAGCTCCGCATCGGAATCAAGCTCCGTGTCGGAATTGAGTCAAATATCATCAATCGTCCATGTCATAAAAAGGGCAGTGCCAATCCACCAATAATGGGAATCGGATCAAGTATCGACCATCTATGTCGCAAAAGAAAAACCAGATCAAGCATCGACCGTCCATGTTGCGAAAAGGGCATTGTCAACCCCAAAAATGAGGACCATATCAAGTCAACCTCTCCGTGAAAAAAGATCCATCAATTTCATGCCCACGACCCATACATATGGTGTGCATTTATTAATGGAGACACTTTGTTGGGGTCAAAAATTATACCCCATTGACCAAAAGTCAAAAGGTCTGTCAAACCTCAAACAAGTGGGCCCAAGCCCTAACTCAAGTCAAGTGGGGCCAAGCTTAGCCCAAGCCGGGTCCAAGCTCAAACATGGGGGCAGGCCCCAAACCAAGGAAGAAAAAAAAAGGAAGAAATGTAATAAATAGATTTATTATATAATCTGGTAAAAATAAATGTAAGAGAAATAAACAAAAAACCAATTTTGTAAAGCCCAAGGACATCAAAGTCAAACTTACCCTTTCAAAAATTAGTTTTTTGCCTATTTCTCTTCCATTTATTTCTACCAGATTACATAATAAACCTATTTATTACATTTCTTCTTTTCTTTTTCTTCCTTGACATGGGGGCGGCCCTGACCCGGATTGGGCCGTGCTTGGGCCGACTTGACTTGAGTTTGGGCTTAGACTCACTTGTTTGGGGTTTGATTTTGACTTTGACTTTTGACTTTTGGTCCATGGGGTGTAATTTTGACCCCAACACTTGACGTGCATGGTCGTGATGAAAGATTGTGAGTAGCCTACAGCACAACAAAAAAAAACGAATGGAATCTTAATTTTTAAATTCCTCTCTTTATTATGAAAAATGGCGTTATTTATATTTTGATAGAATCTATCAATTTAGACTATGTTACTTACACACATGTAGAAGAATAATGATTGCATGTTGAGAATCCCCACTCAAAGCCCGAGAGCATGTCCATATGCAACCTACAACATGCATGCAATCCAAATGAATTCTTGGCCGAGCCAATGACCCTCATTTCAAACTCATGTCAAATGGGTCAGCCCACAAAGGGCGAGAGCCCGCGGCCAGACAGAACTGTAAGCATCGTCCAATGTTATTTGACAGAAAATCCAGAATTTTACTCCCACTAAGGTAATAACTGACATTTATTCCTAATTTATGTTTTCAAGTTCGATAGGTATCATACCGTGGTGCTTGTAGGTGCAATATCTATCAAGTTCACATCAGCTCGGTCCATTCTGTGCCATATGGAGTCTCCCAACCAATATCCTAGATCAATGAAAAACAAAATAAACAAACAGCTGTACACCGTAAACGTGCGCAAAAAGCTAGGTTACACTTAGTATACAAGTCTAAGTGAGTGCAAAATGGTCTTCTAAGAGAACAAAAATGTGAACGGACAACTGCTTTAGTTGCAAGTACACGTACGGTCATGAAAATGAACAATATATCTTAGATGAGGTTATATCGATTCACCTATATCAAGATACACCTAATTTTTATTTTTATTTTTATTTTAACCTGGGAATTTATGACCCCCCAGTAGGCCAAACTTTATTGCTAAACAGAGGATATACAAGGTACAATCCCAACATCAAAGAATACAGAAGCACTAATTGAAGGAGGTTCTTATATTTGGCCAATTGGAAAGATCCATTTTAGCCAATCTAAGAATATCTGGGGCCATGTTAAAACCTGCATAAGAGCTGGAAGTTTTGGATCTCAAAGCCTCTTTGGCACAGTAATCTGCAATTCTGCAATTCTGTTATTTTCCCTGTAGGTATGACTTCTGCATTTAGGATTGGAAGTAAGTATCTGATTGCCTTTACTGTGGGGATAATCTTCGAAGGAATAGAGCACAAGCCATTAATAGAGTCTGTGAGAACTTTAGCATCAGTTTCAACAATGATGTTCTTAAGCTTTTTATGATAACATTGCAATATCCCATCTAATACTGCCCTGGCTTCAGCCTCCAGGATCTGACCTTTGCCTTAATAAAACTTAGATGCAAAGATGCTATTACCTTCATGGTAACACCACCTGCAGTGTCTTTTAAGATAGATTGAGTACCATCCACATTTAATTTGAGTTTTCCTAAGGGTGGCTTGCTCCAAGCTGTGAGAATGATTTGTTTATTTCTCTGAATAGGGGATATAGTGTCTTCCAGATGCAGAGACCTTAAGATATCAGTAGATGTAGGAACAACCTGACTTCTGTTAATTGATGCAATGCCATTGATATCTGCAAGAACTTGAAACCAGGCCCTTTCAGCATTTGCAATCTGATCTTGGAATCTACTTGCACATCTTGTTTTCCAAATATTCCACAACATAATATGAGGGATCCACCTAGCAATTTCTGGTAATGGCATGAAAATGTGCCAGAATTCATAGCACTATCAGATTACTCCTGGTTCTATCTGGATGCCTGCCAAATGCATTTTAGTGCCTTGCTCCAAAGATTTTTTGCCAATTCACTTTCCAGGAATAAGTGTTCCATATTTTCAGAGTTAGCCTGAGTGCAGCATGTACATTTACTGGGTAAATTAAATCCCAATCTTTGTATATTTGAATCCAGGGGCAATGCATTAGATAGTAATCTCCATGAGAATATTGCAATTTTCTTAGGAATTTGCTTATTAAGAAGGAACCTTGAGTGTTGCATAGCAGTATTAGGGAATTTGCTTATTAAGAAGAAACCTTGAGTGTTGCACTGCATAGCAGATTTCAGAGTAAAGTAGCCACTGCAGTTATGTTTCCAAATCAGTGTATCTGGGAAAGTATCAAGGAAATAGTTTTTAGCTTTAATTTCTTCCAAAACAGAATGGGGTATGTAGGTTTTAATGCTTTCAAAATCCCAGCCATCTGGCTTAAGCAACTCTGTGATTAGGAGAGGATTAGTGGGAGCAGAAGCATAAGTCTCAAGAGTTGTATCTTCATGCCATATATCTTTCCAGAAATCTATATTGCCTTCCCCAATTTGCCACTTAGAATTGTCTTTAATCTTTGGGAGCAGTCTGTACTTCTTCCATTGAACAGTGGCATTTGAAGGTATTCTCAGTACATTGTTTTTAGCGTATTTCCTGTTAAGAAATTGAGACCAAAGTGAATCACCAACAGTGAATTTCCATGCTTTTTTCATGCTACAAGCAAGTGCAATCTCAGACAGACATCTTATATTCAAGCCTCCCTCTTCAATAGGCCTGCAAATTTTCTTCCATGCTACCCAATGTTAATGTTTGCTTTCACTAGAATCCCTCCAAAAAAAATTGAAATAATAGAAGAAATCTTGGATAAAACTGTAGAAGGAGGGTTGTAGGCAGCCAAAATATGTAAAGGCATAGAATGCAGCACATGCTTAATCAGGATTAGTCTACCTGCATGATTTAAAAGTTTGTTCTGCCAGCCATTTAACTTGTTCCTGATTCTGTCCAGAAGCTCCTCATAATGAATAGATTTGGCTCTGCCACTATGAATAGGAGCTCCAAGGTAAAATAAGGGCCAAGAACCTTTCTCAATGTTAGTATTCATAGAAATATTCCTGCAAAATTCATCAGAACAATTATTTGCTGCATAAAAAGCTCTTTTATTTCTGTTAATTCTCTGCCCTGAACATGCTTCATAAGATTTTAAAAAATCAAAGAGAACTTGCAAGTTTTTGTTGGTACCGTTGGTAAAGACTATAGTGTCATCTGCATATAGCAGATGAGACACTATAGGACAATCAGCTTTGGTTTTAAAAGGTAGCAATTTTCTTTCAGATACCAGATTTGTGATGTCTGCTCAAAAACTCTGAGGCAAGAATGAATGAAGATGGAGACATTGGATCTCATTGTCTTATGCCTCTTGAGCCTGGAAAATAGCCTCCCAATTGTCCATTAATCAAGATAGAAAAGTGATGGCTGCTAAGACATCCTTCAATTAGCTTAATGAAGTGTGAAGAGAAGCCAAAACCAGATAAGATTTGGTAGATGAAAGCCCATTCAAGCCTGTCAAAAGCTTTTTCCATGTGAAGTTTAAAGATAATATTGTGACCTCTTACTTTCCTAATCAAGTCCTGCACCATTTCTTTAGAGCTATATTATCTGTGATATCTGTCTCTTGTGAAAGCTCCTTGCTGTAGGGAGATAAGATTAGGCAATAAACTGGCTAACCTGTCTGCCATGATTTTAGTGAAGATCTTGTACAGCACATTACAAAGACTAATGGGTCTATAGCCAGTAATGTGTGTGCAGGATTTTTTCTTGGGTATTAAGCATATCAGAGTTGAATTGATAGCTCTAGGAACTCTGCCAGATTTGAAGAAGTAAATAACTGCTTCTAACAAATCATCTTTGATAATATCCCAAGCAGAGGAGTATAATTTACCTGAGAAGCCATCAGGTCCTGGTGCACTCTCTGCATCAGTTGAAGATATGCAATGAAGCAATTCCTCCTCAGTAGGCAATGCTGTTAAGAATTTATTGTGTTCAGTTGTCACAATGTGTGGAATAATTGATCTGAGATCCATATTATTGATTCTGCCCTGAGATGCAAAAGCCATCTTGAAGTGCTCCACTGCCAAGGTACTTAGATTTTCTTGTCCCTCTATCCAATTGCCATTGGAGTCTTGTAGTTTATATATTCTATTAGTGCATTGTCTCACCTTCGTAGAGTTATGAAAGAACTTAGTATTTCTGTCCCCCGCAGCCATCCATTTTATTCTGGATTTCTGCTTCCAGTATACTTCCTCCTGATGTAAATTTTCCTCAAAGGGCTCTTGAGCAAACAAAAGGGAGCTGAGGTTATCTTGAGAACGATCAGGGTCATAAATGTCTTGAGCAGCTTTAACCTTTTTTTCATTGTCCATTAATTTGTTCTGAAGGTTACCAAAAATTTCTTTGTTCCAATTCTTCAAATGCATCTTCAATCTTTTAAGCTTTAAAAAGAATCTGAAAACAGGGTCAATGTGAGCTTCTACAGGGCAACTCCAGCTTTCTTGAAGTCTGGATTTGTAGGTGGGATCCACATATTTTGGAATTTGAATGGCTTAGGTGAATTTTGAACCTCAGTTAGAGAGAATTAAACTGGAAGATGTCTGAGCATCCCCTGGCTAAATGCTGAAGTTCATAATTTGGAAAAGCGGTTACCCAGGTTTGATTCATCTCAAACACCTATCAATTCTTAACCAAGCGCCATTTAAACCTTCTTTATCATTGCTATATATGTAAAAGGAGAGCCTGCATAACCACAATCAATAAGAGCACAATTGGATATCATCTCATTAAAATCATCTATGCTTGAGATATTTGGCCTCCCTCTACCCTTTATCTCTTGGATGGAGGTAATAGCATTGAAATCTCCACCAATGATCCAAGGCTTTGCAACCCTAGTACTGAAATTAGTGAGTTCATCCCAAAGAATCCTTCTTTCCACATAGGAGCATTTACCATATATTGCAGTCAGAATGAATTCAGGCCTAGAGTTTATAGTAACTGCAACAGAAAGTAGTTGTTCTGAGTTGAATAGCATTGTTGAAGCTTGAATGTCTGGTTTGATGAGGATCCAAATTTTGCTATTTGTATTGACATAACAGTGAGCAAAATCTAATTGACTGGAAATGAACTTGGATTTATTTGCTTCTAGCAATGGCTCCATAATGCAGAAAATACTTATTTTATATTCCTTAGCAAGAAGTTTTATTCTCCCTTGAGTCTGAGGGTTAGCAACACCTCTTGAATTCCAGAAACAGATGTTCATGTATTATGAAGATTCATAAAATTTCTTCAGGACCCTTTCGGTCCTTAAATCAGGCCTTTTCTGATTGATTTCCAAGTTTTGATTTTTCTATTTATCAAATTTAGCAACTTCATGTTCTGAGATAGCTTCACTTGTTTTTTTAATCTTTGACATGTATTTTTCTAATCTTTGACATGTATTTTTCAGCTTGTTGAATCACCTTTTTCCCCTCAATGATGAATTTCTGTTTGTCAAATGTAGCAGAATTAAAGGAGAAGTTCAAATTATACCTTGATGAATTCTTGTCAGATGAAGCTCGAGAAGAAGAGGTGTTGATTTTGCTTGGTGGTTGTACCAAACTGCTAGAGCTGGAGCTTTTAACAAGTAATTTCCTTGATGTGGAGCAAGTATCAATCAGCTTGTCTGGGTCTTGGTATTCAATACCTATGATTTCAGATTCACCTAATTAGTAATCACTTCAAACCCATTTTCCAGGTGCTTGAAATGTTGAACATTATTGAGTGCATGAATAATATTTCTGTGATGAACAAGCATGAATTTGTTCATGAATTAAAATCTATATTATCGCGGAAAGGAAGAGCTCGAAGATATGTTGAGATTGCAAGAACATGAATCTACCATGTTCAAAAAGTAGATGCATGCATGAAAATCTGTCTAGGTTCAATGAAATTGGAACAGGATAATAAGGTAAATCATAAATTTTATTACCAGCGTGCCATATATATATATATATATATATATATATATATATATATATATTCAGGGTCTATAAATTAAACATAATCAAAGCATGGTTTGGAACAGAAAGATTCAAAGAGCAATGAGGTAAGTGATCTCATTCTCGAGTCAGCTACTTGGAACATAACTTTTTCTTGAGGACCAGGATCCAATCCCACCGGAGAGCAGTCGTCCAGAATATGGGAGAGGTAGGTCTAACTTGATTGTCTATTTCCTTTTCTTTCTACGACATAATTATCTTCTAGTTGCTACTGTTTTTTGTTTTGAACATTTAAATCAGATTACACCTTATGTAACAAGAAGATCTACCGGTTCTTTATTTTTTTGCCCATTCATTTTCTTTCTACTTTGCACTTGTCTTTTAAAGTGATTTCGAAACCAATCTGAAAAGCATGAAACAGGGCTTTAGCCGGAATTTCAAACCATGTTAAATGCCCTCATGGATCGGTATAAGGCTGAAATATGTATACTTGATCAACTTTGCCATATCTAACTTGGCAGATCAAGGAAAAGTTGATCAGTAATTCAGTATACATATATCATTTTCAAAAGTGTTTTGGAAACACTTTCAGTAAAAATATAAAAAGTAATTTCTGATATACATATATAATAATTGTCGGAAGAAATAAATGAGGATAGCTGGCTTCCTTCTCCACATAATACATGCAATGTTTTCAGTCAACTCTTCCCAAAATTTTAACTTGTTTGGGATTCAAACCTTCGACCTCCCTTGTATTGAGGAGATTAGCTATCAGCTATTTAGTTTAGAATTTTCTTCGTTCTGTTTTATTTTATGTCTACACTTTAAAATATATTAGGTCTTCTCTTCTCTCACAGCTTAGCATCAGCAGCTTCGTCCTCTATTTTATGGTTGCATTAGATAGTAGGCTTAGACACATCTAGCAGAAAGAATTGGAAAAATCTTGGGAACTTACCACAAAAAGATAATGTCACAATATTCATGTAAGAGTCTAAAGATATGCCCGCTGACAGGTTAAGGTCTGCTTCCATACTAATAATCATAATCCTCAACTACATGAACCTTAACGAATATATAATGGTTGACCCTATCTTCAATTTATAGCGATCAAAGCTAATTAGTCCCTTTGTCATCTTGTAGATAATGTCTGTATGTTTCCATATTCTGATGATATGGACAAAGGTCTATCATTGTAACCGAAATGCTCTCCCAAAACTCAGAAGGTAATTGATCTCTATCATTCCACTAATTGTTCGTAAGCAAATTTTTCATTAGGTGTATTAATATTTTATGAATTATTTTGCATTGATTGTGTATGGAAAATTCTTCTACTGATGATGTCTTGAAAGTAGAAGATCCTGGAAGCATATATGCACAGAGGAATAAGCTAAATGCGTGCAACAGATGCAGGAAGTGGAAAGAGCTTTTCTTGTATTTATTATCTGCAATTATACGATATATGTAAGACAATATTAGAAACATCAATACTAAAAACATGTGTCATATTGTTTTGTTCAGGAGCTTGATTAGATTATGGAGCATGAGACAGTAGTCAATAGCCTATCACGCAAAGTTATGGATACAAAATACACAAACCTGAGACTATTAGTGTTCCATGGATAAGGCAAATTCTACAAGTTCACAATACAAATATGTTGAGCACACGACGATACTAATAATATTGTTTGTTTGTTTGCATAAGAAATGATCAGAATCTACTTATTCTTGTATTCATATAATTGAATAATTTTCCAAACAGTCATTTTTTTTGTGATTAAGTGCAACAATCATGTAAATGCATCTGGAATTAAAATGGAACAACGAACCCATGAAATTATGTACATCTTTGCAGCATAACTTTCATCACGTGCATTTAGTCATGCATCCCAACAGTGAATTAGATACGATGTGTTAGAAATAGGCAAGGCCCAACGTATGTGCGAGATACAGCAACTATAACCCTTTATTCCAAACTTTTAGAGCCAGCTACATAAATACTTTTTGCGCTTCAGGTTTCCTAAGGGAACATGTGCATCGACATGGACTCCATAATAGGCTTGGAATTTAATAACCCAAAAGAAAGAACTCATTGTGGAGACCTTTTTCAATCTGATCTAACTATAAATCCAGTTATCTATATAATAAACGTGAGAGTAAACTCGCATATCATTCTCTTTTGCTAAACTCATTAATTATCAAAATTAGACAACTTTCGCACAATCAACCAAATGCCACTATTGTTGAGTTATTTTAAGTGGTTGTCATTGACTATAGGGAACTCTCTAGTCAGCTTTGCTCATAGACATACTCGTTTTAGGGTGAACCGCATAAAATGCGACCCTTTTCTCTTTCGTTCCTCCCCTTCCTTATCATATTTCTTCGTAGTCCTATTTCTTTGCATCTACTGCATTCTGGTGGGCAGATCAAGAAATGTGCTTGTACGAACCTTTGAAGGGTTGCTTGCCATTCAGTGAGATTTTCAGATGCATCTAACTAATGGTATTACTATACCAGAATTTAAAAACAATGGGCTAGGAAAATTAGCAGGATGAACTTCTAGCTTTGTTAGTACACAACCCAAATCAAGTTTAACCACATAATTACATTAACATCAATTATCTCTCTTTTCCGCTTTCCTAAGTATTTCTCTAAAGTTCTATTGCTTTGATCTAATAAGAAGCGCCCTTACATGATATTTTAAGGGTTGTCATTCAATGAGATTTTAGATGCTTCCTCAATATAACTATAAACTCCTCAACATATGTTTATACTCTGTCCTTACAATTTGTTTATTGCAAATTTTCACAAGCAGACAAGTCCATGTCCATTAGACAAACATGCAGCGCATGCTACTGAAACCAAAATTGTGTTACAAAGTTAACAGGAGTCAGGGAAAATTACTAAGATGTCCAAATCCCATCTCCAAGTAAACAAATGAGGCATAAAAACAAATCAGTGAACTTACTCACCATAAGATGATACCATATTTGAAATAAACATGCATGTATGCTACTAATAACTAATAAGCATGATTCAAAACTTTATTGTACAAAGACCTTAACATATAATGTTTAGCCAATTCTCAATATCTATTGAGTCAAAGCTAAAGGTCATTTTGTTATCTTGTACAGAAGTAATAGAGCTTCGGATATTCTGATAAAATGTGCAAAGGTTTGTTGGGGTTGTGTGACGATGAAGTATTTTGTGCCTAAAAGGGCTCCAACTTTTTGCAATTCAAGATTCATAGTATTGCATGGTTTGCAACCCTAAATCGTTTTCAAAACCTTCACTACAATTTGTTGATTGCGAATTTTCACAAGTAAATAAACCATTCGTGTCATAGTTCTATACAGCAAATATATATTTTCCCCTTCTTTTAGGCTTCTCCATAGTCTATGAGAATTTGAAGGATGCGGCATCTAGGACTATGATAAGCCCCTATCTAGTCATATTTCTTCTGAACTAGGAGTTTGGCATTTATTTGGAGAGGGTTTACGTCGACGACCAGTCAATTTTGTCAATTACTGGAGCTTTGATTCATAGCCAACCCCATGTGGATGGGAAATGGTTTAGATGATGATGAAACAAGCCATTCATGTCCATCAAGTAAAATGGCATAGAGCAACAATGCCAGACATGATAGAGAAACAAAAAATAATGATAAAAACTTGGTAAAAATAATTGTACTAAGGGGTTCAGATTCAATTAAATTTATCAAAGCCGCGTTGAACTAGATCCCCGTCTCGAACTAATTAAGCAAATGAGGCATTAAACAAATCAGTGAACTTACACGGCAAGATCCTCCCACTGCTTCAGCTCTGGAATAGGGTCTTCACCGAAGAACCTCCTTGATGGGTTATTTCTATATACAACTCCCAAGCCATCTTTATTTCTAAATAAGCCCCAAATCTTCGTATTTCTGAATACAACCCCCAAATCTAGCAAGTTGTTCATTATAGACCCCCTAATTAATTTTCCATCCACCACAATCAGAAATAACCGTTAGAGGGGCTAAATAACACTTTTACCCCCTTTCCCATACCCCCCCCCCTCCCCTAAACGGCTACTTAGAAAACACCATACATAAAAGGGAGATTCTCACATCTTGATCCTCCTGCTCACCCAATTTGTCTATTTTTAGTAGGTTAACTGCTAGCTTACAGTAATCTAAGTTCTAAATTACCTATGAATTCACTAGATTAATGTAGTAGCTAAGTGTTAACTAACTAGATTAATTAAATAACTAAGCTAATTTAGTAAGCTAGTTTAGAGTTCAAGCTGCTTTCTGTCTTATCTAAGTATTAACTAAATAGAACCCACACTAATTTCTAACCAACAAATTTCAGAACGTTCACCAAAAGTCTTCCAATCCAATATTTTAAAACTAGATCAAATTTACCATACATTAGCATATATAATAATATCCTAAACATGATTTCAAGAGAAAATTTCAGTTGGACATTTCTACAAGCACATAACATGCTATACAGTATGATAGCATCAACTGTATGTCCATGACATACAGATAAACAAAGAGCAAAGCATTAAACTGGGAATTGTAAACATAATGCAAAGAGGCGGATTAAATGCGGACACTTCCACAAGAAGATAACGTTAAAAGCAAAAGAACTTAAAATTACGTGGGTATAGAAGAAGATACTAGAATGAATTCTTAATGTGAGCATTTCTATATGGTGAGTAACGAATTTTGGTGGGCATTCATATGTGCAGAAATTCTTATGGTGAGAAGTAGAGCGGGCACTTCTGCATGCAGAAGAAACTAAACGTTATCAAAGCTAATTTTGAGGAGCAGCCAAATTTTTCCTATATGGTAGGCATTTCTACACACACGTTAGGTTTAACTTTTTTCGACTAAAATTCAAAATTGAACATATTAAACACAGTTTTGAAAGAACAGAAGCTTATAACTCACGCTGCTGCAAGTAATAATATCGCAGCAGTGTTAGGGTTAGGGCAAAATCTCAAATTGCAACAAAAGATTCTAGGATTAGGGTTGGAACTAAGGATAATCCCAAATTCTGCAGAAAATGATGAAGATTTTGGCCTGATTGTAGCTGGAAGCAACGACTTTCAAGTCTTCGATTGCTCTTCAACCATCGCCATCAGTGAGATTATCGTGGTCCCCTCAAATTTTTGGGTCCCCTTCGGCCAAGGAATTACGCGGATTAGGTCTAGACGAGGGGGATATGAGAAGGCAGACGCCTTGAGTGTAGATTCGTATTTTTTCACTTCCATGACACACATGTAACCGGTTTTCTTGGACAACAGATAGACGGAAAAACCGGCAAACTAAGTAATTTTTCTTGGGCAATGGATAGATGAGGAAATAAATGCTTAGGGTTATCTCATCCAAGCTTTAACCAGCATACCAGCGGAGAGGCCGATTTGGATTATGGCAAGGATTTGGGATGGTATGTAGACATATGAGATCCTGGGTATAATAAGGCTCATGAACAGGAATTTTTTAGATTACGACACGTAGCAGATGACGTGTCGTCCATGTAAGCTCACTAGGCTTCTGAGGGCTGCGGAGGTAGAATCGATGTGGCGCCTCGGGGACTTTCCTCGGACCTCGTCTCCGGGGTTTCGCCCCCACCTCTCACCCCCGAACCATCCAGCAGCCGAACTTACGCCTCTTTTACTCGTCTCTGAGCTGTTGCAAGGGCCGAGCTTCCTCGACCTCCCGGCTCGTCTCCGAGCCATCCGACAGGCTAAGCTTCCTCGGCTTCCCCGATCAACCGAGAGAGCGGAGCCCAAGCGCCCCCGCAACGGCTCCGTGTTCGTCAAAACGAGATATCCGCCGCCCCACGTTCTGAGTCCCACACGGGCACGTTCCCCCATTAATGAGTGGATCCCGCCATTAACGCGGGCGTAATGAGGAGGCGTAACTGACGGCGGGAATCTCATGCCGGCTCGCTCCATACGACCACTGTATAAACTCCTCTTTTAGACGACTCAGGTAACTCGAACTCATTCTAATACACCGCTACCATGCTTTTATTCCACGGTACTAATTTGATCGTCGGAGGGTCCTATGGTGGTTTCCCACCCCGGGACTTCCCTTGCAGGTAGCTCGGCGTCAACATCCAACAACCCATTGAGATCCACACAACAATTCTCATACCCAATCTCTACCGTCCAAAGCCACTCGCAGCCAGATCGACGGAGGACAACATCTGAGGGAGATTTCCACCTCCACCAGTTGGCGCCGTCTGTGGGAACTAAGTTAGAAGTTTCTCCACCCATAAAGTTGATTTTTCGCCCTCGATCCGATGACGAGCGACAACTGCGAATATCCCAATGCGAGCCTCCCCATCCTCCATAACGGAGGTGGGAGCGGTTCTACTCCCCCTCCTAACGTCATCATCGTCTTATCCGCTCGGATCGACAGACTCACAGCGATGGTGGATGCGCTCGTCCGCGTTCAAGCGGCGGGCCCTACCCTCCAGACCGCAGTTCCCCCTCCCCGAGACGACGACGCCCGCAGGAGGACAGATAGGCACGCTCAAGCCCTCGATCTCACTCATGCGCATCTCAGCGTCACTGAACGCCGGTGTGCCGACTCCGGCAACCATGACCTGTATGCGGCGAATGATTCCATGACCCGTTGGACGCCGGACAACTCCACACCCCGATCTCAGGGGAGACCAGGCCGTTGCTCCGACGCCCGCCGTTCGCTCTCACCCCCTGAAGAAGTGTCGGTCAGTTCGCCTACTTCCAGGCATGACCGGTGCCCTAACTCCCGCCGAGACCGCGCAAACGGAGAACGTCGGGACTACTCAAGAAGGGCCTCGTCCGAAAATTTAAGAAATGTGGTAGAGCGGAATCGAAGCTGCAACATCGCGCAGGCCCGGAGCGGGGATAGCCACCTCTCCGTCTATGCTGAATCCTCGGGGTACCACCAACGAATCGAAGCCCTCGAAAAGAAAATTGAAGGCATACGACGAGATGGCCATATATCCGGCCAAGGGGCAAGGTACTCCGCTGATTCGCTCACAAGGCCCTTTACAGAACAACTATTGGCCGAGCGCGTCTCGTCCAGGAACAAGCCGCCTAAAGTGACCCTCTTCAACGGAAAGCCCGACCCAAAGGACCACTTAGACGCGTTTATGGCGGGCATGAGCTTCCAAGACAACTCGGACGCGGCTCAATGCCGAGCTTTTCCCACTACCTTAATCCAAGCTGGTCGGGACTGGTTCCGAGGGCTTGCGCCGCACTCGATATCGACCTTTGATGAGTTGGCTACCCAATTTCTCGGTCATTTCATCGGTAACCGACGACAAAAGAAGACGGTCGGCTGCTTATTCACTATTAAGAGCAGAAACAATGAATCCTTCAAAGGGTATGTAATACCCAGTCCCTTCGTATACCAATATCCGTATTTTTGTTACCCTAAAATTTATTTATTTTATAATTATTATTTTTAGTATTTTAACATCCCTTTTCCCTTTCGTATTTTTCTTCCCTCTTATTGGCCGAGCCACTTTCCTATATTTATTTTCGATTTTTAATTTATTTCCTTTAAACCCAAACCCTATTTCACCTTATTTTTATTTCCCATTTTTCTAAGCCCGTTTCCCTTTTAATCCAATCCAGCCCAACAAACTAATTTAATTAAATAAAATTTTACTAAACCTTAGCCCGGCCCCTGCTCCTAACCCAAGCCCAAACTTTATTTCTTTGATCCCTAGCCGGCCCAACTTCCACCTCAGCCCAACACTTATTTCCCAAATTATTTAACCTCCCTTGGCCTAAGCCCAGACTCCCGAGCCCGCCTTCACTAACCGACCCGACCCATTCATAACTTCTCCTTCTCTACTCGCTCTCTCCGTTCCCGCCGATTTTCCAGCGCGTTCCCCCTACGTCGCCGTCTGCTTCGCCAACGCCCCGCTCTTCGTGCCCACGACGTGCGCACTCCCCTCAGACCTGCTCCCCCAACGGCTCACTCCTCTCTCCCTCACACTCTCGACCTCAAACTCCTCCCTCTCCCTCTCTCCACCAAAAACCCCTCACTCGAGTCCCTGCACTCCACTCCCCTCGACGACGACGACGATGACTACAGCCCACCGAGCTCAATCCCCTCGCCCAACCTCGTCACCACCACCTCCTCGCCATCATCATCACCTTCACCACCTCCTCTTTTCTCCATCCCCGACATCCCTGCAGCAACCCCGAGAACCCACGATAAACCCCGACCCAAGAACCTCCACTTTCATCGCCGTTAAGCCTCGCCTGAGAACTCATCACTTCGCCGTCGACATCACCATCACCCCGCCTCACCATCCTCACCACCTACGACAACCTCTAGAACCCCAACGACCAACTCAAGAAACCTCACCGTTATCCTCGACGGAGACCTCGTCGTCGTCACCTCTTCATCTGTCTCTCTCCCTCTCTGCCTCTCGATCTCTGTCTCTGTCTCTCTCTCTCTCTCTCTGCCTTTCTCTCTCTCTCTCAATCTCTGCCTTTCTCTCTCTGTCTCTCAATCTCTTTAAATCTCTCTCTCTCTCTATGTCTAACTCTCTCTCTAACTCTTTAAATCTCTCTCTTTCTCTCTCTCTCTCTCTCTAAATTTCTCTCTCTTTATCAGCATCTCTACCTCCCTCGCATCAAAACAAGGAACAATTTGGAGCGGTGAAAAAAAAGGAGGGCACGGAGAGTAACTGGAGTGAGTACAATTGTCTGATTCCAAAAGGCCAAACCGGTGTTGCGCCCGTGACACGATCGTGCTACTGCCGCTGTCGGACCCTCGTCGACACGCCTCCAGGCAAGTTTAATACTTGCTTCGTGCTGCTTGTGATATTACATTTCAATCACCTTTAATTCCCGCTTATACTTTCGTATAAAATTGTTATAAGTTATGTGTCCGATATACGATCCCAATAAAAAAACCTTCAATTAATTTGACGGAATTTGATTGCGTATTGTGGCCCGGGTGATAATGAGCCTTGTGTAGAAGTTTCACTGCAAAATATGACCGCTAACGACTTAGACGAACACCCCCAATTACACCCGTAAAAACTGGAAGTTTCCCGCACCTGAAAATCGTTAAAATCACAATTAATTGTATACATATTGAAATGATGTGTTCGAGGGCTCAAATCGAAGCCGACTCGACGAGATGTAACCCTGTATATGTTCTTAATTGTTTTTGTACTGATATTATGACGAGAAGTGGTTCGGAGAGCGACTCTGGACTGCTGTCCAGAGCAACTCTGGTTATTGTTTTCTGTCCCGTGATGTTTACTAATTTGTTTCCTGAACTCGTATGTTACGGAACCCTACACCTTATTGAAGATGAATCTGTTAAAAAAATAACGCAAGTGATTTCACCCTGTTTCATCGTCGTTTACTATTTAAAATGCAATTTAAAAGATCGGGACGTAGAACAGTCCAAAACAGAATCAGAATTGACATCCTAGTGTTGAACAGTGCATAGATTTTGACGTACAGACGCGATTGAGAATCCTCCTGTTGCGTTGAAAACCCTAAATTTCACTCAACTGTAGGATCGCTAAATTCTGGTCCCAACTGGGATTAAAATGCGTTACGAAACGGACTTCCGATTCTGAAACCGGATTTCCAGCAGTGGACGCTTAAAATGAAATGGCCATATCTAGTGATCCTGAAATCCGATTGACGTGAAACCAAATTTGATGGATAGATAATCAAACATACTACTTATCCCTGTTCATTGTTTCACTAAATTTGGCATGTATGATTTATGATAAATTATGCAAGTGGTAGAATACCGACATATGGCATCTTAATCATGCCTTACATACTGTTTTCTCATCACATCATACAAATATATCATTGCATTGGTAACCTAGTGATCATGTGCATTACCCAGTGTTAGATATTAGTGGTGATTGTGGCAAGCACGTTAGTGTTGTGCATGAATGGATAAGTGAAAGTGGCACGTACTTATACACAATCAGTGAACCCTATTGTTCTATTACATTGTTGACGTCTGTGGGACGCGTATAAGTGTGCCTATAAGTGGTATGGGACACTTATGGAAGCTCTTGTATGGGTGCACAGGTAAGGCACCAGACACTGCCCATTTATCTCGGGTATCAGTCGGGACGTGCTTGATGGAGATCCTGTCTCCAGTTCTCGCGCAGACTTGTCATGGACCGACCGGTATTTGAGCTTATGGTTGGCGTTTGATGTAGACCATGGGGTGTGGGGTAGTTTGAGTGTGAGTTCAACAGAATCTCGGGAGTCCCACGCCGGCATATATATATATGGAGATATATGGAGATTTACAGGGTAAATGATTATTACCGTGAGTTATATTTTGGGCCCGTGGTCCCTTGCCCTTGGGTCCTACCCTTGGGTGGAGGACACTCACGAGTTGTTGACTCTCACACTTGGACTGACGATAGACTTAGTGACCTGTACAGTAAGACTCAGAGACTGATAGGGATAGTGACATTGACATGCATTACTTATTGTATTGACACACCTGACACACTATTTTACTGCTTTACTATTCACCTGCTCTTTTAGACACCCGCATTGGCTACTCCATGTTCATATCTCTACTATCTTGATTTACTGTTATATATCTATTATCACTGTACGAGTTACCACTTGCACCTATGTATATATTGCTATCGTGTCGCTCTGACGACCTGAGTATGCATGCTCAGAGTGAGAAGTGGATCTAACTTGGACCAGGACCAGGCGGACATCTTAATTAGTTATCCAGAGCTATACCCTTTTGATCTCCATCAGGTTAGTTCCTTGCATCTGTTTTGTTTCAGTTACTGTATTTCTCATTACCTGTGCGTTGTTTACTGATTACCACGTAAAGCTAGAAGCCGAAGTGTGACTACGGAGAGATATTACCTCGACCGTAGGAGCATGGCTGGCCTTGTCAACCCCTCGTATTCCGTATTTTGGGAAGCGGGGCGTGACAGGGTATGTAACTCGCTTCTACAATGCCCTCCTGGAGGTTCCCGAGCACCGCGACAAAACAGTTATCACCGTGCTGAGGTCGAGTCTTAGGCACAAAGAGTGGATCCGCTCTTTTGCATTGGCGCAACCTAAGACCATGACCGAAGTGAAAGTGTCACGCCCCGCTTCCCAGAGTACGCAAGATTGGGCACGTGACATAGCCAACCATGCTACCTGTGGGTAGGAAGTATCCATCCACAGTCACATTACGGTTGTAGAGATATCAAGAACAAGATAAATAAACTAATCTAGCACATGTCCAAATCCATAATAACGAGAGTCAATAAACAATAAGTGCGGAAGCAAATGATCCAATACAATAATAGAAAGGTACGTCCCATAATGCGGGATCGCACCTGGAAATAAAATGCAATAAACGAACTAACCACTATAGAACTCAAATCAGCCTGCTGGCTGAAGTACTCCTGCTCGGTCGGCGACAGTGGTAAAGAATCTGGGCCATGCAAAACCCAGACGTCAGCGCGTCATGTCAACCAAGTATATAATATGAACATGGTAATAAGCAATGCAGGGATAAACATGAATAAAGCAATATTATGAAACAACAGTGCAAGGTAATGTGCAGTGGGTAACTAAACTGTTCTATCAGGTTTCTACTCTAAAGTCTTTGAAATCAATTGATGAATCGTCGATGTAACTCAATAGTATCCCGTACATACCCGGGACCACGGCCACAATATTCTCGGCTGCAGCCGAGACATGCCGCTAGGCATAAAACAGGAAAGTGTACACTCGGTAGTACCCCGTACATACCCGGGATCACGGCCACAATATTCTCGGCCGAAACCGAGACATGCCGCTAGGCACAAAATATGAATGTGTACACTCGAACAGGTAGTGAACTGTCGAGTTACAAGTCAGGTTCATCTTTGATTTCCCCATACCCCCAAGCTATGTATGTCAGGCCAGGTATTCAGTAGTCCAGGACAACTGCCAACACAGAATCAGGTAAAAGCAGGTCTGTCTGAATAGACAGCAGGAATGGTCCATGAGGACCCCAAGTCAGGTTTGTTGGCATTAGGCATGAGATCATGTAATAAGTCAGGTCGCAGTACAATAGGTTGAGTCAGTATGTACAGGGTGTCATGTCCGGTGTATCAGTACATGTGTCAGGTGTATCAAGGTCAGGTCGATATGTAATGCAATCGAATGTATGCTCATAACAGGTATAGAAACGAATAAGGAACAACAACAGAAAACAGTAAATAACCATATTATTCCATGTAAACACAGTGGTGCTTTGTATTCTCTTATTAGCAGGTTCAAGCACCCTTGGGGTGCAATAATCACAGTGTAGCACAATATTAATAACAGCAGGTAATGAAGATATAAGTGTATGACTATCATCCTCTAAATAGTAAAATGATTAGCAGGTAGTTGTTATCAGGGTTACAGCGGCAAATTACGGTTCATGTTACAGTATCATGATATGTCATATTTCGCCTAAATGAGAAAAGTAAATATACTTAGTTAATATTTGCAAGTTTTATGAATCAACCATATCTAATTGGTATAGCATAGCATGTAGCAAGTAATACTTGCCTCGGCGGTTTCGCAAACCGGGAAAGCGGACGTAGCGTCGGCGGGAAAACATGCGACGGACGCACGGCACACGGAAAGAGTCCAAACAACGCACGAAGGGAACATACGGGTCAAGGGTCCCTGCTGGGTCGTCGGGAAACATCGACGTCGAGCCCGGCACCGGCGAACGCTGGAAATACAGAAATCTATCAATCGAAAAAAAGTGAAAAGGAAAGAAGGGAAGAAGGAGAAGAGGGAAATGCTTCTGACTGGGTTGTAGGTGCACAGGGGACAGAGGAAGCGAGAGGATGCCGACGAGACCAACTGATTTCTGGCAGTGGGTGTCTCTTTCCGGCGAGGCAGAGGGTTGCCCGGGCTGTTGAGGTCGGGGGCTATGCAGAGGGTGGAGGTGGAGGCTTGTTATGCCGGGAAGTGGAGAGGGAGGTGAGGAGGATGACGACGGCTAGTCACCGGAGAGGTGGGGCTCACCGGAGGTTGCCGTAGGTGGCATCGTCGAGGTGCACAGGGTTCTTCGGGGATCGCCTGAAGAAGGGAATGAGAGAAAGAGGTGGAGGGAGTGGTCATGGTGAGGTGAGGAGGAGGTCGGGCGCATGAGAAGGTGGTGCCGGCGTGGGGCTGCGGTGGACGAAGCTCGGGCAGCGACGATGACGAGGCTCGGTGGGTTGCAGGTGCACGGAAAACATGGCGAGGTCATGGTCGAGACGAGGAGGCGCGGGCGAGGGTGGCGACGGCGGCGAGGCTAGGGTTCGCTGCGGCGGTTAGGGTTGGGGTTCGAAGGGTTCACGGGCGAGGCTTCTCGTGGGATTTTTTTTTGAAGATGAAGGAATAGTGGGAAAAATATAAGGATAGAGAGAGAGAGATTTGAGGATGAGAGAGAGAGAGAGAGAGATAGATTGTTAGAGAGAGAGAGAGATTGTAGGAAAAGAGAGATTGGAGAGAGGGTGAGAGAGAGAGAGAGAGTTGGGGCCCACGAGGGATTAATCCCCTCGTGATTGGCCAGAGTAAGTCGAAAGATTTAAAAGAGATTTTCTGAATTTATTTGATTGGTTAAAAAAATCCTGTAACAGTGAAGTTTCGAATATATTCTTATAGTTTAGTATGATTAATTAAATTGGGATTTTGGCGCTGAATGCAACATTTTCAAATCGCGCCCGGTTTGCGCCCAAATGTTTCAAATTCAAATTATAGGATTTTAAGCGAGTTCCAAATTTTGAAAAGAGGTGTTTAATGATTAAAATGCATGCCCCCAAGTCGGACACTTGCACGCGCGCGTAGTCTTCCAAACTTGCCCGTTTCACTGAACGGGACGGAATCTCGACACGCGGACGCTACCACGCGACTAGTGGCGACGAGTAAGCCAACAAGGATATTTTTAATTTCATTTTAGGTGTTAAAATTTGTTATGTGCCAAAATGACTTAACCGGTTAAAATTTAGCAATAAACACCAAACAATCAGGATAATTGGAATGAGCAATGTATAACACTCAACTAACAAAAGAAATAGTATTATTGGGCTCGGGTGTTACATCATACCCAACTACAAAAGAATTTCGTCCTCGAAATTCCAAGAATACAAGATAGCTAACTACAGGAAAAGGTGAGGAAATTTCTGCCGGATCTCGTCTTCTCGCTCCCAAGTGGATTCTCCATGCAATCGATTACCCCAAGCAACTAGCACAAGAGGGATAACTCTGTTCTTAAGAACCTTTTCTCTTCGATCCTTGATTTCCACCGGTCGCTCCGCAAAAGTCAAGTCCTCCCGTACCGTCAACTCCGAATGATCCAAGACGTGAGTCTCATCTCGGACATACCTCCGTAGTTGAGATACATGAAACACATCGTGCACTCCTGCCAATGACTGTGGTAACGCCAAAAGGTACGCTACCTCTCCAACACGCTCCAATATCTCGAAGGGTCCAACGAATCGAGGACTAAGCTTTCCCCGACTTCCAAAGCGAATCACCCCTCTAGTCGGTGATATCTTCAGGAATACCAAATCACCCACGGCGAACTCTAGAGGTCTTCTAGACGTGTCGGCCCAACTTTTCTGTCTGTCTTGAGCTGCTTTCATATGCTTCCTGATTGTATTCACCTTCTCGACTGTCTGTACCACCAAATCTGGTCCTAGTAACCTTCGTTCACCAACGTCATCCCAACAAACCGGTGAACGGCACTTACGACCATACAACGCTTCAAACGGAGCCATCTGAATAGTCGCTTGGAAGCTATTGTTGTACGAAAACTCCACCAGGTGTAGATGATCCTCCCAAGAACCTTTGAAGTCCAACATGCAAGCCCTAAACATATCTTCAAGGGTCTGGATCATTCTCTCCGATTGTCCATCAGTCTGAGGATGATAAGACGTGCTAAACTTCAATCGAGTCCCCAAACTTTCTTGTAAACTCCTCCAAAAGTGCGACAAGAACTGAGTGTCCCGATCGGACACGATGCTCACCGGTATTCCATGCAATCTTACAATCTCCTGCATGTACCGCTCTGCCAAAGTCTCTGTCGATTGACCAACCCGAAAAGGAATAAAGTGAGCCACCTTGGTCAACCGATCGACAATCACCCATACTGCATTGTTGCCCTTTGGACTCCGCGGTAAAGCCGTCATGAAATCCATGGTTATATGTTCCCACTTCCACTGAGGAATCGGAAGTGGTTGCAACAAACCAGCAACCCTTTGGTGTCCAGCCTTGACTTGCTGACACACCAAGCACTTAGCCACGAAGCGAGCAATCTCTCGTTTCATACTTTCCCACCAGAAGTGCTGTCGAATATCTCGGTACATCTTTGTCCCTCCTGGATGTACAGAGTAAGCTGAACTGTGTGCCTCCTTCATAAGCTCTTCACGCACATCCCCTTTTGGCACACATACACGGCTACCATATCTCAACGAACCATCTTCGTGGATCAGTAAATCGGTTCGTAGTCCGGCCTCAACCTGCTCCCGAAACTTTTACAGTCTAGGATCCTGCAATTGTGACGCTTTAATCTTCTCAACTAAGGACGACTGTACTTGCAACAGCATCAACTGCCCCATAGCATGTGGTAGCACAACCTCCAAGTCAAATCTCTGAAAATCCGCAATGATCTCCCTTTGTGCGGTCAACACCTGAATCGCTGGTGACCGACTTAGCGCATCCGGCACGACGTTAACTTTTCTAGGATGGTACTTAAGATCAAGGTCGTAGTCGGCCATCAGCTCCAACCATCTGCGTTGCCTCATGTTTAACTCCTTCTGAGTGAACACGTACTTCAAACTCTTATGATCTGTAAAGACTTCGACTCTCTCGCCCAAAAGGTAGTGTCTCCAAATTTTCAAGGCGAAGATCACGGCTGCAAGCTCCAAGTCATGAGTCGGATAATTCTTCTCATGAGTCTTCAGTTGTCTCGATGCGTAAGCTACGACCTTCCCATTCTGCATCAGAACACATCCCAATCCTTTCCCAGATGCGTCGCTGTGAATCACCAGTCCTCCTGAATTATCTGGTACGGTCAGGACCGGGGCGGTTATCAACTTCTGCTTCAACGTCTCGAAGGCCAATGCACATCCATCCGTCCAAACAAACGGTACCTCCTTGCGCGTAAACTTGGTTAACGGCTCTGCCAAACGAGCGAAGTTCTCCACAAATCTCCTGTAGTATCCGGGGAGTCCAAGAAAACTTCTTATCTCCGCAACATTCTTTGGAATAGGCCAATCTCGAACTGCTGCAATCTTTTCGGGATCGACGGCGATTCCATCGCCCGACACAACATGCCCCAGAAACTTCACTTCTTCCAGCCAGAACTCGCACTTACTCATCTTCGCATACAATTTCTCCTGCCTCAGCGTCTGCAGTACGATCTTTAAATGCTCAGCATGCTCCTCCGGACTCTTCGAGTACACCAGAATATCGTCGATAAATACCACAAAAAAACTGGTCCATGAATGGTGAAAAGACCCTGTTCATCAAATCCATGAATATTGCCGGCGCATTCGTCACTCCGAAGGGCATCAGTAGATACTCGAAATGTCCATATCGAGTTCGAAACGCCGTCTTGCAAATGTCTTCTGCTTTCACTCGGACCTGATGATATCCTGATCGCAAATCCAGTTTCGAGAATACCCTCGCGCCACAAGGCTGCTCAAAAGTTCTCCAATGCGAGGGATCGGGTACTTGTTCTTAATAGTCACCCGGTTCAATTCTCGATAATCAATGCACATCCTTCTCGTGCCATCCTTCTTCTTTACTAGAAGAACTGGAGCTCCCCAAGGCGAGTTGCTGCTTCGAATCCAACCCTTCTCAAGTAATTCACCAACTTGTTTCTTAACTTCTTCCAATTGCACTGGTGCCATCGGATAATAAGATTTTGATACTGGCGCTGCACCAGGTAAGGTCAATCGCGAACTCCACATCTCGCTTCGGCGGTAAGCCCGATATATCTTCAAATACATCCATAAAGTCGCGAACAACTGCCGGCTCTTCATTACTATCCACTTCTATTGTCGCAAGAACACTGTTTGTCGGCCTAGCCCTAAACTCGATTGGCCCGACAGAAATGCTTCCTTACTGCAACTGCTGTCTGCATCGTTGGCCGCGAAAGGTCCAGCGAGACTACTGAGTCTCGTCCACTCTGCTGCATGCACGTCCACGGCTGCTCCATTCTGCCTTATTCCGATGAACTTCTCTTCCATTTCCTCCGCGCAGTCCGCGGAAGGACTTCTCCAGGAAACTCTTAGAGAAATCCGCCCACTGCTTGGCTTGGGCAAGCGGGTCTCCTCCACAAGCCATCACTCTCGGGCGTAATCCACTAGCTGAATGCGCACCACATCAACTCCTTTGTCCTCTGGAATCTGTGTCGCAATCAGCAAATCCCCCGTGTCACTAGCCACTGCTCGGCTGGCAACGGCTCCTCCAGACCAGTGAAAGTAGACGGACCCAAAAGTCTGATATCTGCTACGGTCCTTACTCGGTCAACTGGTCTAGTTCCAACATCGTTCACAGACTGCTGAACGATCTGCAAACCTTCCTGGAACGAGTCCGCTTGCTGCTGGATCAGCTCGGTCTGTCTCTTTGATTTCCAGCGTTCCTCTTATCACTCCAAGCATGGCGGCTTCGTTCATACGCCTCTGGTACGTCTTCAACTTCTTACCTGTCATAATCCTGAACTCAAAACACCCAATATTAGCATGATGATAGATTCTGAATGTGGATCAAGGCTAGAACTCCAAGATACTTAAATAGAGTACTGCATTGTAGCTATGCCGCGGTATCATAGCCGCAATTACTTAACTCCACCCAAGTCGCCTAAGTCCTAGAGATAACAAGAAATTAGGTTTTCGAGTTGACAAATGCAAAGTAAGTTTGCTTATCGACATGATCCGGAAGAATGATTCAAGGATGGTAAAACGGTCAAAGTGGCAGGACATGTTTCCTAATCACGGGTATTATGATTCGTGTATCGGGTGCAATACCCAACTACAAAGAATCAACCCAATTAACCTATGGCTCTGATACCAAAAGAACCATGTCACGCCCCGCTTCCCAGAGTACGCAAGATTGGGCACGTGACATAGCCAACCATGCTACCTGTGGGTAGGAAGTATCCATCCACAGTCACATTACGGTTGTAGAGATATCAAGAACAAGATAAATAAACTAATCTAGCACATGTCCAAATCCATAATAACGAGAGTCAATAAACAATAAGTGCGGAAGCAAATGATCCAATACAATAATAGAAAGGTACGTCCCATAATGCGGGATCGCACATGGAAATAAAATGCAATAAACGAACTAACAACTATAGAACTCAAATCAGCCTGCTGGCTGAAGTACTCCTGCTCGGTACGCGACAGTGGTAAAGAATCTGGGCCATGCAAAACCCAGACGTCAGCGCGTCATGTCAACCAAATATATAATATGAACATGGTAATAAGCAATGCAGGGATAAACATGAATAAAGCAATATTATGAAACAACAGTGCAAGGTAATGTGCAGTGGATAACTAAACTGTTCTATCAGGTTTCTACTCTAAAGTCTTTGAAATCAATTGATGAATCGTCGATGTAACTCAATAGTATCCCGTACATACCCGGGACCACGGCCACAATATTCTCGGCTGCAGCCGAGACATGCCGCTAGGCACAAAACAGGAAAGTGTACACTCGGTAGTAACCCGTACATACCCGGGATCACGGCCACAATATTCTCGGCCGAAACCGAGACATGCCGCTAGGCACAAAACAGGAATGTGTACACTCGAACAGGTAGTGAACTGTCGAGTTACAAGTCAGGTTCATCTTTGATTTCCCCATACCCCCAAGCTATGTATGTCAGGCCAGGTATTCAGTAGTCCAGGACTAATGCCAACACAGAATCAGGTAAAAGCAGGTCTGTCTGAATAGACAGCAGGAATGGTCCATGAGGACCCCAAGTCAGGTTTGTTGGCATTAGGCATGAGATCATGTAATAAGTCAGGTCGCAGTACAATAGGTTGAGTCAGTATGTACAGGGTGTCATGTCCGGTGTATCAGTACATGTGTCAGGTGTATCAAGGTCGGGTCGATATGTAATGCAATCGAATGTATGCTCATAACAGGTATAGAAACGAATAAGGAACAACAGCAGAAAACAGTAAATAACCATATTATTCCATGTAAACACAGTGGTGCTTTGTATTCTCTTATTAGCAGGTTCAAGCACCCTTGGGGTGCAATAATCACAGTGTAGCACAATATTAATAACAGCAGGTAATGAAGATATAAGTGTATGACTATCATCCTCTAAATAGTAAAATGATTAGCAGGTAGTTGTTATCAGGGTTACAGCGGCAAATTACGGTTCATGTTACAGTATCATGATATGTCATATTTCGCCCAAATGAGAAAAGTAAATATACTTAGTTAATATTTGCAAGTTTTATGAATCAACCATATCTAATTGGTATAGCATAGCATGTAGCAAGTAATACTTGCCTCGGCGGTTTCGCAAACCGGGAAAGCGGACGTAGCGTCGGCGGGAAAACATGCGACGGACGCACGGCACACGGAAAGAGTCCAAACAACGCACGAAGGGAACATACGGGTCAAGGGTCCCTGCTGGGTCGTCGGGAAACATCGACGTCGAGCCCGGCACCGGCGAACGCTGGAAATACAGAAATCTATCAATCGAAAAAAAGTGAAAAGGAAAGAAGGGAAGAAGGAGAAGAGGGAAATGCTTCTGACTGGGTTGTAGGTGCACAGGGGACAGAGGAAGCGAGAGGATGCCGACGAGACCAACTGATTTCTGGCAGTGGGTGTCTCTTTCCGGCGAGGCAGAGGGTTGCCCGGGCTGTTGAGGTCGGGGGCTATGCAGAGGGTGGAGGTGGAGGCTTGTTATGCCGGGAAGTGGAGAGGGAGGTGAGGAGGATGACGACGGCTAGTCACCGGAGAGGTGGGGCTCGCCGGAGGTTGCCGTAGGTGGCATCGTCGAGGTGCACAGGGTTCTTCGGGGATCGCCTGAAGAGGGGAATGAGAGAAAGAGGTGGAGGGAGTGGTCATGGTGAGGTGAGGAGGAGGTCGGGCGCATGAGAAGGTGGTGCCGGCGTGGGGCTGCGGTGGACGAAGCTCGGGCAGCGACGACGACGAGGCTCGGTGGGTTGCAGGTGCACGGAAAACATGGCGAGGTCATGGTCGAGACGAGGAGGCGCGGGCGAGGGTGGCGCCGGCGCCGGCGGCGAGGCTAGGGTTCGCTGCGGCGGTTAGGGTTGGGGTTCGAAGGGTTCACGGGCGAGGCTTCTCGTGGGATTTTTTTTTGAAGACGAAGGAATAGTGGGAAAAATATAAGGATAGAGATAGAGAGATTTGAGGATGAGAGAGAGAGAGAGATAGAGATAGATTGTTAGAGAGAGAGAGAGATTGTAGGAAAAGAGAGATTGGAGAGAGGGTGAGAGAGAGAGAGAGAGTTGGGGCCCACGAGGGATTAATCCCCTCGTGATTGGCCAGGGTAAGTCGAAAGATTTAAAAGAGATTTTCTGAATTTATTTGATTGGTTAAAAAAATCCTGTAACAGTGAAGTTTCGAATATATTCTTATAGTTTAGTATGATTAATTAAATTGGGATTTTGGCGCTGAATGCAACATTTTCAAATCGCGCCCGGTTTGCGCCCAAATGTTTCAAATTCAAATTATAGGATTTTAAGCGAGTTCCAAATTTTGAAAAGAGGTGTTTAATGATTAAAATGCATGCCCCCAAGTCGGACACTTGCACGCGCGCGTAGTCTTCCAAACTTGCCCGTTTCACTGAACGGGACGGAATCTCGACACGCGGACGCTACCACGCGACTAGTGGCGACGAGTAAGCCAACAAGGATATTTTTAATTTCATTTTAGGTGTTAAAATTTGTTATGTGCCAAAATGACTTAACCGGTTAAAATTTAGCAATAAACACCAAACAATCAGGATAATTGGAATGAGCAATGTATAACACTCAACTAGCAAAAGAAATAGTATTATTGGGCTCGGGTGTTACATCATACCCAACTACAAAAGAATTTCGTCCTCGAAATTCCAAGAATACAAGATAGCTAACTACAGGAAAAGGTGAGGAAATTTCTGCCGGATCTCGTCTTCTCGCTCCCAAGTGGATTCTCCATGCAATCGATTACCCCAAGCAACTAGCACAAGAGGGATAACTCTGTTCTTAAGAACCTTTTCTCTTCGATCCTTGATTTCCACCGGTCGCTCCGCAAAAGTCAAGTCCTCCCGTACCGTCAACTCCGAATGATCCAAGACGTGAGTCTCATCTCGGACATACCTCCGTAGTTGAGATACATGAAACACATCGTGCACTCCTGCCAATGACTGTGGTAATGCCAAAAGGTACGCTACCTCTCCAACACGCTCCAATATCTCGAAGGGTCCAACGAATCGAGGACTAAGCTTTCCCCGACTTCCAAAGCGAATCACCCCTCTAGTCGGTGATATCTTCAGGAATACCAAATCACCCACGGCGAACTCTAGAGGTCTTCTAGACGTGTCGGCCCAACTTTTCTGTCTGTCTTGAGCTGCTTTCATATGCTTCCTGATTGTATTCACCTTCTCGACTGTCTGTACCACCAAATCTGGTCCTAGTAACCTTCGTTCACCAACGTCATCCCAACAAACCGGTGAACGGCACTTACGACCATACAACGCTTCAAACGGAGCCATCTGAATAGTCGCTTGGAAGCTATTGTTGTACGAAAACTCCACCAGGTGTAGATGATCCTCCCAAGAACCTTTGAAGTCCAACATGCAAGCCCTCAACATATCTTCAAGGGTCTGGATCATTCTCTCCGATTGTCCATCAGTCTGAGGATGATAAGATGTGCTAAACTTCAATCGAGTCCCCAAACTTTCTTGTAAACTCCTCCAAAAGTGCGACAAGAACTGAGTGTCCCGATCGGACACGATGCTCACCGGTATTCCATGCAATCTTACAATCTCCTGCATGTACCGCTCTGCCAAAGTCTCTGTCGATTGACCAACCCGAAAAGGAATAAAGTGAGCCGCCTTGGTCAACCGATCGACAATCACCCATACTGCATTGTTGCCCTTTGGACTCCGCGGTAAAGCCGTCATGAAATCCATGGTTATATGTTCCCACTTCCACTGAGGAATCGGAAGTGGTTGCAACAAACCAGCAACCCTTTGGTGTCCAGCCTTGACTTGCTGACACACCAAGCACTTAGCCACGAAGCGAGCAATCTCTCGTTTCATACTTTCCCACCAGAAGTGCTGTCGAATATCTCGGTACATCTTTGTCCCTCCTGGATGTACAGAGTAAGCTGAACTGTGTGCCTCCTTCATAAGCTCTTCACGCACATCCCCTTTTGGCACACATACACGGCTACCATATCTCAACGAACCATCTTCGTGGATCAGTAAATCGGTTCGTAGTCCGGCCTCAACCTGCTCCCGAAACTTTTGCAGTCTAGGATCCTGCAATTGTGACGCTTTAATCTTCTCAACTAAGGACGACTGTACTTGCAACAGCATCAACTGCCCCATAGCATGTGGTAGCACAACCTCCAAGTCAAATCTCTGAAAATCCGCAATGATCTCCCTTTGTGCGGTCAACACCTGAATCGCTGGTGACCGACTTAGCGCATCCGGCACGACGTTAACTTTTCCCGGATGGTACTTAAGATCAAGGTCGTAGTCGGCCATCAGCTCCAACCATCTGCGTTGCCTCATGTTTAACTCCTTCTGAGTGAACACGTACTTCAAACTCTTATGATCTGTAAAGACTTCGACTCTCTCGCCCAAAAGGTAGTGTCTCCAAATTTTCAAGGCGAAGATCACGGCTGCAAGCTCCAAGTCATGAGTCGGATAATTCTTCTCATGAGTCTTCAGTTGTTTCGATGTGTAAGCTACGACCTTCCCATTCTGCATCAGAACACATCCCAATCCTTTCCCAGATGCGTCGCTGTGAATCACCAGTCCTCCTGAATTATCTGGTACGGTCAGGACCGGGGCGGTTATCAACTTCTGCTTCAACGTCTCGAAGGCCAATGCACATCCATCCGTCCAAACAAACGGTACCTCCTTGCGCGTAAACTTGGTTAACGGCTCTGCCAAACGAGCGAAGTTCTCCACAAATCTCCTGTAGTATCCGGGGAGTCCAAGAAAACTTCTTATCTCCGCAACATTCTTTGGAATAGGCCAATCTCGAACTGCTGCAATCTTTTCGGGATCGACGGCGATTCCATCGCCCGACACAACATGCCCCAGAAACTTCACTTCTTCCAGCCAGAACTCGCACTTACTCATCTTCGCATACAATTTCTCCTGCCTCAGCGTCTGCAGTACGATCTTTAAATGCTCAGCATGCTCCTCCGGACTCTTCGAGTACACCAGAATATCGTCGATAAATACCACAAAAAAACTGGTCTATGAATGGTGAAAAGACCCTGTTCATCAAATCCATGAATATTGCCGGTGCATTCGTCACTCCGAAGGGCATCACTAGATACTCGAAATGTCCATATCGAGTTCGAAACGCCGTCTTGCAAATGTCTTCTGCTTTCACTCGGACCTGATGATATCCTGATCGCAAATCCAGTTTCGAGAATACCCTCGCGCCACAAGGCTGCTCAAAAGTTCTCCAATGCGAGGGATCGGGTACTTGTTCTTAATAGTCACCCGGTTCAATTCTCGATAATCAATGCACATCCTTCTCGTGCCATCCTTCTTCTTTACTAGAAGAACTGGAGCTCCCCAAGGCGAGTTGCTGCTTCGAATCCAACCCTTCTCAAGTAATTCACCAACTTGTTTCTTAACTTCTTCCAATTGCACTGGTGCCATCGGATAATAAGATTTTGATACTGGCGCTGCACCAGGAATAAGGTCAATCGCGAACTCCACATCTCGCTTCGGCGGTAAGCCCGATATATCTTCAAATACATCCATAAAGTCGCGAACAACTGCCGGCTCTTCATTACTATCCACTTCCATTGTTGCAAGAACACTGTTTGTCGGCCTAGCCCTAAACTCGATTGGCCCGACAGAACTGCTTCCTTACTGCAACTGCTGTCTGCATCGTTGGCCGCGAAAGGTCCAGCGAGACTACTGAGTCTCGTCCACTCTGCTGCATGCACGTCCACGGCTGCTCCATTCTGCCTTATTCCGATGAACTTCTCTTCCATTTCCTCCGCGCAGTCCGCGGAAGGACTTCTCCAGGAAACTCTTAGAGAAATCCGCCCACTGCTTGGCTTGGGCAAGCGGGTCTCCTCCACAAGCCATCACTCTCGGGCGTAATCCACTAGCTGAATGCGCACCACATCAACTCCTTTGTCCTCTGGAATCTGTGTCGCAATCAGCAAATCCCCCGTGTCACTAGCCACTGCTCGGCTGGCAACGGCTCCTCCAGACCAGTGAAAGTAGACGGACCCAAAAGTCTGAAATCTGCTACGGTCCTTACTCGGTCAACTGGTCTAGTTCCAACATCGTTCACAGACTGCTGAACGATCTGCAAACCTTCCTGGAACGAGTCCGCTTGCTGCTGGATCAGCTCGGTCTGTCTCTTTGATTTCCAGCGTTCCTCTTATCACTCCAAGCATGGCGGCTTCGTTCATACGCCTCTGGTACGTCTTCAACTTCTTACCTGTCATAATCCTGAACTCAAAACACCCAATATTAGCATGATGATAGATTCTGAATGTGGATCAAGGCTAGAACTCCAAGATACTTAAATAGAGTACTGCATTGTAGCTATGCCGCGGTATCATAGCCGCAATTACTTAACTCCACCCAAGTCGCCTAAGTCCTAGAGATAACAAGAAATTAGGTTTTCGAGTTGACAAATGCAAAGTAAGTTTGCTTGTCGACATGATCCGGAAGAATGATTCAAGGATGGTAAAACGGTCAAAGTGGCAGGACATGTTTCCTAATCACGGGTATTATGATTCGTGTATCGGGTGCAATACCCAACTACAAAGAATCAACCCAATTAACCTATGGCTCTGATACCAAAAGAACCATGTCACGCCCCGCTTCCCAGAGTACGCAAGATTGGGCACGTGACATAGCCAACCATGCTACCTGTGGGTAGGAAGTATCCATCCACAGTCACATTACGGTTGCAGAGATATCAAGAACAAGATAAATAAACTAATCTAGCACATGTCCAAATCCATAATAACGAGAGTCAATAAACAATAAGTGCGGAAGCAAATGATCCAATACAATAATAGAAAGGTACGTCCCATAATGCGGGATCGCACCTGGAAATAAAATGCAATAAACGAACTAACCACTATAGAACTCAAATCAGCCTGCTGGCTGAAGTACTCCTGCTCGGTCGGCGACAGTGGTAAAGAATCTGGGCCATGCAAAACCCAGACGTCAGCGCGTCATGTCAACCAAATATATAATATGAACATGGTAATAAGCAATGCAGGGATAAACATGAATAAAGCAATATTATGAAACAACAGTGCAAGGTAATGTGCAGTGGGTAACTAAACTGTTCTATCAGGTTTCTACTCTAAAGTCTTTGAAATCAATTGATGAATCGTCGATGTAACTCAATAGTATCCCGTACATACCCGGGACCACGGCCACAATATTCTCGGCTGCAGCCGAGACATGCCGCTAGGCACAAAACAGGAAAGTGTACACTCGGTAGTACCCCGTACATACCCGGGATCACGGCCACAATATTCTCGGCCGAAACCGAGACATGCCGCTAGGCACAAAACAGGAATGTGTACACTCGAACAGGTAGTGAACTGTCGAGTTACAAGTCAGGTTCATCTTTGATTTCCCCATACCCCCAAGCTATGTATGTCAGGCCAGGTATTCAGTAGTCCAGGACTAATGCCAACACAGAATCAGGTAAAAGCAGGTCTGTCTGAATAGACAGCAGGAATGGTCCATGAGGACCCCAAGTCAGGTTTGTTGGCATTAGGCATGAGATCATGTAATAAGTCAGGTCGCAGTACAATAGGTTGAGTCAGTATGTACAGGGTGTCATATCCGGTGTATCAGTACATGTGTCAGGTGTATCAAGGTCGGGTCGATATGTAATGCAATCGAATGTATGCTCATAACAGGTATAGAAACGAATAAGGAACAACAGCAGAAAACAGTAAATAACCATATTATTCCATGTAAACACAGTGGTGCTTTGTATTCTCTTATTAGCAGGTTCAAGCACCCTTGGGGTGCAATAATCACAGTGTAGCACAATATTAATAACAGCAGGTAATGAAGATATAAGTGTATGACTATCATCCTCTAAATAGTAAAATGATTAGCAGGTAGTTGTTATCAGGGTTACAGCGGCAAATTACGGTTCATGTTACAGTATCATGATATGTCATATTACGCCCAAATGAGAAAAGTAAATATACTTAGTTAATATTTGCAAGTTTTATGAATCAACCATATCTAATTGGTATAGCATAGCATGTAGCAAGTAATACTTGCCTCGGCGGTTTCGCAAACCGGGAAAGCGGACGTAGCGTCGGCGGGAAAACATGCGACGGACCCACGGCACACGGAAAGAGTCCAAACAACGCACGAAGGGAACATACGGGTCAAGGGTCCCTGCTGGGTCGTCGGGAAACATCGACGTCGAGCCCGGCACCGGCGAACGCTGGAAATACAGAAATCTATCAATCGAAAAAAAGTGAAAAGGAAAGAAGGGAAGAAGGAGAAGAGGGAAATGCTTCTGACTGGGTTGTAGGTGCACAGGGGACAGAGGAAGCGAGAGGATGCCGACGAGACCAACTGATTTCTGGCAGTGGGTGTCTCTTTCCGGCGAGGCAGAGGGTTGCCCGGGCTGTTGAGGTCGGGGGCTATGCAGAGGGTGGAGGTGGAGGCTTGTTATGCCGGGAAGTGGAGAGGGAGGTGAGGAGGATGACGACGGCTAGTCACCGGAGAGGTGGGGCTCGCCGGAGGTTGCCGTAGGTGGCATCGTCGAGGTGCACAGGGTTCTTCGGGGATCGCCTGAAGAAGGGAATGAGAGAAAGAGGTGGAGGGAGTGGTCATGGTGAGGTGAGGAGGAGGTCGGGCGCATGAGAAGGTGGTGCCGGCGTAGGGCTGCGGTGGACGAAGCTCGGGCAGCGACGACGACGAGGCTCGGTGGGTTGCAGGTGCACGGAAAACATGGCGAGGTCATGGTCGAGACGAGGAGGCGCGGGCGAGGGTGGCGACGGTGCCGGCGGCGAGGCTAGGGTTCGCTGCGGCGGTTAGGGTTGGGGTTCGAAGGGTTCACGGGCGAGGCTTCTCGTGGGATTTTTTTTTGAAGACGAAGGAATAGTGGGAAAAATATAGGGATAGAGAGAGAGAGAGATTTGAGGATGAGAGCGAGAGAGAGATAGAGATAGATTGTTAGAGAGAGAGAGATTGTAGGAAAAGAGAGATTGGAGAGAGGGTGAGAGAGAGAGAGAGAGTTGGGGCCCACGAGGGATTAATCCCCTCGTGATTGGCCAGGGTAAGTCGAAAGATTTAAAAGAGATTTTCTGAATTTATTTGATTGGTTAAAAAAATCCTGTAACAGTGAAGTTTCGAATATATTCTTGTAGTTTAGTATGATTAATTAAATTGGGATTTTGGCGCTGAATGCAACATTTCCAAATCGCGCCCGGTTTGCGCCCAAATGTTTCAAATTCAAATTATAGGATTTTAAGCGAGTTCCAAATTTTGAAAAGAGGTGTTTAATGATTAAAATGCATGCCCCCAAGTCGGACACTTGCACGCGCGCGTAGTCTTCCAAACTTGCCCGTTTCACTGAACGGGACGGAATCTCGACACGCGGACGCTACCACGCGACTAGTGGCGACGAGTAGGCCAACAAGGATATTTTTAATTTCATTTTAGGTGTTAAAATTTGTTATGTGCCAAAATGACTTAACCGGTTAAAATTTAGCAATAAACACCAAACAATCAGGATAATTGGAATGAGCAATGTATAACACTCAACTAGCAAAAGAAATAGTATTATTGGGCTCGGGTGTTACAGAAAGCATGGACCGAGCGAGAAATCCAACTCGAATCCAAGGTGAACTCTAACCTGCCCGGAGGCGACCAAGCAGACCGGAAGAAGAAGGACAGGGAAGAGAAAAGGAAAGTCGATCGTCCGACACCTTATTCCCCGAGGTTCCAGGAGTACACCCCTCTAAATATTTCCCAGACTGAGCCGTTGGAGGAAGCTAAAGGCGAGAGGTTCTTTAAGCTCCCACCGGCTAACCAAAGGGCAGGCAGGCATTTCCGCGGCCCGTATTACGCCTATCACAGGTCGTAGGGAGACCCGACTGAAAGTTGAAAACAGCTCCACGACTATATCGAGGAACTGATCCGCTCTGGTCACCTGGCGAAATACCTACGGGACAAGCGGCATACGGAACGAAAGTAAAAAGACCAAAGCCCTCCCAGGGAATTAACAATCGGGCAACTCATGGTCATTTCTGTAGGGTTAGCTTAGCACCTAAGTAAGGTTTTGGCAAGCATTAAACATGCTATATTAAAAATTTTAGGGTGCTGAACAAACCAATTAAGTAATCGAACTAGAGAATTAAGGTTAACTATGTATGTAAACAACTTTACATCTAAGTGAGAGGGATTACAACCTTTGTAGCCCGTTCCTTCGCTTCATAAGCTCCGAGTAGTGGTCCCTTCGCTGCGATCCATGAACTCCCGAACTCTTGAGAGGCTCCACAAGATGTACGATGCATCCTTGCGTGAAGTCTTCAAAGTCTGTGATGATCTACTTCGAGAAAATACGGACTCAAGCTATCTCTTCACTAAGTAGAAACTAGTGAAGCTAACACACTAATCTATATGGTTAGTATAGAAGAGGATGATGAAGTAGAAATTTTGCTTTCTTTAGTTTTCTTTTTCTCAATTTATTTCATCACAAATGAAAAGGCTAGCAAGCTTTTGAGGAGGAAGAAGATGAAGTGATGAGAATAATTATTATGTAGTTAGAAATGCAACCTTGGGTCAAGTATATCATCCTTAACCCATGTAGAGACTTAACCATTAGCTATGGTTAAAGATGATGTGGATAAATATCCTAAGCTAGACAAAAAGAGTGGACAAAGGCAATGTAATCCACAGGCTTCCATCAAAATATCAACCATGACAATTATCCACAATTTTTGAATAACTTAATAATAAATATAAACCCAAAAATTAACCCTAGCATGGTTTAACTCTCTTAAACCTTAATGGCATTTATAACCAAGCATGTTACAATTGTAAGTGCAAGGCGGCGCCCCGGCCATCAATCCGACGGCCAAATGCGGAAGCGGTGATAAACTTAAATTTTTCTTGAACTGGCAAACCGCCGCGCACTAATACCCGGATCGAACCACTAACTAGTCCTAGCTAACAACAAGAAAGGGAATAGAGATGTACCGACGATCCAAGTCCTCCGGTCTTCTCGTCATCGTCCCGATCTCCTGCGGAATGTCCCGTCTCCTCCTCGTCGCCGGAAGTGCACCACATCGCCTACTTCTTTTACGGGCTCCCACCTCAATGCCGAGGCAACTCGGGCACGAAGCCGGCTACTCGACGTGCCCAAGGTTCGCTGTAGAATATCTAGAGAAGAAGTCTCATTTCGGGGTTGTAGGAATTGCCTTTGGTGGAGGGATTGAACTTGGAGCTTTTTGGAATGATCTTGTGGGATTTTTGCAACCTCAAATGAACCAAAATCCCACACACAAAATGTTGGACAGCCCCCCCATGAGAGTGGCCGGCCATTGCAATCAAGGGGGGTGAGAATGAAGGAGCCCTCCAATAATACAAAATGGAGAGAGAGAGAAAGCTATCATATGGAAAATAATGATCACAAAGAAAAGTCCTCACTCAACAACCATACCATCTCCCATCATCAACAATCATCAAGCATGATGACTTCAAAAAGTCAAGCCATCATGAAGAGGTCAAGGTCAAGGAATGGTGCAACCATCATGACATAAGAATATGCAAAGAACCCCCTCCACTAATGCTTATTTGCAACAATGCAAATAAGCCCTCCTCCACCAAACTTCGGCCAATGAACGATACAAAGGAAATTGGCCGAAACGGAAAGCAAACTGGCAACTCCAGAAAACTGGTCCCGTAATAAATTACAGAAAAACCCCGATACTGTGCATACACACCCGCATTTGTATTCCGACCGAAATACAAATGCAATGAGACAAAGTCTACACTGTACTATACTAGGATCCGGCTTAAACCAAAGCCGGCTAGTAATATCTGTTCGATCCTGATCCGTACAATACCGCACGTATCTGATCGAACCCTGCCATATATCCATACGGCCTATAGTACAAACTGTCCGATCCTGATCCGTGCAATACCGCACGTATCTGATCGGACCTTGCCATATCTCCATACGGCCTCTACAACCTTTTGCCCGAAAGCTGAGTAACAGAATGTGGGGGACTCTAAAGACTCGTCAACACCTTGGTTGTGGATTTAACCACTAGCACGTCAAAGGTATAAGCCAATACGTAACGGGCTACCAGGTACTGACTAAAAGGGATGTCTGTGAGCGAACTCAGCCTGACAACCCTACTGAGCCTGTCAGTGACAATATCCGTACAGTCCGGTCCGTTCGTCTATGAGCATCGCATGGCGGGCCTAGGGGGTTGGTAAAAGTCAGACCCCCAAAAGCGGTACAAGTCGTGTCGGAGTGTAGTCCAGAACACCCTGAGATACTACTGGAATACCTACCAGTAAATCTCCTTGCCTCGGCCGAGGGCTTTGTGTAATGGCTCTCCTAGACACAGCGCGACCTCACCCCCAATACCGGGAGAGACGAACCCCTGAAGATACGCTCACTGCCTCCATGTGGCTCGGGACTGTACCCAACTAAAACCTGTTTGCACGACTCCTTTGAGCCGTGGTAGGGTAGTAATCAAAGTACAGTGGGAACTCACACAAGACAAATGACGATCCCCAGGTCGATGAACTAACCTGTACACATGTCACCAGGGAACTGCCATCTGACGTCTGGTATATGACCAACTAGCATGTTCCCGGCGAGTCCTGTCCGGTGTACTCATAACCCAATGAGCACCTGTATACATCTTAGGTGATCCAACTGACACCAGTGGCTTGTGAGATCGGCCACCGCCCCTCGTCGGGGTCTCGACTGTATACACTAGTCTACTCTGGAGTATCGATGCCCTGTCTCGAAACTCTCACGACTAGGGACCATTTAAGGATATGCTTATAGACCCCCAGCTCCCACTTATATGATCGCCCTCATACTGCTGGTGGTCAAACAAGAATCCTAGGGGCTCTATCAACGTGTAATAGCGACCTGTAAGGTCACCTCAAACAGTACACGATGATAAAGATGAACCAGATATCATACTATCATCTCGAGTAAGACTGTCCTACCGGGATAGGTCCTCCCTCAATCATTGCAATCACGTACCTGTGATCCAATAATTGACTCTGAGGGCACTATCTCCAACAATCTCCCACTTGCACTCAAGGCTAATTTGTCACGCCCCGCTTCCCAGTGTACGGCGAAGTGGACGTGACAAGGCCCGCTACGTATGTACTCAGAAGTACATACGCTAAGCGTAACTAAGCAATATAAAATGAATCACAAGAGACGAATAATAGAAATAACAGCAACTTTTATTAATAACATTCTTTATACAATGCATGAAATGAAAATACATCTGAAATGAAAAAGCAATGCCTAAACAGTGGCATAACAATAAAAGGAAATACTGGAAAGAACAAGATACAATGTCTAGAGCTCTGGGTCTTCCTGGAACTGCTCCAAATCTTCACTTGTGGGCTCGGTCTCAACTTGGTCCAACGCACCTGACGACATTCAAAGAAGAGAGAAATAGAATGTCGTCAGCGAACAGGTCGCTCGGTAAGTCCCAAAGAAGAATGAAGAATGAGAGTGACAGAGTATAGTATTTTCTAAAGTATTGTATTGTAGAATATTATGAAATATTGTTTAACGTAATTGTTTGTAGCTTGGTACAGGAGGATGCCAGTGTATACGAGGGGAGTCTCTATATGCCAGAGACTAAGGGCACGTATAGTACAAGGAACCGTTTATGCCACGGTACAACAGCAACGGAATATAGGTTAGGTGTCTTAATCTGACCACCTCATTCCACTTTTAACATCTTCCGTACCAATCTACCCCTTTAAACCCCGCGATGTCATGTTTGTATTGTTATCTTGTAAACTTGTAATGATTGCTTGATTGACTTGATTAACTGATTGATTTACCGAAACCATGATATCAGGAAACGGTTATAACCGTAGAGTCATGTAAATGGAATACTGGAAACTTGTAAAAAGAATATCCATGGTTCGGTTCAGTCAGACAGATTGTTAACTGATTCTGGGATTCATGTATTCAAGTTGTGTTGGAATATAATTGAAATATAGATTGACTTGAAATATATTCAAGTCAGAATTAGTCAGACTCTAACCCGAGTCCGACTAAAAGAAATATAATTTGAAGTTCAATATTAGCTAGGGGCCTTATTGTAATTTGTGAAACTTGAGGGGGTTTTATGTAAAAATACTTTTGTATAGTTTTCCAAATACACCTCAAGTATTTAATAATCGTCTTTATTGTTATAATGAATGTGAATTTTATTTGTGTTATTCTAGTGAATATATCCTAATAAAAGTATTAATTGTTTATTTGAAATTCGTGTTATTTTAATGTAACTTTTAATCTTTGAATTTTAGGAAAAAGTGGAAATTTTATATTATAACAAAATAAATGTTTAAATGATAATTATATATAATTAAACACATAAATAATTTTTAAATGAATATTTTATTTACAAAAATATCACTTTCTTTAAATATCGTATTTTAAACCTTTCGAGACCGAATGCTCCTTGCGGAGGTCTGAATCTCGTACCACTAGCCTGCGGGTGCACGATGAACCGTGCTATCCCTAACAGGTTCCCCAAAGATGGGTTGTAATGGCACTTTGCTCAGGTTTTTATAAATACTTTTAATTTAGGGAAAAGGTTTTCTAAATATAGGGTATTTATTTGTAAAAGTATATAGTTCTCCATATTTTAGTTGTTAGGGTTTCCTAGACCATCTAACCTATATTCTATGGTCTAAACGATGAGTCATTAGAAGCCTCAAATCGCCTCTTCACCGTCGAATGCAGCCAGGTAAGTGCCAGGTAAGCGGGAAGGAACCACAGTCGTGGGCCTAATTAAAAACCACTAGCCTTAGACACACTTGCCTAGACCCACAAGACAGTTTAGATAAACGATCGATGTCCATGACCAATCGTGCTTTCATTTTATATAAGTTTTATTTAGAAAAGTTTACAATTTAAAGGTTAAACTAAAAGTTATAAAGGTTATGGTATTTTAGTGAAAAAGTCCTATAATATCGTATTCTGTATTTTTGTTATTTATCAATTAGGGTTATAATGAGTGTGTGTAAGGGTAGGTCATTACCCCGTGACTTATATTAAGTTTTGGTGAAGTTTCAAGGTGAAATAAGCTATGTTAAACTTAAGGGTATTAAGGTGCAAGAATACGGTATTCATAAACGTTATCATTTCATGTGTGAAATTTCATCCAAATTGAATGAAACAAGTTTTGTTATCAAAATAAACATGATTAAGAGTGAGGGATCTAATTAGAACATTAAAATTGAACTTGATGGTATTTTTATGCAAGAAATACGGTTTTGTAAAGAAATTATCATTTCATGTGGAAAAGTGTGATTAAATTTGATTTAAGGGTGATTAATAGTCAACATGCAATAGGGTTGATAATATGTATTAGGTGACAAGTGGAATTTTAAAGAAAAACCGGATCGGGAATCGGTTTGTCCGATTTCCGTCGGTTCCAAAAAGTCGTATTTTACAATTATAGAAAAGAAAGATAGAAGGTTGGGACTTACGGGTTTGGACAAGCTAAGCATTCTAAAAGGTGTGGTGGTTGCCGATTCGTCGGAAACGTCACGTCGGTCTTGATCCGGTCGCCGGAATCCGTCGTCGGTTTCGGCAGCGCTTCGCTTCTCGCTCTTTGCACCAAGTTCTCAAGAGTTTTAGAGAGTATGCTTAGAGTTGTGAGGGGAAAAGGTAGAGGGTAGGGGCCTTTATATAGGGCTAGGCTAGGGTTAGGGTTAGGGTAGATGAAAAGTTAAAAAATAAAAATGTGATAAAATGTAATAAAAATGTATTAAAAGTGGAGTAATTGGGGGTTTTAAAGAGCTCTGGAAGTGGTATGAGGCTGAAACTTTGCAGGTGCGTAGGGAATACCAAAAGACACAACTTTCATGTTGTGACCCTCGCCGGAATCGGCCGAATCGGGGGTGACTCGTCCGTGACTCGGTCGGATCACTGAGTCGGCCGAGTCAAGGCCGAGTTGGCCGATTCCCGACCGAGTCCGGTGACCTGGATCTCCCCCGGCGGTTCATCTACCCTCTGCAAGTGTTACATCTTTGGGTGTAGTGGGGTTTTTGTGAGATATGCACGTGTAAACTCTTGGTATTCTAAAGGTTTTTAAAAAAAATCAATAATAAAAATAATGTGGGGTATGGGATTCGAACTCTGGTGGCTTAGTTCAGCAGTGCAAGGTATTACCAATGAGCTACAAGCTCTTTCTTGTAATTATTGTAAAGAGATAGATACTTAAAGTGTTATCAGCAACATTAATACTCCAAGTATACTTCAATTTTAAATCAAATTTTGGTATACAAAAATTGGAGTTGTTACATAATTATTGCGATGTCGCATACTCACAGCCCGTGTGATACCGAACACCCAACTCCTCTACTAGTCAGTCTCACAAAGCTCGTTTGCGAAACTATTGCGTTCGAGGAATAGCCTCAGTGAGTGGATCCGCTTTGTTGTTTCTTTCTATGTCTCTCTATATCTCAAGTTCGCGGAGAAAGCCATCTCCCGAAAAGAGCAATACCTGTCTTAGGATGTGTCTGGATGTCTGATGGGACATAGCTCATAAATGAACTCCAAATCCAAAATCCTTAGACTGTATCGTCAACTGAACTTAATCAGTATCCTGCGCCATGCCACCCTCAGTATTTCCTTGGACCACCTGTCCAAAATACTGCCCCTCGTCAGAAGGAATAACTATAACTCTGACAACCTCCTTGTCGTCCGGGTCATCTTGGAAGCCTGGAATGATAACTGTCTCCCGAATGAGGCTGTCGTTATCATATCCCTAGAACATCCACTTATGTTCTAAAACTGCTTCCGACTGTTTCTCCAGTATTGGATCAATATCAACTTATTGCATCTAGTGCAAGAACAATATCTGGTGTGGTACTTGGCATCTCATGATTGACTCAATTGCCTGAGCAAGTGATCTGCCAATCATGCACATCCCTCTCCCCTTTAGTCTGTAAGACACCTTTAGAGAGGGTGACTCCATCTTCTGCAGGTACACTACCGTGCATGGAGTCGTCCATTCTAAATACCCTTAGAATGCTGTCTAAGTACCCTGATTGGGAAACCATCCAAATCTAGATCTAATACCATAGATCCAGTAACCAGTATGTCTGATATAATGTCCAAGTCCTGTATGGAGAAACCACTGTGTGACGACCAAAGTATAACCGATCGTAGTATAGGAGTTTCTTTTCCTACTCTGTGTATGTCATCCAAATACCAGGATATCACACCCTACTACCTTCTCAACAGATCCATCCCTATTCTGATGAAGTCAAACCCATGACTGTCACGTCAGAAATAGATGATCCTTCTCCGCTATATCTGCTTCAGCCTATAAATAGACATAAGCTACCTGTCCACCAATGCTTCCGCTGCTCCCACTGACTACGACAACCCTCTGGCAGAGTCATATACACGTACACTTCTAAAACTAGTTTAGAACGACGCTATACTCATCCTCCCGCCGGGTCTCGCACCTTGGAACAACAGCAATGGTAATTGTGGGTAAACAAGAACTTCCCTGTCACCGTCCTTGAGGCTACCGTAGTACCTCTCGGGTGCCTGAAGTTACCCACCTTATCTGCGGAGTGGCCAAAGGAATGTCAAACCAGATTGAATCTTTAGGTTCTTTATCAAATCTTCAGTAATCGTTTGTGGTTCTGGAATCACTTCCAGTTCTACCATACTCCCACTACTGTTTTCTGAAAAAATCCATTTTTAATAAAACTGTGGCGAGTCTAGAACAATATTGCTATTGTTCATCCAGATGGTAGAAAGTTAACCCTCGTCATAGCCTGGGTCAACCCACAAACAGCCATTACAGAAACGTGCCTTGAGTTGTCCAGTGTCTGGTTTTAATCATAAGCCGGACAACTCCCCGTACCTTAACACCGTTAAGATATGAACTGTTCTATATCCCATATAGAAACAGAGGCACTGATTTAATTGAACCAGATTCAAATCATGCAGCTGTCCCCAGTGCATGTCAACTAAATGGAAGGAGGCCGATCAGCGTTACTCAACTTAGGAATGCTTCCAATTATGAGTAACCTGAAAGAGAAGCAATTTCTCTTAATCACTACTATCAACTAAATACCATACACAAGTATCTACATCTTCGATCTCTTTGAAGAATCCCGATACTTGCTATACCTGGTTCTCTACTCTATTCAAATACCTATAACTTCTTCAAATTCGGACCCTGTGTTTTCACGAAACACCTGTCTAAAGACTAGAGAAGTCATAAGTAAACCGAATATAGTACGAGGACCAACCCCTCTGTCCTGATGGATCCTGGACAACATACAATACTCTGTATAAGTCCCTTGAGTCTGAAAACTCATTCACTGTGTGTCGTAGGTTGAAAACTGTACTTATGGTTAAGAAGAATTACACCGCTGTTTAATGCTCCTTACCTAACCAACCACTGATATAGGTAAATGTCGTAGACATAATTTCAGAAAGGTATATCTCACTCTATGAAAATAGACGTACAGATATATCAATTTGAAATTGGTGCATGACAGCGGATATTCAAAACCAAATATTTGCCGACCGGCAAACAGCCCAGGTGATTTCCTCAAATATCACCGATTACAACGAATCCCGATATAATGAGGATGATCACCCAATTCCCAATAACTTACTCCCACTCATCATCTGTAAAACCATACAGATGTGAGAATCGTACCTGGTAAATACATACCCTGGAGTAAGTATCTAATCGGGAAATCAGTTTTCCTTTAACATTACACAGTGAAACTGAAACATTGAAATGTTCCGATGGAGTATCCCGGTATTCCTAGTAATGCCTCTTCCAGATTCACGACTGTAACCGTATAATTCTTTGCCACCTCTCCAAATCCCTTCATATGTCTTTAGTCTTTACCTTCTGCACACCCCTTTAGGCCAAATGGTTTTCTTCCTTCCCTACCGTTCGGCACCAGCCTATGGTTTGGAAGAAGACTATCCAATAAGCATAATGGGTGTACTGTCCCAATCCTAGGAACACTCGCAATGAGAGAGGGTGAAGATAAAAGAAAACCGAATAAACCTTATTCCTATTTCTCCTGGACCAGAATCCATCCCCGAACTGGAACAAGTTCCTTTCGAGTTCGTATATAACCATACGATGGAGTATCCAATAAACTGTGGATCTTCGTAGTGATACGGAGTGTCCTGGAGAAATACAAAGGTGATTTTAGGATTGGCGAAGGAATACTTGGTTTGGTCGTGAATATCTGTTGCAATTTACTTTGCCCTCTTACTAATCCATTGCTTTGTCTTAACTTAATACCTTCTGCACACCATCGTTATGCTAATTGGTTTTCTTCATTCCCTACCGGTCGGCACCAACCTAAGGTTTGGAAGAAGACAATCCAATTTGCGTAATAGGTGTACTACCCCTAAACCAAGGAGTACTCACAACTTGAGAGATAGTAAAAGGAAAAGACAACTGAATAATCCTATCCGTTTTCTCCAGAACCTGAAACCATCCTCGAATAAATTCTTTCGAGTTCGTATCTAACCATACGATGGTTTTGTCCAATGGAAGTGGACGTTCGTAGTAAAACGGGGTGTCCTGGAGAAAAGGGTAAAAGTAGGAGTGGCAATGAGGTTAGCAACTCTGACAATCCAAAAGCCAGTGTTTAGAAGGTTCGGTCAACTTGGTCTCTGAGTCAAAGTCTTAGGGTCGGGTCAATGGTCGCTGCCAAAGAGAGAGAGAAAAGAAACACTCAGCGTGCACTCTAACCTAGATCAGAATGGTTACCAATTTATCTAATCTGGAATCCTCCCACTGTACCTCAAATTCTCCTCCAAACCTGAAAGAAGAATTAGTCGGGGTTACCCGAGGAGTAAACTAACTCATCAGTGGGAATCGGGATCCAACTATCATTACATGATAACGTGACGGAATCCGCTCACGGTATCACACTCCAGAAGGTATGCGCATATCTGGCAAGTTTCAGTTCTTTTGAAACTCCCGATGTGATTTCTGCCCCATGCTCTTATGACCTTGACTTTGGCCAACAAATCATAAGTCACATGTCAAGTTCTACCCGTCATTCTCCAGGTTGATTCGAATCCACCCGCACAAGCCCTTGACTTTGGCCAACAAGGCTATACGACTGTTCCAAACCAACGCATCTATCTATGCTGCATATGAATAACCAACAGCTACCAAACACTGTGCCTTGACTTTGGCCAACAAACACAGCTTGAATACTATTGACTACCCATATGAAACGACGGAGGGCTAAGAATGGTTTCTGGCGAAAACCTTTAACGTAATGAACTTGATATCGTTGAAGGAACGGATAGCTTTTTAAAAATGTAGTGACGAAAACCATTGCTAAAGAGGTCACTCCCGGTGAAGGGATCTCGGCTCTTTCCCCGTAGAATGAGGTGCAGGATATTCCAACTGAATACCATGGTGCAAAGCAAAAGTAATCGGCTATAGTGAAGTTAATGCCCTGACGCAAACTTTTTGTCCAAGGGGTCACTCCCGGTGAAGGGATCTCGGCCCTTGCCTCGTCGACTGAGGAGCAGGATATTCCAAATGAATACCACGATGCAAAACAAAAGTGAACGTCCTTGCAATAACAGCTTTTTGAAAAAGTGTTCCAACAACATCAGATTAGGTTTGTTTTTAACTTGTATTGATCCGAATCAACGCAGTCCCATCAATTGATCACACCACAAAGAACGAAAATATACTGATGTACGTATATGCCATCCGCATTCGTCACTGGGTCCCGTCATTACCCGTTAGGTTAGCTAACTAACGACAGAGCGGGGACTGGACTAGCGCGGATGCAAAACATATACAACATTTACTAATATATATACCAATATATTATATTCGCTCAAGGCGTGAATAAAATGCAACATCACAGAGAATGAACAGCATCACAGAAACAATACAGATATCTGGGATCCCGGGTTTCACAGAGCCACTGCTGAAACCCGACGTTCCCCTGGTCGTGTGGATAGCCTGTGCAATGAAATCCTAGACCCCTACGGGCGCGGCAAGTCACCCGCCAAAACCTGAAGCGAGGCAGCCCCCTTCAGCACCGTGAATGGACCACCCAGCACTTCACGGAATCCGGTAACTTGGGCACCCCTCCTGGGTCAACCTGTACCCCCTACGAGTGCGGCGAATAGCCCGCCAATCCTAGAGTGAAGCCCCTTCCCTCTCAATGCCATGAGACGCGGGCTTGTTGCCCTCTAGAACCCGGCCATCCGTGCACCCCTCCGCGGGGTAATCCTAGTACAGAAAGTAAAATATACATACAACGGGTACATCGACCGCAACCAGGTCGTGCCCCAAAATAATAATACAAACAGGCAGTGACGGCAGTCCACATGTCGGACGCTCGCCCCGCAATATCAAATGTACATAATACAACCACAACTGTACTAGCATTGCATCCAGGCTATCCCCACGACCGATCCGCAACATCACAGCAAAAACAGAACATCAACGTGAAAGTCACGTTCGCAAATCCGTCTAACCGGGCTATAGCAGTTAGACCGGATTTACCGATCAAGTGACATTCACGGTCGCAGATATAATGTAAATACTGTGAAATAATGTGTTTAAAATATCCGATCGATCAAACTTTAACAAGTGGGCCCCCAAGTACTACTGTAGCACATCAAGAAATTCTGGGCCCAAAATTAATATTCCAAAACCCATATTTTAAGCCCAGAAAGCTACTGAAGAAATTTGACACAGCAAGGACACTGTTCGGCGGCGGAACCGCGGCCCAGGGGGGGTTTGCCGCGGTTCCGCGCTCTGTTGGTCGAATTACTGTGTCGAATTTCTACAGTATGCTTATAACATCCAGTGCATCACTATTTTACAACCTGAAAAATTTTTCGACACCAGAAAATTTTAACAGAAAACTGATGCAAGCAAAAATGCGAATTTTGGAATTTTGGTCGATCGGAAATGCAAAACACATTAAACCAAGATAGACTAAGTTAATGGCGAGGCTCTGATACCACTGTAAGTGCACGGCGGCGCCCCGGCCGTCAATCCGACGGCCAAATGCGGAAGCGGTGATAAACTTAAATTTTTCTTGAACTGGCAAACCGCCGCGCACTAATACCCGGATCGAACCACTAACTAGTCCTAGCTAACAACAAGAAAGGGAATAGAGATGTACCGACGATCCAAGTCCTCCGGTCTTCTCGTCATCGTCCCGATCTCCTGCGGAATGTCCCGTCTCCTCCTCGTCGCCGGAAGTGCACCACATCGCCTACTTCTTTTACGGGCTCCCACCTCAATGCCGAGGCAACTCGGGCACGAAGCCGGCTACTCGACGTGCCCAAGGTTCGCTGTAGAATATCTAGAGAAGAAGTCTCATTTCGGGGTTGTAGGAATTGCCTTTGGTGGAGGGATTGAACTTGGAGCTTTTTGGAATGATCTTGTGGGATTTTTGCAACCTCAAATGAACCAAAATCCCACACACAAAATGTTGGACAGCCCCCCCATGAGAGTGGCCGGCCATTGCAATCAAGGGGGGGTGAGAATGAAGGAGCCCTCCAATAATACAAAATGGAGAGAGAGAGAGAGAAAGCTATCATATGGAAAATAATGATCACAAAGAAAAGTCCTCACTCAACAACCATACCATCTCCCATCATCAACAATCATCAAGCATGATGACTTCAAAAAGTCAAGCCATCATGAAGAGGTCAAGGTCAAGGAATGGTGCAACCATCATGACATAAGAATATGCAAAGAACCCCCTCCACTAATGCTTATTTGCAACAATGCAAATAAGCCCTCCTCCACCAAACTTCGGCCAATGAACGATACAAAGGAAATTGGCCGAAACGGAAAGCAAACTGGCAACTCCAGAAAACTGGTCCCGTAATAAATTACAGGAAAACCCCGATACTGTGCATACACACCCGCATTTGTATTCCGACCGAAATACAAATGCAATGAGACAAAGTCTACACTGTACTATACTAGGATCCGGCTTAAACCAAAGCCGGCTAGTAATATCTGTTCGATCTTGATCCGTGCAATACCGCACGTATCTGATCGAACCCTGCCATATATCCATACGGCCTATAGTACAAACTGTCCGATCCTGATCCGTGCAATACCGCACGTATCTGATCGGACCTTACCATATCTCCATACGGCCTCTACAACCTTTTGCCCGAAAGCTGAGTAACAGAATATGGGGGACTCTAAAGACTCGTCAACACCTTGGTTGTGGATTTAACCACTAGCACGTCAGAGGTATAAGCCAATACGTAACGGGCTACCAGGTACTGACTAAAAGGGATGTCTGTGAGCGAACTCAGCCTGACAACCCTACTGAGCCTGTCAGTGACAATATCCGTACAGTCCGGTCCGTTCGTCTATGAGCATCGCATGGCGGGCCTAGGGGGTTGGTAAAAGTCAGACCCCCAAAAGCGGTACAAGTCGTGTCGGAGTGTAGCCCAGAACACCCTGAGATACTACTGGAATACCTACCAGTAAATCTCCTTGCCTCGGCCGAGGGCTTTGTGTAATGGCTCTCCTAGACACAGCGCGACCTCACCCCCAATACCGGGAGAGACGAACCCCTGAAGATACGCTCACTGCCTCCATGTGGCTCGGGACTGTACCCAACTAAAACCTGTTTGCACGACTCCTTTGAGCCGTGGTAGGGTAGTAATCAAAGTACAGTGGGAACTCACACAAGACAAATGACGATCCCCAGGTCGATGAACTAACCTGTACACATGTCACCAGGGAACTGCCATCTGACGTCTGGTATATGACCAACTAGCATGTTCCCGGAGAGTCCTGTCCGGTGTACTCATAACCCAATGAGCACCTGTATACATCTTAGGTGATCCAACTGACACCAGTGGCTTGTGAGACCGGCCACCGCCCCTCGTCGGGGTCTCGACTGTATACACTAGTCTACTCTGGAGTATCGATGCCCTGTCTCGAAACTCTCATGACTAGGGACCATTTAAGGATATGCTTATAGACCCCCAGCTCCCACTTATATGATCGCCCTCATACTGCTGGTGGTCAAACAAGAATCCTAGGGGCTCTATCAACGTGTAATAGCGACCTGTAAGGTCACCTCAAACAGTACACGATGATAAAGATGAACTAGATAGCATACTATCATCTCGAGTAAGACTGTCCTACCGGGATAAGTCCTCCCTCAATCATTGCAATCACGTACCTGTGATCCAATAATTGACTCTGAGGGCACTATCTCCAACAACAATTATACATATCACATATATATAATTTAGTAACAAAAGAAAAGAATACATTTAACATATATCACATATATATCAATGTATCCATAATGAGAAAAAGAATTACTTAAGTGGGCTTATATTAGTTAATGTAATATAATATATCACATATATAATTATACATTAAATCATCAAATCAATACTTGATCCGATAATCCGGCTATATCACATATAACCGACTAATATATAAAATGTATCATTTCATCGAATCAACACTTGATCCGATGATCCGGCTATATCACATATACCCGGCCGATATCCCATATCACGAGAATGGAATACGGCATCCTATACATGTATTATTCTCGGACCCGCACATATCACATATGTGCTCCTACTCCGTTTCGCCTGAGCCAGGAAACCTCTGTGTAGGACTCTAAAGACTCGTCAATACTCCGGCAGTAGGTGATGATCATATCAAACACCCAAAAGCTGCAAGCGGTCAGCTAAACGTAACAGCCACCTGGGTATTGAGCGACCAGAAGACCAACAAGCAAACCTGTACATACTCCTGCAAATCCAATCAGTAACACTACCATACAGTCCGTCTCTTCGTCTGATATGTCGCATATCCAGTCTAGGGGTGGTAAACGTCAGACCCCAATAACCGATAAGTCATGTCGATGTGAGGCTCATAACGGGTCGAGAAACTACTGATAACTCTTACCAGTAAATCTCCATATCAGCCCTGGCCAGAGACTTCCAGTTATAGCCAATCGAACACAGCGCAACATCAACTCCCAATACCGGGAGAGACGAAACCCCTCATATCGCTCATTGCCTCCATGTGATTCGGGATTGTACCCAAAAGCCACCGTTTTGCACGTTCTCGTGAATGTGGTAAGGTGGAAATCAAAGCACAGTGGGAATCACATAAGACTCTATGACGATGTCGGGTCTACAGACTAACCTGTACCAGTGTCACCGGAGAACTGCTATCTGACGATAGGTATAATACCATCTATGAGTTCTCGGCGAGTCCGTTCAGTGTACCCAGTCTCCACTGAGCACCTGTACACCATCTTTGATGTCCAACACTAATGGTTATGGAATCATCCATCGCCCATCATATGGGTCATGATGATGGGTCATGATGCGTATACGCTAGTCTACTCTAAAGTATCGATGCCCTGTCTCGATACACTCTCGACTAGGAACAGTTGTAGGATGTACTTGTGGACTACCTTGGCCCCACCAGTATGATTTGCATCATAGTCCTAGTAGTCAAGTACATATCCTAAGGGTTTTATCAACATGTGAGAGCAAGACAGTAACACAATACAAGTCAACATGTTAAGACAAAGTGAAACTAGATAGTATGCTATCATGTCGAGCAAGAAAGTCCTCTCTCTATATATCCAAGCATCCACTATAATATACATCATATGTACAACAATGGCCTCTAGGGCATATACATAACTAACAATTTCGGCGGTGTTCCCCTCCGAATGACGGCGCGACTGGACGTCTTGCCTGTGATTCGGGGGCATATGCTAATTGGTGCTATCCGTCCACCTCTCCGAAGATGCCAAGTTGATTTATGGCACCGTGTATCGAAGGTTTAAACGGATGCGTCCGATATAGCAGACTTCGTCAGATTCCCCCTCGCTTAAGGGGTTTTTGATTGTGGGGACGCTCTTCCCTGCAGGCGCAAGCCCCTGCAGTTAATTACGCTACCGCATCGCGGTAACCACTTTCTCCTTCTCCAGATGGTCACTTCGTGTCGTGTGTGTTTATTTTGTGTTTGGTTGCCCGTGGATTGTATACGGAGACTGAGTTATGTCGTCGCCCGTAGGGCGTGGACTAGTCCAAATCCGTATTGTCTTAGATTTGGGTTTGGGGGTTTTGGGTTTAAGGATACGTTAGCCTCATTTGAGCCTAAGATCGACTTAAACGTTTGTTAAGGATACGTTAATCTAGTTTTTAGACTAAGATCGACTTAACGGGATCGTTTAGATCCAACAATAGAGCAATTAAGGGAGCCCTGTTGTTTAGTTTAGTGACATTACGGTCAATAAGTAGTTTAAGGACATTGCGGTCCAGTGTTAGTTTTAAGACGTTGCGGTCAAGGTTAAGGACGTCGTAGTCCGTGGATTTAAGAACTCCACAGTCCGATGTTAGTTTTAAGACATCACGATCAAGGTTAAGGACCTCATAGTCCATGAGTTTAAGGACCCCACAGTCCGTCGTTAGTTTTAAGACATCCCGGTCAAGGTTAAGGATCTCATAGTCCATGAGTTTAAGAACCCCACAGTCCGTTGTTAATGTGTGGTCATCGGGACCCGTCACCTCTTTGAAGACGTTGAGGAATTACAACGCCAAGTATCAAAGGAGTGAAGAGATGTACCCTTGAACCGGGGTAGATTAAATAGTCTTTGGCCCAATTTGGGATCAAGACCAATTAATTATGTTATGAGCCCATTAGCCCGGTTAAGTCTGAATTGAGGACTTATGGCCATCTTGGGCTAAGTCCAATCATGCTTGGAATATTGGCTTTGAAAGAGAGGCTTTGCCTCTGGCCATTTAGCCAATTGGGCTATCGTTAATTCAGCAATGTCGAACGCTGGGATCAAATTAGTGTTTCAACACTAAAAGACAGTTGGCGTTAAACACCAGCAACGAGGGGTTCAAATTAGTGTTAAACACTAGAGCAAATCAGTGTCAAACACTAGCAGCAGAGGCTTCAAATTAGTGTTAAACACTAAGAAATTCAGTGTTAAACACTGCAAATAAAGTTCTTTGATTAGTGTTGAACACTAAGGCCAAACAGTGTTTTCACACTGGATTCAGGGGTTCCAATTTAGTGTTAAGCAAGAGGGGTCACGTGGTAGCACGTGAGGGCGCCCTCCCTTCATTTGTTCTGCTGAGAATAGTGTATCTTTTAGAGCATCACGTGCCATCACGTGATGGGCATTTAAATGCCTGTATGTTAAAGCTTCTGCCGTGGGTCACGTGGGTCACGTGAGGCACTGCCTCAAAGGTCCTTCTCTGTGGTTCTTTTCAGGGGTCACGTGGTGGCACGTGACCCTGCCTCTTTGTATGTTTTTTAGAAGATCTGTTAATCCCTTTTTAAGAATTAAATTCTTCGTAGGGTTGAACCCTAACGATAATTTAAGAGGAATTAAATTCCTATTCCCTTCTGAAGATTTATATTCTGGGATAGAGTTTGAACTCTGAATTTTCTGTAGGAATTAAATTCCCACTCATCTTTTAGAGAGATATGAGATTCCGTCATAGGGTGAAACCCTAATTTCTTCTCTCTTTTTTTTAAAAAGGAATTAAATTCTTGTTATTTTTCTAGGGTTGAACCCTGATTCTTTTCATTCTGAAGGAATTAAATTCCCATACCATAGGGTTAAACCCTAATTTCATTTTAAAGGAATTAAATTCCTATAGTTCTGTGGAATTAAATTCTCAAGCTTCCATTCTCTCTCTATACTTTGGATCTGCATGGCAGGATCTCAACCCATTGAGAATTAAATTCTCAACTCAAGGGGAGATGTGCACTTTACAGATCCTCCACCAAAGGGTGAACTATGTTCTTCTGTTTTATATCAGAGTTAAACTCTGTTGAGAATTGAATTCTCTTTCCTTTCAAAAAGCCTTCCCTTTCTTACTAAGGTTTTCTTTTGCAGAAGATCCAAATTCCTCCAAAGTATTAAGGCTCTCCTCCTTTTTTATGTATCGATTCCTTTCTGCATGTATGTCCCCTCTGTGTGTCTCTTGGCTCCTATTTATAGGAGGAGCAGCCGAATCAATTAGTTTTGGTGAATCTTTCATTGAGAGATTTAATTTGTATTCACCATTCGTTTTGGACCTTTGGATTATTATGTGAATTTTAATCACCATTGGATTTTAAATCCAGAGATTCTCCTTTGTTATTTTCGGTTAGATTTTAAGGGACAATTCTTTCCAAGTTTAGGCTTTTTTCATAGATAGGTGATATTTAAGAATCTTTAAATCTTTAATTCAAACGGTTCCTTTGGAAAGATTTGGGAGGCATTTTCTCAGAATTTAATTCTGTTAACAAATAGGCTTTGAAAGCCGGTCACGTGTGGCCACGTGACCCTTGGTCATGTGTGGGCACGTGACCCCCTTAGAACGAGACCTCTTCTTCCTTTTTACGCTCTGCCTTCTGGCTGCCGCTTAGCTGTCACGTGCCACCACGTGACCCCTGGTCACGTGTGAGCACGTGACCCTCACCTGGAGCGTTTTTCTTGATTTGATCTGGGAATTGAGTCTGCTGCTTTTGAGTGTCACGTGCCAACACGTGACCCTGGTTACGTGGGAGCACGTGACCTCTTCTGAAGCCTTTTCCTTGATTTGATCAGGGAACCGATGTGCCTTTGAAGCCGCTTTTAAATGTCACGTGCCAATACGTGACCCTGGTCACGTGGGAGCACATGACCCTTTCTGAGCCCCTTTTCTTTGATGTAGTCGGGAAGCTGAATCTGCCTTGTCGATGCTTTTAGGCGTCACATGCCAACACGTGACTGCTGGTCACGTGTGAGCACGTGACCCTTTTCTGAAGCCTCTTCCGTAGGCTTTCCTGATTTTAATTCAGGAAACAGGCGGATCCAGCTCTGGGAAGTAAAGGGAACCACCACCTCCTGCCAGTCGAGGGCATAAGCAATCCACCCCACAAGAAGAGCATGAAGGATGGCCCAATCATCTTCATCGATGATGACCTTCACGGCATAGCACTTCCTCACAATGACTCTCCTGTGATAACGACCCGAGTTCACCGTTACGGGGTCCAGATAATATTGGTCGACTCAGGGAGCTCGGCGGATATCCTGTTCTACGACTGTTTCCAATGTATGGGGTTATGTTCATCCAATCTTTAGCCGACCGTCCACGTTCTCTCTGGATTCACCAACCATTCCGTTACACCCGAGAGATCAGTCACAATCCTCCTCAACATTGGGGAAGCGGGCAAGACGCGAACCGTACCAGTAAATTTACTCGTTGCTAAAGTCCCGTCATCCTATACAATTCTCCTGGGACGCCCTAACTTAAACGGCCTCCGGGCTCAGATCTCGACTTATCACTTTGTGCTTAAATTCTCTTTGGATAATAGGAGGATAGGTCAGGCTTATGGGGACCAGCAAACCGCCAGGATTTGCCTCGCCTCGGCGTTCCCCACCGGAGAGCAGGGCGACGATTTTGAAGACACACATGATTTTCAGGGGTCTTTAGATATACGTGATGACCAAAAGGAAGTTCAAGGTGCCCCGGTGGAAGCGTTGACAGAAGTCCCCTTCATAAAGGGAGTCAACGGTCGGATAGTCCAGATTGGCTCTCTCTTGACATGGGACACCGGCGAAGGCCTAATCCGCTTCCTCCAAGATAACTCGGATGTATTCGCTTGGACGCCAGCGGACCTGCCCGGGATCAACCCTGAAGTGATCTCCCACAAGCTCGGGGTCGACTCGAAGGCCCGACCTATCCGACAAAAGAAGAGAAGTTTTGCGCCTGTTAAACAAAAGGCGATAGAAGACGAGGTGAATCGATTGCTCGCCGCCAACTTCATCAGAAACCTGAACTACTCGAATTGGCTGGCGAATGCGGTCATGGTCAAGAAGGCAAACGGGAAATGGAGTATGTGCGTCGATTTCACGAACTTGAACAAGGCTTGCCCCAAAGACAACTATCCACTTCCATGAATAGTCCAGTTAGTGGACAACTCGGCCGACCATGAATTACTGAGCTGCATAGATGCTTTCTCCGGTTACAATCGGATCCGGATGGACCCGGCCGACGAAGAACTTACCGCCTTCACCACCGACCGAGGAGTCTACTGCTTCAAAATGATGCCCTTCGGACTCAAGAACACCAGGGCTACGTATTAGCGGCTGGTCTAAAGCTGTTCAAACCGCAGATTGGGAGAAACATGAAAGTCTACGTCGATGACATGCTCGTAAAATCCGCCTCGATAGCCAGGCATAATAAAGACCTTGGCGAGACATTCGACGTCCCGCGCAAGTACAAGATGAAGCTGAATCCAGCTAAATGCGCGTTCGGAGTCACCGGTGGGAAGTTCCTCGGGTTCATGGTTACCCACCAAGGAATCAAAGCGAACCCAGAAAAAATCAGCGCCATCCTCAACATGGCAACGCCCAAGAGCAATATCGATATTATGCGACTCACGGGAAGGGTGGCTGCCCTGAGTCGCTTTATGTCCAGATCCGGAGAAAAGTGTCTCCCTTTTTTCAAGGCCCTAAGGAAAATTCCTATGTTCGAATGGTCTAAGGAGTGCCAGAACGCTTTCGAACAACTCAAGGCGCACCTAGCGACCCCACCGCTACTCATCCGACCGGTTGAGGGTGACGAGCTATTACTATATCCAGCCGTCTCCGACCAAGCTGCAGGCTCAGTGCTCGTCAGAGAATTCGAAGGCATACAGAGACCGGTCTATTACGTGAGACATGTTTTCAAGGACGTGGAAACAAGATACCCGGTCATAAAGAAAATAGTTTTGGCGCTTGTCGTCGCCTCCAAAAAACTTCGACATTGTTTTCAGGCGCACACGATCCTCATCCTCACTGAGCGGCCTTTAGGGTCTATCCTCGCCTCCCCCATATCGTCAGGTCATCTGGAGAAATGAAGGTAGGAGTTGTCTCAATTCGACATCAAATACCACCCCAGATAAGCCATCAAAGCACATGTCTTAGCTGATTTTTTTGTCGAATGCACCATCCCCACTAAAGAAGGAACGGCAGCGTGGGGCCCCGAACCACGACCCTCGGTCGATAAGGTGCCCGGCCCTATCCCGGACTAGGTACTCTATGTGGACGGATCCTCCACAGAGGAAGGGAGCAGGACTGGCCTGATCATCCACGGCCCGGAGGAGGCGGAAATGGAATACTCTCTAAAGCTCAGTTTTAGGTCGTCAAACAACGCCGTGGAATACGAGGCCTTGTGTCGGGGCCTGGTTCATGCTCATGGAACAAAGTGTCATGCCAAGTGTCATGTTGAATCTGTGGGGGCTACCTCTTGAATCCGTGGGGGCTACCTCTTGAATCCGTGGGGACCACCTCTTGAGTCCGTGGGGCCCACTGTAGAACAATGGGGACTCTTTAGAATATATTCCGAAAGAGGGCATATATGTACTATAAATGGAATGATATCACTTCTCAATACAAAGGCGTCTTTTAAGTGAATCGGCACTGCAGGAGCTTGAGAACTCCGTAGTTAAGCGTGCTTGAGCCAGGGAAGTTCTGGGATGGGTGACCTCTTGGGAAGTGGCCCCTGGTCGGGTCGGTTCGCCCCGAAGGACAAAACCGTGCGTCTTCGGCCAGAGCGGACAATACTCTCTGTATTGGAGGTGGGGCGTGACAGCATGGTATCAGAGCCGGTCTCTCAATAGTAGGTCTGTGGTTCAAGGACGAACCATTGTTCAAAGGTGGGGAGAATGTCGGGACCCGGTTCTTACTCATGGAACAAAGTGCCTCACGGAACAAAGTGCCACGCCAAGTGTCATGTTAAACGGGCGGGGGGCCACCTCTTGAATCCGTAGGGGCCACCTCTTGAGTCCGTGGGACCCACTGTAGAACAATGAGGACTCTCTGGAATACATCCCGAAAGAAGGCATATATGTACTATAAATGGAATGATACATTTTCGAAGTCTTACCATGACCCAGCGTGGAAGATAGAGAAGTAACACTCCAAATTTACACAACTCAGGAAGAAGGCCAAGATTGGAGAAAGCCCATCGTGGAATTCCTGAAGGGCGGTGTACTTCCCGAAGACCGGGGAGAAACTCGCCGGATTCGGGCAAAAGCATGCCGTTTCGTTAGGAGCAACGGAAACCTGTACAAGAAGTCATACACTCATCCTCTGCTCCGGTGCGCCGACCCCCACGAGGCAGACTACGTTTTACGAGAGATACATGAAAGGGTCGGGAGAGCGCATTAAGAGGCCTGTACCCTGGTCCAGAAGACACTGCTCCAGGAATACTATTGGCCGAGAATACACCAGGATGCCGAGAAGCTGGTCAGAAGATGGAAGAACTGCCAACTCTTCGGCAGCATATCTCGTCTCCCCGCCACCGAACTAATGCCTCTCGGTTCACCTTGGCCATTTGTGCAACGGGGGATGGATATGGTGGGTCAACTCCCCACCGGTACGGGCGGACACAGATACATCCTTGTCGCTGTGGACTAATTCACAAAGTGGATAGAGGCCGTACCCATTAGGAAACCGGATGTCGCTTCTACGATAAAATTCCTGCAGAACAACATAATCTCCCGATTTGGAATCCTCAGGTGCATAATTACCGACTATGGGACCAACTTCGAAAACGATAAAGTCAAAGATTTTTGCAGCGACTACCACATATTGATAAAGTTTGCCGCGGTTTCATATCCACAATGCAACGGGCAGGTGAAGTAGCGAACCGATGCGTCATCCGCGGTCTCAGAGCCCGCTTGGAGGGTAGGCAAGGCAGCTGGGTCGAGGAACTGCCGCGGGTGCTATGGGCGTTGCGGACATCGAAAAAGACACCCACGGGAGAAACCCCATTCAGCCTCTGCTATGGTACCAAGGCAATGGTCCTCGCGGAAATTGGACTGCCCAGTTATTGGGTCGATTACTTTGACGAGAAGCTAACACCTTGGCACTCCGAAGCAACTTGGACATCTTGTTAAAGAACGAGATCGAGCACAAATCAGAGCAGTCGCCTATCAGCAGCAAACCGCTCTCTACTACAATACCCGAGTTAAACATCGGGCCTTCAAGATGGGAGATCTGGTCTTATGAAGAAATGAGTTCATAGACCAAGAAAGACTACATAAGTTCTCCCCGAAGTGGGACGGACCATTTCTCGTAACGGAAGCGTTGCCCGGTGAAGCCTACAGGACTCCGGAGGACATAATTTTTCTTGGCCATATAACGCCGAAAAGCTTAAGTTGTATAAATAAACATGCACCCTCTTTTAAATAACGTAATTCCTTTCAGCATTAACTAAGTTTTCCGAACTAATTCCTCTCACAGAGGGGACTTCTGCACCACCCCGGGGCCCCAGCCCTTTGTTGCTTTCCTCAGCCCCGAGACTCCGGGGTTTAAAAAAAGTACGAAAAGGAGGAAAGAGATAATACACCATAGCCAAAGACAAATTTATTTATTCGGAGGTATTGTGGGCTCCCCAGCCTTACAACGACTACAACAAAGGAGGACGGGGATTAAGAAAATATTGTCGGTGATACTCAGAAGAGTTCCTCTAGCCGAGCTCAAGCAGCCTCCGCCCGCTCCCTCTGACATTACTCGTGGACCGTAGAAGCCACGGACTCGCAGGGGTCCCTACCCGCTGACAAGATGCAACGACCAACCTTTGCTGGAAACTCTCAAGAAGAAGGTCCACCGTGCGGTCCCGCCTACTCTTCGAGATCAGACTAAACTCATGGACCGCATGCATTTTATCAAATGCCTAGTCCATCAACTGCAGAGACATGGTGTTATACATACCCGAGGAAGTCCTTCATATCGTGTAGATTAGCACTTGAAGGAGAGGAGATCGCCGGGGAAGTAAGCGTCCACAGTGGCCCTCCAAGCGGCCTATCACCGCCTCGTACGTCTCTTCGGAACGATCGAAATCATAAAAATACACATCGTCCCGAGAAATGATCTCCCTAACGGTATATGCGCCGCCAGTCATCTTCGGGAAACACAAGACTAGGAAGAAACTGATATGAGAATTCGAATGTGAGACCATACCTTCGATACTTATAGCCTCAACAAATATCTTCCAACGGCCAAGATCTACTCACGCAACAATGCAAATCATGGAATATCGCACTTTCCCGATATAGTACTGCCACGTGTCGTCCGTGACGGTCACCTTCCCGTCTTTACGGGTCACGAAAGGTTGAACGACGTCCCAAGGAGAATCTATGGAATTCAGAAAGCCCTCGACCAGAGGCAGCCGAGTAGCTTCCTGCTCGGTTTATCCGCTGAGGTAGCTTCCTGCCCTATGAAGAAGTGGATCCAAAGCTCTCATCATGAGGCCACCGAGCATATTCCTGCTCGGTCCATCCGCTGAGGGTAGCTTCCTACCCTACGAAGAAGTGGATCCAAAGCCCTCATCATGAGACCACCGAACAGATTCCTGCTCGGTCTATCTACCGAGGGTAGCTTCCTGCCCTACGAAGAAGTGGATCCAAAGCCCTCATCGCGAGGCCATCGAGCAGATTCCTGCTTGGTCCATCCACAACGGGTAGCCTCCTGCTCTACGAAGAAGTGGATCCAAAGCCCTCATCGTGAGGCCGCCGAGTAGGTTCCTGCCATGACGGGTAGCTTCCTGCCCTATGAAGAAGTGGATCCAAAGCCTTCATCATGAGACCACCGAGTAGATTCCTGCTCGGTTCATCCGCGACGTGTAGCTTCCTACCCTACGAAGGCATATGTCCAAAACACACGCCAAAAGGCAACCGAGTTATGTCCTGCTCGGTTCATCCAAGAAGGAATCGAGGGGCCCTAACCTATTCGCACTTGGCTATCGCTCGGTTCATACTCGACGCACGATCGTCACCTCGACTCTGGTGACTCCGGTCTTCCTACACTTGGCTATCACTCGATTCATACTCGATACATGATCATCACCTCGACTCCAGGGAAAAGGAGGACTTCGGTCTTCCTACACTTGGCTATCGCTCGATTCATACTCGACGTACGATCGTCGCCTCGGCTTCGAGGAAAGGGAGGACTCCGGCCTTCCTACACTTGGTTATCACTCGATTGATACCCTCGACACCGGTCTACCTGTGCCTAGGCTTTTGTTAGCTTTTACGTTATGCCCGCCTAACACCTGCGAGTTAAAAAGGCCTGTGAGCTAAAAAATACTTGCGAGATAAAAAGGCTTGCGAGCTAAATGTACTTGCGGGACAAAAACACTTGAGCCAAAACATATATATACTTTATTTACATTCAACATTATATACAAGGTATTGTGGGCTTCTCAGCCTTGCAAAAATACCCGGAGGCTTACAAAATTCAAAAAAAATATGGAAGGATAGCTCAGACTGCCTTCTCGGCCGTCACCTCTCCTTGCTCTACACCTCCGCCGGCGACCATAATGGCGACTTCAGGCTCAACGCTTCTGCCAGACGCCTCGCCTTCCCCGACCTGCTCGGTGCTCCCCCCGTGGCGCTTCCTCGGCGAGGAGATACCTTGCGTGGAGCTCGCGGTCGTCGAACTCGAGCATGGTTTCCTTGACGGCGTCAAGAACATTGTGCCACCCAACGGCCGCGGAGTCAGCGAGGTCGACATAAAACTGATCCTAGCCGCCTTCTCCATGTCCGCTAGCAAGCTGTTGGCCACAGATAGCCCCGAGGGTATCTCAATACAGAAGTCACCCTCATGCACTTGGATCCCGGCAGGGCATGGCCGAGAAACCACCCGCTTCTGTCTCTTAAGGGGGGATTCGGCGGGGGGAGTCACCTCCGCCCTAGCACGAGGCGCCGGGTCACGCACATGCTTCTGTCCTCCCCCGCGGCGTTCCTCCGGGACGGGGGCGCTGCGGAAACCCTGACCGGAGGAGTTTGCCTATGAACCATGCTCAGACCTGGTCGGGGCGAGCTTGCACCGCCGGTCTTTCTTCCCTGAGCCTTGGCGGCCATAATTTGCGATCAATCCATGGGCTCTGCGAGAAAAATAAAAGAAAAAGGTCAGCGACGCAGAAACGGCAATAGAATTTTGGCGAATTCTAAACAGACCAACAAAAGCCCTAACTTACCCAAAAAATGCGCGGGGCTGGGTCCAGCCCAGCTCAATACGTGCTCGGAGAGCAGGACATCAGCCCGCTGGATCGGTTCCACTGGGACACCACCCTCGCCTTGAGGGCGTTCGACTGCCTCACCCTCGGGCAATCGGCCCTATGCCACTGGGTGGGCACAGGCTAATCTTCACTCTCTAGTGGCCCGACGAAGACTAACTTCTCCTTCCATTTGTGGATAGAAGAAGGGACAACCACTGCCTCTGACCCGGCCGGCATACCCTTACGTTTTTTAAATGAGAGATACACCCAGCTTGGCTCTTTGGCCAGACGAAGTGAATAGCCAGAGGGGATATGGAATCGAGCTCGGATGTCGGAAAGCTCGTCCAAACAATTCAAGACTGAGGGCGCATCGCGGGTATTCCCGATGCGCACCATGGGAGCCCTTGTCGCCACCCGATGGTGAGAGATAAGGGCGACACTAGCCCTGGGGGACGAGCCCGACACAGAGAACGTAGATGAAGAAGAAAAGGAACTTTCTCGGCTATCTAAAGCCGAGGAGGAGGAAGACCCGTTGGGCTCGGCCACAGAAACCGATGCCTCATCGTCCGACTCAACTCCTACTATATCCATAGATACCTCGGAGGAAGACATCTAACCTAATTCAAGGAAAGGGTTTGCCGAGGAAAATTCAGCGGAAGATCCGACCTAAGAGGAGGTGTGCCGAGCAATTTTCAAACGACGAGAGACAACTAAGGCAAAGTGTCGGCCCTGGGATGGCCCCCTCCTATTTATACACTCCAAAGGGGACATCCTACGGCCCAAATCGACTCCCGCCAAAACGAAGCGTCGCACCTAGCGACCGTCGAGGCTCCATGTGGCGATCGGCCATTGGAAACACCCCCTCGCAGCAGAAGTCGGAGACAGCCTCTCGCGCCACGCCAACTAATGTTGGGCATGTGGCGCATAACCTAACTGACGGTCGAGTAAAACGCCGCACCCTCTTTAAAAGCGCAATCCTTTCAACGATCCGCTGATGTCACTAAAGATACGCGCGGTAATCAAGGAGTCTCGCGACCTGCCACGTGGGCCTAGTTATCCGAAGGGAGCAGCCGCCAAATGTCCCGCCGTTGTCAGGCAGCCTGGGAATCCTAGGCTGAACCATTAAAAACTGGGCTTACCGCTCTCGATCCTGACCCACAAATAGGCCAGGGCGAGAATGGGGGCCAATGATAAGACTCATAAACGGGAATTTCTCATATTACGACACGTAGCAGATAACGTGTCGTCAACGTAAGCCCACTAGGCTCCTAGGGCTGCAATCAGTGTGGCGCCTCGGGGGCTTTCTTCAGGGCCTCGTCTCCGGGCTTACGCCCCCACCTCTGGCTCCCGATCTATCCAGCAGCCGAACTTATACCCCTTTTGCTCGTCTCCGAGCTGTTACAAGGGCTGAGTTTTCTCGGCCTCCCGGCTGGTTTCCGAGCCATTCGACAGGCTGAACTTCCTCGGCTTCCCCGATCAACCGAGAGCGCGGAGCCCAAGCACCCCTGCAACGACTCTTTGTATCTTGCCAAAGCGAGCTATCTGCAGCCCTACGTTTCGCGTTCCACGCGGGCGCGTTCCCCTATTAATGAGCGGATCCTGCCATTAACGCGGGCGTAACGAGGAAGCGTAGCTGACGGCGAGGATTTCGCGCCAGCTCGCTCCATACGGCCACTATATAAACCTCTCTTTCAGGCGACTCAGGTAACTCGAACTCATTCTAATACGCTGCTACCCTACTCTTATTCTACGGTACTAACTTGATCGTCGGAGGGTCCTACGGTGGTTTCCCATCCCGGGACTTCCCTTGTAGGTAGCTCGACGTCAATAATATCCAATAACTCATTGAGATCCATACAACAATTACCATATCCAATCTATACCGTCCAAAACCACTCGCAACCAGATCGACAGAGGACAACATCTGAGGGAGATTTTCAGCTCCATCAGGGTCTTATTTAGAAATAAGGATGATTTGGAGGTTGTGTAGAGAAATAGGTTTTTTTTTTTATTATATTCTTTCTTTTCGGTGTTCTTTGGTTATGTTGTCAAACCAGACTCTCTTTCGTTCCTCTTCTTACATCGATTTTCTCACTCCAACAACAATTCTTTCTTCAACAATCCTATCGTAATTACTCATGAACCCTAAATCAACATCCTAAATAAGCAATCAAGATTTTTTTAGATTTTTTAAATTAATTTGTGCTGCCTTGCATGCAAATGCAATTGTGTCCTCCTTTAATTGGACGATCGAGCAACAAAGTGCGGTTATTGCGATTTGTGATTGATATAAGATGTGGCTGGGGCCACTCGGAGGTGAGCTGCTAACTTGATTTTTATGTATAGTATTTTAAAAAGCGAACATATAAGCGAGAGGTTGTCTTGGCCACTTTGCATTTTTCCGCTTAAGCACGTGATACGGTCATTATATTGAATTTTCCTCCAAAATAATACTATTAAAATAAATAATCCCCAAAATGATATGCAGCCCAGAATAATTCGCAAAATAGACCTCCATATAGCCAAGCAGGAATGACATGCTAAAGGAAAACGCTATTAGCAATAGTATTTTCATCGAAAGGAAACCCTATTGGCGATAGTGTTTTCCTCAAAGTGAAAATGCCGTTGCCAACATCGTTTATTTTTTATATTGATTTTGCCAAGTAAGGTATTGATGTTGATTTTGTTAAGATTTTTTAGATTTTCATTCTGATTTTGTTGAAACTGCAACAAAATTGACAGCGGGCGGATGAAAAAACATAATAGTTTTTTTTGAGAAAAGAATAAATGCAGTTAGTATATAGATTTCTATTATATTTTTTTCTATATATTTTCCGAATCAAATATAGATTTACATAAAAAAAATCACAATAGATTTCTACATACTAATTAAATTTATTCTATTTTCAAAAAATCATGGGATTTTTTCATCTGCTCTCTAAATTTTGTTACAGTTTTAAAAAAGACAAAATCTAAATATAAAAAAGGCTTAACAAAATCAAAATTAATATCTTGCTAGACATATAGTAAAATTAATAGCAGTTGAGGAAACACTATTTGCAATAGTGTTTTCTATCTAACTTTTTCTATCTAACTTCCGTGCATGTATGTAGATCTGGAAATTATTTTGGGTTTAGTTTCATTTTGAAAATTATTTATTTTAATAGTCATTTTGGCTTCTGCCAACTCTTTTATTTGGGTTCTACACCCTCTCAAAGCCATAAACGGCACATAAGCTAGAGATTTGGTGTGAGAATAACAAAATGGCATTTAACCCCACATCCTCCCCTTTTTCTTTAATCAGGGTTTCGATCTCCTTCTTCTGTAGGCCTTAGACGACGGCGAGATCAGGGCTTCGACGGCGAGATCAGGGTTTCTTCGACGAAGACTCGGCAACTCGGCAGGGATTTACTTCTCGAATTCAACTCAGCAGGGGATATTCTTCCTCGAACCTGACTCAAAGCTTCGACTTCGACTCGATTTCCCTTTTTGATTTGGACCAGCTTGAAACGAGGCTACTCAACAAGGGCTTTTTCGATCAGGCCTAGGGTTTTCCGAAGACTTTGAAGCAACTCAGCAGGCTTCTGTCGATTTGTGAGTAAATATCTTAGCAAATTTCAGCAAATATCTTTACGTTAACTCATTTTGTAAACTGTTTTGAAGTTTTGGACGATTTTTAAGTATTTAACAAATACTGTACAATAAATTTACAAAAATTTTAAATCAAAATGCACCTGTTGCATATTTTTTTCCCGCTTTTAGAACTCTGCTCATGTATGTTGGATTTTTGATGTTAGAGTTGTTGCAAAATTCGATAGAGGAATGTCTTTGTTGGATGTTACAAATTATGGTGATATTATAACCTTGGCACTTGGAAGAGTATTAAAATTATACTTGAGCTAAGACATTTATTTCTCCTTAGCTACGATGGGATCGATATCACCTCAGAAATGGTCAAGCCCTTGTCAACTTTAGAAATTATCGACCAGAGTCCGCTACAAACAGAATATAAAAATTTGCAGATAATGATATCATTGAAAGCGACATCATGAATAGTTTGTGTCAATTAGTTTGCGGGAAATGGTTCAACAAAATCAAAGCTGACATGGTTTGATGAAAATACAAGCCTTCCTTCCCCCTCTCCCCAAAAAGAAAAAAAGAAAAGGAAAAAAAGCCATATCTTTGTTCTTGACAAAAATGGAATTCAACAAGTTCACAGTTAACTCGGAGATAGATACAGTTCTTCCACTTTGTTATGGTTAGACAATTTCTATTATAAAATCTATATGAGATCCATATGCAATTCTTACACACTTCTCACCACCTCTCTCGTACGAACAAAGTTCTAATTCCTATTTCCTCTAAACCCTTTTGTAATGTCCTATATATTTTTCTTTAGAAAATATGTAAACTGTATAGACCCACACTTGCTATTATCTGGAGTAATAGGAGTGCCCATTGCGAATTTATCGTGAGAGAGAGAGAGAGAGAGAGAGCGATGAATGCACACTGCAAATTTATTGAGGGAAGAGGGAGGGAGGGAGGCAGCTAAGCTTTCGGGTGCTTTGGTATGTCGCCTCATCGTTTACTTATCGGGTGATTGATAATTATAATATAGGTAAAAGAGTAAAGAGAATATGTGCCACTTCATAAATAAGCCTCTACGGTTTGCGATTTAACTTTCTGCTTCAGGTTATGTAAGATGCATTTTTGTAGCAGTCTCTGCTTTCTACAAAATTTAATACCTTTTAGGCATATTTATTTATGTTATCAAAAACTACTTTTCACTAAATTACTAAAACTCTGTACATTACAATTTACCGTGTCATATTAAAACATCTGTATTTAATTAAATCATAACAGACTTTACTAACTAACATAATGGCATAAATGGAATATATAATACTATATTTAGGTAGTTATTAAACAACGAGTATTGTTAATATGTAGTTTTCAATTATCAACCTAATAGGCTAATATTTATGAGGTTTTAGTAGTTTAGTGAAAACCAGGTATTGTTTTTGGTAGTTTAGTGCAGAAGCCTATTGTATATATCACCATATGTTAGAATTACAATCAGATAACGTTTATATCAGCAACACACTAAATTATGAGTTTATTCTTTCCTACATCCTTTTCCCCTGTTGACCAAGGTATATTTTTTTTATTGAGCTGGTGTTTTGCATAGTCGATCAAGTTGTGGACAATAGTTGAAAACTTAAGCTGTTATTCCAAGTACAGTAGCTTCTTTATCAAGTGAGAAAATCACTTGATCCACTTACCTTCTTACTCATTGTTAATTTTACACCCTAAACTTGGAGCCGTATTATCTATCAGTGGCAGATCCTTTTAAGGAGCCAGGTCTCACCTGGATTCGGTCTACATGTTAGATACACACACTGACAAATAAGTTCTGAGGTAGAGCTTTGACATATGATGAATGGATAATAGTGGTTTAGGCATTGCAGTGAATAGTTAGCGGTTGCTGGTTCGAATCAGGTGTTTTTTGTGCCTTTTCGATAGGTTTTCTAAACTATTCATATGTATATTTGCATATAGCCCCTTAAATTTAAATTCTTACAATTAACTTTTTCACATCAATATTTTATTTATAACTCATGTTTAACAATTGCAATTTCAAATTATTTGATTGCCTTAAGAAGGTAAAATGAAAAACATTTTCGAATACACGGCATCTATATTTTAGTAGAATTAAATTTTAATATGAAAATTTCTGATTGTTAAAAAAAATCTTTTTTCCTTCATTTTTTTATTGCAATTTTGTGCAGTATGCTTGTATATTGAAAAAAGAGTTATAGTAACATTTTGCCCCACCTGACTAAAGATCTTGAATCCGCCACTCTTATCCGCTGGGCTTGTGCATCATCTATTCCACTTCCAATATAGCTTGTACAGCTGTACCTCTTTTGGGCATCTCATAGTTTTATTTCTTTATTCTGCTCATGTATCTCATATTTATCATTTCTCATGAAATAATTGGATAATTAGCTGTCAGCTGTCAAATATTTTGTGGAAATTGTTTTAATCATTTAGTAACTTTTTATTTTTTAAGTTGTTTATTATGTCCTGTATTACTAATTTCATTCACACAATAAATATTTCATTGCTTTCACAAGCAATCTTTTGTAAGGTACTTTTTGGCACCATGTATATGCTGCTCTAATGTTCATTAAAACAAATATTTGGCTTTAACGGCAAACATATGTTCTAATTTACCTAATTTCATTTGCAGATATCTGTTGACTGATGCATGAGCAACCCACGAGCCTGTATTCAATATAATTCATTTCAGCTAGTATAGCATGCCGTGGGTTTCTCCTTATTCTACATCTGTCTGATCCAAAATAAAATTCCCCTTTTCGCATTCCCCCCCCCCATTCTCCATCAATCATTGAAAATGCGCTATATCATTATCCTCCTCTTCTTCTTCCTCCTCCAACAAAGTGCTCTGTCGTCGTCATCCGCTTACTATACAGCAGATCCAGAGCAGCATTGCAACCTCTCCTCTCTCCCCGATCCTCTGATCCTCAACCCCAACAAGCTTACTGCCCTCATCAGTGGCTTCTCCCCCCACCGCATCCCTCTCCTTCGTTCTCTCGCTCTCTCCCTCTCCTCCCACCCTTCCATCCTTTCTGTCCTCATCCTTTGGTTCAACCCATCCACCCATCTCTCTCTCCTCTCCCCTCTCTCCTCCCTCCCCTCTTCAAAAATCTCCCTCCATCTCCATTCCTCCTCCTCCCTAATCTCCCGCTTCCTCCCCCGCCCCCAGATCCACACCCGCCATGTCCTCGTCATCGACGACGACCTCCTCCTCCCCTCCCCCTCCCTCTCCTTCGCCATCCGCATCTCCGCCTCCTTCCCTCACCATCTGATCGGCTTCTTCGCCCGGTCCCACGAGCTTGATCTCATGTCCAAGACTTGGATTTACACTGTGAGCCCGGACAAGTACTCGATGGTGCTCACCAAGGCTATGATTTTAGAGACGGAGTATCTGTTCAAATTTAGTTGCTGGGGAAGATTAAAGGAGGCAAGGGAGTATGTGGAGAGGATGAGGAATTGCGAGGATATTTTGATGAATTTTGTGGTGGCAATGGAGACCAGAGAGGGCCCGGTGCTGGTGGAGGGGCGAGGGGTCAGGGATTGGGGAGATCCGAGAAACGATGGCGATGAGAGCCAAGGAATGGCTTTGAGCAACAGGAGGGATCATAGGAAAAAGAGAGGGGAGTGCATTAGGGAGTTTCATGGGTTGCTTGGGGAGATGCCGTTGAGGTACAGTCACGGGAAGGTGGTGGAGGGGGTTGGAGAGCAGGGGTTGTGTATGAAGGGTGGGAAGTTGGTCCCTTGTGATACACAATGATGGCACTCTTTCCACGATGCAACCCACCATTGGGAATCAAACTACCAACCTATCACAATTGGTTGCAAATGCTTAGTTCATTCTATTTCGTTGCAAATGCATATCTCATAAAGGCAGATATTGCGATGCAAATTTTTCTTAAATTATTGCACCATGTAAGAAACGAATCAATGTTTCCATGGTGCTTGGTAATATTTGATATTTTTATTTTGACAATTACATGAGACATCGGTTGTGAATAATAATCGTAAGTGTTCAAGCTCGAATATGCCAACAGCATTCTGTTCACTTGCGCAACATTCATTTGTTTACTTGTTAGCTAGCATGATTCCATAATTTGCTTTCAGGGAATCAGCTGTTCTGAAATAATGTAGTAAGTGGTGAACGAAGTTGACTCGCTCGTTAGAGGAAGTGAACAGTTGGCTCGAATTCATCTACCTTCATGGTGATTTTACCCTCACTCGTCTGCTCTCCTTGCTTGCTTGCTCTTTTGCTTCCAACTCGAACTACTGACTTTTTTATCCTTAACCTCACCCAACCCGAGCTCTCAAGCAGATAGGCCCTTGCTTGAGCCTCACTACCCTGCTTTCGCTTTAGTGTACACCTATCAATTGTCCTATCTTCTTTCCTCACTTGCTCGAGTGAAAAGCAGTAAATGAGGGGAAAAAGAGAAGCAAGCGGCTGATATTGTTTAGGGTTTTTTCATGAAAACCAAGATCCCGACCTAGTTCTATTGCTTCAGCGGAAGAGTCAGCTGTATAGACTGTTCCTGGGCCAGCTGCATGATCACATATGTAAGCAGCCAGCTGCTTTAGTCGAGTACGTTGCTTCAAATTGCAAATACAATTATAGCCATCATCGCGAAAATGGACTGCCTCAAGCAATCGGTATTCATAATATTTCCGTTGCAAAGAGCAAGATGTGGGCTGCTTTATCATTCTTTGGCAACCTATTGGTCCAGCAACTTCTTGTTATTTGGTCCTGGTGAAGGTCTGTTGTACTCATTCCCTGTTATCCTTTCCAGTTCAATGTGCTTTTTATGTCAACGGCTTCTTTTGGTTCTTACTCTGATTGTCCGGAGATAGATGACTAAATAAAATATTGGAGATCCCTCTTTATTAACCATTTTCATTGTTTTTATTGTTATGATGTTGATTTATTGCATCTTTCAATTAACCAGGAAAAAATTATATGGTGGTTATATTTGGAGCATCTTGGTGGTTATTATTGGTGCCAAAATTTCGCAGTACAAGCGTGTGAAGAAAGGTGAACTATCTAAAGTTGAAACTAAACCTTATTAATTGATGTGTTAAGCAAGCATTCATGGATTTTCTATTTATTATCATTTTGTTTCGTGTTTTTATTTTGTTTGCTGTACTAGGTTACAGCAACGACAGTTAATTATATTGCCTTATTTTTTTTTTTTGAGCGAATATTGTTATTGGTTATTAAACTACAATAATCTCAATGTTTCCTTAAGAATTTGCTTTAGATTTACATCCAGAAATATCTTCTTACAACTGTGTGGACTCCATCTCCTATAGCCAGTTTTCACTTTTAAACTGCTATAGATTTTTCATTATTGTTAAATCAGAATCCTAACTTAACTACCAAGCAAATAGGACTTTGTGATTGTTAAACCAAGTACTCTTTGAAATATGAGCCCACAAAAAGATCAATTGTAAAATCAATAGGAGCCCTTATAATTATGTATGTGAATGTGATTACTATGACTTAAAAATACTATAATGTATATTCGACCAATGCAGGCAGTTAGGAGTAGGGATAGACTAAAACCAATATGGATTGAGGCAATTAAAATTAAGATATGCCTATTGTTAATTAAGCATAGGAGATGGCACTCTGCAGCTGAGTGGCGGAAGAGTGTGTGGGTAGCTGATGCCAAACTTTTGGCATAAAGGCTTTATTGTTGAATAGTTAACCAACACTATCATGATGCCAAAATCAGTATTTGAATTTTATCATACATGTATCTATATGTAAATTAAACATGTAAATATGTTAAACTCACACACGAAAAATAAAAAATAATATATATATATATATATATATATATATATATATATATATATATATATATTAGAATAATGTATATATATTAGAATAATGGAGGAAAGAGGCCATAGGAGGGAATTTTCTCCTATGGAGTCGAAAAAGTATGCCCTCATTTTTTCCGACGATCGGCACCCATCATCTTCATCGTTATCATATAAGATATGGGTACACCGAATTTCATGTGATTCTACAACTTTTTCACCGTTGATTTAGCAATGTAAAAAGTTATGTTGTCGGTAAACCGTTAATTTTGAACCCACTAAATCAACAGTGAAAAAGTTGTAGAATCACATGAAATTCGGTGTACCCACATCTTAGATGATAACGATGAAGATGATGGGTGCCGATCGTCGGAAAAAATGAGGAAGGGCGTACTTTTTCGACGCCAAAGGAGGAAATTCCCTCTTATGACATCTTTCCTCCATTATTCTCTCTCTCTCTATATATGAGGTTAATGGAGGAAATGTGCCATAGGAGGGAATTTCCTCCTATGGCGTCAGAAAAATGCATCCTTTATTATTTTTGTCGACGATCGCTATACACCACCTCTATCTTTATCATCTAAGATATGGATACATCCAATTTCATGTGATTATACAATTTTTTCACCGTTGATTTAGTTGGTGCAAAATTAATGGTTTATCGACAATAGAACTTTTTACATTGCTAATTCAACGATGAAAAGGTGGTGGAATCACATGAAATTTGGTGTATGCACATTTTAGATGATGATGATGGATGCTGATCGTCGGAAAAAATGGCGGATGTTGTATTTTTTCGAAGCCATAGGAGGAAATCCCCTCCCAAGGCCTCTCTCTCTCTCTCTATATATATATATATTCAAGTCAGGCCCCCAGCGAGCCAAAATATTATATCATCATCAAAAGCTTATAAAGTCTCGAGAGCCTAAATGGCTTACAACAGCAAAATAAAAGACTTTAACCATAACAACAAAAACATGCTAAACAAACAACTACTCTAACCAAGCCCGGATTATTAATAGATGCAAGGCTTATCAAGCTGAACCAACTTTTGATATCAGCAAAAACTCCAGTCAAGCTCTGATTCTAAAGAGAGTCAGTGGGGATTTATCAAACACAACCAACCTTTGAATTTCAACAGGAAGCTTAAATAATGGGTATGAGCAAGAGCGCTTAGTTCTTACACCATCTTTAGCCAAGTGATCTGCGAGCCTGTTACCTTCTCTGAAAATATGCACAACTTTAGACTTCAGCTTTATGAGCAAGAGTTGAATGCTTTAACAATGTAGAAAGTTTTCCAGGGAACCGCATAATTCTCATTAACAACATCAGCTAAAATCTTTGAGTCAGTTTCCACTTCCACACCCTCCATGTTCATATATAAGCATTGAAGTAAAGCATCAATCATTGCCTTACCTTCAGCTTCCAAGCTGCTCCCTTGACCATAAAAGAATTTTGAAAACGGTAGATTGCCTAAAGAATCTCTCAAAGCTGCACCCCCGGCAGAAATATGATTATAATCCTTAGCACCATCAATAATTAGTTTCAATTTACCTGAAGCTGGCTGTTTCTAATTAATCAAAACTTGCCTGCATAACTGAACTGGTGAAATAATATCAGAGAGATTCAAATTTCTGAGAATATTTAATTGAGAGGGAGAAACATCAAGTTTTTTAAAAGTGCTTGCTAAGCTTCTAAAAACAGCCTAACACTTTGTTCCATATTGTTTCAGATGAACTAGATAGGTCCTGGAACTTCATTTCACACCGAGCCTTCCAAATATTCTACAAAATAAAATGAGGCAGCCACTTTGACAAACTTGGGAAGGAAATATTATTATACCAGAAGTCTAGGCAGCTAGAGATATCATCCAAACACCTAAGGTAAACAGAAGGTCAAAGATGCCTTTCTCCAAAGCTCGACAGCCCAGTCACTATGAAGAAAAAGATGATTAAGATCTTCTTGTTTGCTGTTAACACAACACAAGCACTTGCTAGGCATCAAGAAGCCCAACTTTTGAATTGTGGAGTCAAGGGGTAGAGAATTTGTAAGAACCCTCCAAGTAAACAACATTATTTTACTAAGAACTTGAGCATTTTTCAAGAATCTAGAATGATATACTTTAGCTCCAGTAGGTCTAAGGAAGTTCCAAGCAGAATGCAAAGTGAACTGACCCTACCGAGTGAGTTTCCAAATTAATTTATCAGGATAATCACTAACAATATAGTTTTTAGCTCTGATATCATCAAGTAAGCTGCTTGGCAAATTCTGTTGAATCATTGAAAAGTTCCAACCATCTTTGTCAAGCAAGCAATTTATAGGCAGAGACTGCACAGGGCCTGAAGCAAAATTTTCAAGAGTAGAATCATCATGCCACTTATTCCTCCAGAAATCAATTTCTCCATTCCCAATATACCACTTTGAATTACTTTGAATAATTGGAAGTAACGAAAAGACTTTCTTCCAGCAAGTTGATGAGGAATTAGAAACAGATAAAACCTCATTCTTAGTATACTTTTTCCTCAAGAACTTAGCCCACATTGATTCACCATTCTCAAACTTCCAAGCTTTTTTTTCAAATTATATGCCAGGGAAACTTCAGATAAACTTCTAATACCCAAACCCCCTTCCTCAACAGGCTTGCAGATACTACTCAAAGCAATCCAGTGATGATGGCTATCATCATAACAATCTCTCCAAAAAAATTTGCAAGCAGGGAATTAATCTTCTGAAGGACACAAGCTGGAGGATGACTAGCTACAATAATATACAGGGGTACTGAGAGAAGCACATGCTTAATTAAGGTGAGCCTATCAGCATTTGAGAGAAACCTGTACTGCCAACCATAGAGTTTGTTTCTAATTTTATCAAGCAATTCTTCATAGTAGATAGCTTTATTCCTCCCCAAATAGATAGGAGCATCCAAATAGATAGGAGCACCCATGACCTTTTGCAATTCCAGTTTGAGAGTGTATTCTATCACCAATACTCTCAGGGCAACTAGGAGATATATAGCAGGCACTTTTAAGCTTATTTATCCTCTGCCCATAATGATCCTTGTATGCTTGCAAGAAGTCAAATCGTTTAGCAAGATTAGAGCTACTAGCATTTGTAAAAACTATTGTATCATCAGCATGAATTAAATGTGAGACAGTGAGACCAGTACCTTTGCAAGAATAGGGAGTTAAGATTCCAGTGTCCACCAAATTTGAAAGTCCCTTGCTCAGGAATTCAGAAGCAAGTTTCAAGTAAGAAGAAACAGAGAAGGAGAAATAGGATTACCTTGCCTAATCTCTCTGGTCCCCTTGAAGTATCCTCCCAATTGATCATTAATAAGAATAGAAAAGTGCTGGTTTTGTAGGCATCCTTTCACAAGATTTATGAAAGGAGGAAAACCCAAAAGTTTTTAGCACTTGAAGAACAAACTCCCATTCAAGCCTATCAAAAGCTTTCTCCATGTCTAACTTGAAAATAACAGTGTGACCTCTAACGTTTTAACCAAACGTTTTTGTTGAGGCCTTCTATCATTTCCTGAGTGAGAGCTATATTGTCAATGGTGTCCCTGCCTTCAGTAAAAGCCCCTTGATGAAGAGATACAAGTTTAAGGAGCAATATGGCCAGCCTCTCATTTAAGATTTTAGGGAAAATCTTATATAGATTGTTGCATAAACTGATAGGCCTATAATTAGAAACAGAAAAACATGCCTTTTTCTTTGGAATGAGGCAAATTAAAGAAGAGTTAACAGCCCTGGGGATTCTCCCATGTCTGAAGAAATATTGAGCAGCAACCAACAAATCATTTTTGATGATATCCCATGCACAAGTGAAAAAATTATTGGTGTACCCATCATGACCTGGAGCATTTTCAGGGTCCATGGAAAATACAGTGTCTTTGCTCCTCAGTAGGAGAAGCAGTTAGCATATTATTTTCATGATCAGCAACCGAATGTGGAATAATATTGGAAATATTGGAAGAAGTGTAAATACCTTGAGAAGAGAAGGCGTTTTAAAAATGCTCCACAGCTAAATTAATGAGATTTTTCAACCTTTCCACCCAAACACCATCAGGATTCTGTAATTTGAGAATCCTATTAGAATTATGCCCGATTTTGGTAGCATAATGGAAATATCTTGTATTTTTGCCCCCTTCAGCTAACCACTTAATTCTAGACTTCTGCTTCCAGAAAACCTCTTCTTACTTTAGAACTTCCTCATAGTTCTCTGTAGCTTGCCAAAGTGCCTGAAAGTTTAACATCTGAAGAACAATGATCATATTCACTTTGACAGAAAGAAACTTTCACCTCTGCTTCCTTAACTTTATTCTGAATATTTCCAAAAACATCTTTGTTCCAGGTTTTAAAAAGAGTTTTCAATCTCTTAAGTTTAAGATGAAAGAGGAAATAGAATCTAAGTCGGAGTCCACAGAAAGACACCAATTTGCAGACTCCGGGGGGAGAAAAGCATTATGCATTGTCCACATGGTTTGAAACTTAAAAGACTTGGGTCCAACTTTAGCATCGGCAACAGAAAAAAGAACCGGCAAGTGATGAGAGCATCCTCTCTCCAAATGAGTAACTTGATAACCTGGGAGCATAGTAATCCAAATATGATTTATAAGACACCTATCAATTATGGGCCATGCTCTATGAATATTAACAGGAGCATTGCAATAAGTACAAGGGGTACTAGCATAACCACAATCCACCAAAGCACAAGAATCAATCATTTTATTGAAAATTTGAAATCGTCAATACTGGATATGTTAGGTTTACCCCTTCCAATCCTTTCATGGCTAATATTGACTTTTAAAGTTATGCTTTGCTTAGATGGAGAGATAATGGACGTTTGAACTCCAGAAGATACAAGAATCCAAATTTTACTGTTATCATTAACAAAACAGCAAGAAAAGCCAAGCTGACTGGCCAGGAACCTTGCTTTATTAGCTTCAAGAAGAGATTCAGATATACAACAAATGTTAAGTTTGTGCTCTTTGTGTAAGAGTTTAATTCTTCTCTGAGTTTGAGGATTAGCTACTCTCTAGCATTCCAGAAGCAAATATTCATAATTAAGAGGAGTCATAAAATTTCTTTTTGGACCTTTTAGGCCTTAAACCAGGTCTTTTATGAATAAGACCAATATCCGCAGTCTTACCTTTGTTATTAACTTGCTTACCAGCCTCAATAGTAAATCTTATTTTGCAAATCCTTCTGAGATACTTTTCTGTATGCATAATCAGCTTTTTCCCATCATGAACAATCTTATCTTTATCAAAAGATGTAAGAGCGATAGAAGAATTAGGGTCAGTGCTGAGAGATTTATTTGCTGATTTTGGAGATACTTTACAGCGCACATTCATGTCAGAATGTCTAGATGATTGGAAGTTACCATGACTAGAACTCTTGACTAATAACTTTCTTGGCATTTCACAAGTATCTACGAACTCAGCATCAGGGAAATCATTATTGATTTGCATAATCACCGAAGCCTCAGGAATGTCGTCCTATTGTGTAGCAGCTAACTCAGAAGGCTTCTGTGAAATAACTTCAAGTGAGGAGACACCATTTGAAGCAGAAACATTAGTAGCTTGAGATGCTATCTGCCGATTAGCTTTTGGCTTCCAAACTTCAAGGGGAAGCTCATTCCTGCCCAGATTTTCATTATTAGTGCTGAAAGTATCAACATTCATTAAATTTGGAGAAACGGACTTTAGGCAATTGGAACTCAAGTGGCCATGCTTACAGCAATTTTTACAATATAGAAAGTTCTTCTCAAACTTGAAAGATTGAGGAAAACAGTTGAAATTAGAGGTGCCAATCCAAATTTTCCCAGGAAGTGATTTATTAAGATCTAATTCAATGCAAACTCTTGCTACCTGTTCGAATACAACCTCGAGTTAAAGGATCAATAGCTATAAGTCTCGTAAGGGGATTAACAATTGAAGCAAGCATAGACTCATGAAAGAAATTTGGGGGAAGACCCGGAAGAATAATCCAAGCAGGAACAATTTCCGGTTCCTTGAAAGGAGAGAACGAATGAGTCCATTTGAAAAAACGAAAGAGGCAATCCTTAATATAGCAGAACTCTTTCAGCCAAACTTTATAAAAATCAGTATCATTCTGAAATCTAATAAGCAAATGTCTTTTATCAAGGCGACTGATTATAACATTTTCAACAACAACTAAGGATTGAGCGAGAAAAGCTCTGATATCAATGAAAAAAGGACGAACATAAGAACATTTAGCAACTAGAGCGAATTTAAAAGGAATAAGAGACTTATCTAGCTCAGCATCAGAAAATATAATGGCAGGCTCCCCATTGCTTAAGAATTCCAATTGTTTTCCCTCAATATGAATCTCAGGCAAACAAAGATTTCTGGTCAGAGCATTAGCATAAGAACGAGCCGGAGCTGAAGAAGATTCAGCAGCCATAAGCCCCCAAAAACTTCAGAAAACCGATCAGATCAGAAAACCCAAACTCAAAGAGGAGGAATAGAACGACGAACTAACAGAAACAAGATCCAAAAGAGAAGAGAATAGAAGAAATGAGATCGAAGCCTTAATCCCCAAATCGCTAAATCGCCGAAGGCTCAAATTGCCAAATCTATCTATTATATTTAAAATTCATTTATCTTAATTTCTTTTCTCTATCCAGTGCCATGCTTATGTCAGATAGACTGGTGTATCTGATTGAAATATTGTGCCACTACTCTAACACTTCATTCACTAAAATACCTTGAAGTTTCAGTGCTTTTTGGATAAGTACCATAAACTTTATAAATTTCTAATAAATATCATAAATAGTTTCAAGTTAATGTCATACTACGAAATGGAAATGAAAGTTGGGTAGTTCTTGTTGGAGAAAAGGATCTCGTCTTTTGGATAAATACCATAAACTTTATTAATTGCTAATAAATAGTTTCAATGCTTTTTGGATAAATACCATAAACTTTAGTTTCAATGCTTTTTGGATAAATACCATAAACTTTATAAATTGCTAATAAATATCATAAATAGTTTCAAGTTAATGCCATACCATGAAATGGAAATGAAAGTTGGGCAGTTCTTGTTGGAGAATAGGATTTTGCCTTAAACGACATATGATATTAAAAATGCTGAAAACTCATGGTAAATTTATGCTATTTATCTGAAAAGTGCCAAAAGTTTCACTGTATTTTAGTGAAATTTAACCTCGTATTTTAGTTCACCTTTAGGTCGTAAAAAGGTTTTAAAGACATGTACTTAATATTTGGTTGAATTTTCGATAGTTAATTAAAACAAGTTTTCCTGGATCTTGCAGAGTCCGTTGTAATTATGCCGGATTTTGGGGCGAGTCTAGAAACTCATTATTGGCGGTATTTAATGTTTGGGAAAGTTTTGGATACACCTGTTGCACATTGAACCCTCAAGGAGTGGGAGAGTTGGTAAGGAATGAGAATTGTGTCAGAGCGTATAAATAGGAAGCTAAACCAGAAAAAAAACATCCAGCACATGGATTGGTCATTTCTTTTCTAATTTCATGTTCTTTTATGCTGCTCCAATTGAATTTATTTCGGAAATTTCTTGCTCTAATTCTATGATGTTGGCTGCAATTGTATATTACCCGAGTATTAAGGCATTTAACTGCCTATTATTTTGCCTCAATGAAATGGTTGAAGAGTAAGGTTTTAAATATATTTGTAAACTTTGTCAGAAACAGAATTCTACATGAGGGGAACGACATGCTCATAAGAAACAAATTTTTAATCCATAATAACTCCATAATCAATAGGTTAGAACCTAACTCCACTATGTAACAAAATTTGCATGGACACTGAAAATTGTGCCGATTTAATATGTTAAATCGTATAGACAAAGCTTCTTTCCTGGGTTATATGTAACTCAGATTCTGGATTGTGAAAGAAGCGGTTATATTTGTTTTCAGTTACTATTATAGTACTTATTTTAGAAATGTTGCCATCGGACCCATATAAAAGGTCATTGCACAAATTTGAACAGCTAACTTTGGCAGATTGCAAGGGCTTCAGCTTTTTACCCAAAGCTTATAATTCTGGTCAAATATATTTAAGCTGTATATGATCTTCTAGGTTGTCATGCGAAAAAACTTTGTTGATGAACTATGAGTCGTCATGTGCAACTTGATTACTTCTTTTATTTGGACTTTGGACATAATGCTGGGTATTTGTTTATACATGAAGCAGTAAAGATATTCTCTTTGAAAGAAAGCCTAAGTTCTGATGTGTTTTCCTGTACGGAAAAATTGCCTACTTCTGTATTACTGTTTTAATGAAGCATTATTATGGGAAAGTGATCCATGCCAAAACAAGAGGGAATCTATTTCTTGAAAAAAGAAATTAAAATTAGATGGATAATGGATGTGTGGTCAAACCTTTTCACTTCTTTTTATCAATCCTGGTATCATTTAACCAGAGTATCTTTAGAAAGTTTAGCAGGAATTATAAAAGATAGTGAGCTTTAAATCTATGGTATATATGTGGTGTAGTGAATTTTTGCTCCCAGGATATGCTCCTAGTCCTAGGGTATATGCCAGGTTTTGCTTACAGTAAAAGTTGGCTTATCCTTTTCAGGTTTCTTTCTTGGAAGGAAAATCTAATTTCGAATATGTCCATTCTAAATATTATACAACATGATGTAATGATAAAAGGGATGTCAAAATATGTTGTTGATTTTTTCAACATTGTATTGGCTTCTCTTCAGAGTGGTTGTTATTGGCCGAGTGTCAAATAACAAAGCAGGGTTGGAAAAAGAATTCAAGGGGTATTTGCCAAAAGTTTTGGGCACCCTTTTTCAATTATGAGATATTTTATTGTTTATGACAATTTTTTGAGTTGCTTTCATGACTCTTGGCCAATACATGAAATGTATGGAAATGATGAATTTGGTACGTTGAATTTTATCACTTTTGGTAATTAATTCAAAGAATCATATGATTTTAAAACTTTTATAGTTGCGTGAGATGAGTACATTCGGTTGTATAGAGAGTTATAACTCTTATCAGTTGAACAAAAACCAACACAGCTTATATGTTGAATCCCCCTATCTGGGAATATAATCACTTGTTGCCTGATTTGTAGGATTATTTTGTTGTATATAATATAGTAAACCAATGTTGTGCAAGCTTACAATTAAATTCTTAAATTTCTCAATTTCTAATTTTCCACTGTTTTGTATTATATGGTTTCTTTTTGTGATTGCAGGTTCAACTCTCACAATGCTGACATTAGTTCCCAGAAGAAACCTTTAGACAACTCCCTCTTCTATAAGTTCCTCTGTTTTCAACAATCTAAATCCCCTCCCCTCCCCTGAGGTGGCGACTGAGAATTCCTTTCAACAATTGTATGCTACAGGCAGGGAAGTCATTGCTTCCTTCCACAAAAAGTGAGTTGTTGAATCCTTTTTATGTTTCTCTAATTTGTTCAAGCCACATAGTTGTAGATCTCCTTACGACTTCTAGGTAATTTCACAAGCGCATAGGCTCATCATTATGATTTGAACTGTTGATTACACACCATCACACAAACAGTTCTCATGCTGCTTGCGATGAGTAATTATGCATTTAGAGCTGGAATTTGTGCAGCCCATTATCCAATACCTAACAATTAAAGCAAATAAATTTTTAGGCTAAATTGCAGAAAACCTCCCTCACACTTGCCCACATGAGATTACCCAAACCTTAAAAACGCGAAGCATCCACCATATGTGAACTGGCATTTCCTTTTTTTTTTCTTTTTTTTTTCTGGGCCTCACAGTACAGTTCAGTGAAATTATAAAATATGATGTCTGTGGAATAGTAGCAAGGGGCAGAGAGTCAGTAGTATTTTAGGACGGCAGAAACGGAAATAAAAATTACTTCTTTTGTCAAAAAATAATAGTTTCTTATAACACCTGGATATCAGGATGAAAACCAAATCCTGTAATTTTTTTTGTTACCAAGTCTCTTCTTTGTGATATTTCTCCTCTACAAGTTAGAAGGAAAGATGCAATCATCAACCGATGGTGACCCGGACATCGGCCTCGACGGAACTGTAATTTCATCCGAGCAAGAAAGCACTTGTAGCTCATTGGTAAAGCCTTCCACTGCTGTGGTCGAATCCCATCAGTCACATATATTTTGATGTCGGGATCCGGTTCTTGCTCACGGAATAAAGTGCCACACGGAACAAAGTGCTGCGCCAAGTGAGCCACGGGGGCGAGGGCCACCTCTTGAATTCATGGGGCCACCTCTTGAGTCCGTGGGACCCACTGTAGAACAATGAGGAATATTTGGAATACATTCCGAAAGAGGGTAGATCTGTACTATAAATGGAATGATACCACTCTTCAATACAGAGGCGTCTTTTAAGTGAATCGGCACTACAGGAGTTTGAGAACTCCGTAGTTAAGCGTGCTCGGGCCAAAGAAGTCTTGGGATGGGTGACCTCCTGAGAAGTGGTCCCTGGTCGGATCCGGTTCGTCCCGAAGGACAAAACTGTGCAGTTTCGGTCAGAGCAGACAATATACTCTGTATTGTGAGGGTGGAGCGTGACAGAATGGTATCAAAGCTGGTCCCATAAAGTGCCACGTCAAGTGAGCCAAGGGGGCGAGCTCGGGCCAGGGAAAGTCTTGGGATGGGTGACCTTCTGGGATGTGGTCCCTGGTCGGGTCTGGTTCGTCTCGAAGGCCAAAACCGTGCGGTTTCTGCCAGAGCGGACAATACTCTCTGTATTGGGGGTGGGGCGTGACATCGACGAAGCTATAAGAACAACTCAACATCCGCTGCACCGTCTTAGGCAATCTCGGTCATCAAACTCCAAGCCACAAAACTATCACCAATCTCGTATAGAGAGATTGATCACATCATGCAGGTCAACGCACATGCGATGAAGATCTGTGGTTCGAGGACGAACCTTTTGGGTTACGGCGGCACCCCGGACGTCAAACCGACACCAAATGCGGAACAAAAACTTTTTACTAAACCGGCGCCACCGCAGCCCAAATACCTGGATCGTTCCATTAACCGTATTCTAGCAATATGTAAAGGAATTAAAAATTATACCGATCGATCCGTGTCCTTCGGTGTTTAATCTCCGCGCCAAACTCTTCACTGTTGCGCCGACGAAGTCTGCTCTCCGATCTCGCTCGTCAAAGTGACACCACCTCATTGAATCTTTAAACGGTCTCCCGTCTCGAACCGAGACAACTCGGACATGAAGTTTGCTAGCCGACATGTCCAAGATAAATGTAGAGATCGTGTAGAATATTTAGTCTCAAGATACCCAAGTGATTGGGTGGAGGTAAATTGAAGTTGCCATTTTAGAATTGGATGAAATGAGCAATGAAAAATACCATGAAAATTCCTCACTCAACAAAAAAGAGCTCGGCCACTGTGGTGGGAGGGGGCTGAAAATGTAGTGCTCTCTGGGGATTTTTGAATGAAGAGGTGAGATTCATTTTCCAAATTAATCAAGCCCAAACAATATATATATTTAGCCAATGGAAGGATTTGGTGCTCTGGAGATTTCTTTTTGTGCTCACTGGGAATGAAGTGTTGAGGTGAGTGAAAAAGGGCATCAATTATCAAGCAAGCACTAAAAAAAAATTAAACCCCACCAAGAAAAAAATCAGCCACCCAACAGAACAAGAATGGCCAGCCCATTCCCAATCACAATCATGCCCAAGCCTCATAAATGACCACAAAAGACCATGCCCAATATTAAAAGACCATGCTCCATAAATGGGCAGCCCCCACACAGTGCACGAAATGGACAAAAAGAATGGTCAAAGAAAAATGGTCAAGGAAAAATGGTCACATAAAACAAGGTGTTCAAGACGGAAAAGAGAACCGGCAACTCCCAAAATAATCCCGCAACAAATTACGAGATTACATCTCAACTGTAAATACATACTCGCATTTGTATTCCGACCGAATACAAATGCAATGAGATGAAAATATTCCTACGCTATAATACTAGGATCCGGTTTAAACCAAATCCCGCTAGTATTATCCGTCCGATCCTGATCCGTGCACAAGTGCACGGATATGATCGAACCCCGCCATATATCCATATGGCCTCTACAACGTTTCGTCCGAACTTGGGAAACTGTCTGTGGGGGACTCTAATGACTCATTAATACACTGGCACTGGGTATAACCACTAGCACGTCAGAGGTACTAGCTGTACGTAACGGTTGCCGATGTATTGATCGGAAGGGAAGCTGACGAGTGAACTCATCCAGAAACCCTACTGAGCCAGACAGTGACAATATCCGTACAGTCCGGTCCGTTCGTCTATGAGCATCGCATATCGGGCCTAGGGGGCTGGTAAACGTCAGACCCCCAATAGCTGTATAAGTCGTGTCAGAGAGTAGCCCAGAACACCCTGAGATACTACTGGAATACCTACCAGTAAATCTCGATTACCCTGGTCAGGGATTTCGTGTAATGGCTCTCCTAAACACAGCGCGATCTCACCCCCAATACCGGAAGAGACGAATCCCTGACGATCCGCTCACTGCCTCCATGTGGCTCAGGACTGTACCCAACTAAAACCTGTTTGCACGACTCCTTTGAGCCGTGGTAGGGTAGTAATCAAAACACAGTGGGAACTCATACGAGACAAATGACGATCTCAGGTCGACAGACTAACCTGTACACATGTCACCTGAGAACTGCTATCTGACAATATGTATAATACCAACTAGTATGTTCCCGGCGAGTCCTGTCCGGTGTACTCATAACGCAATGAGCACATGTATACATCTTAGGTGAACCAACTGACACCAATGGCTTGTGAGACCGGCCACCGCCCCTCGTCGGGGTCTCGACTGTATACACTAGTCTACACTGGAGTATCGATGCCCTGTCTCAAAACTCCCACGACTAGGGACACTTTAAGGATGTGCTTATAGACCCCAGCTTCCACGTATATGATCGCCATCATACTACTGGCAGTCAAGTAAGAATCCTATGGGCTCTATCAACATGCAATAGTGAACTAAAGCATGTATACGATGATAAAGACAAACCATATAACATACTATCATCTCGAGCAAGACTGTCATATCGGTATAGGTCCTCCCTCAATCATTGCAATCACGTACCTGCGATCCAATAATTGATTTTGAGGGCACTATATCCAACAGAACCATTGTTCAAAAGGTGGGAGGATGTCGGGATCCAGTTCTTGCTCACGGAATAAACTGTCACACGGAACAAAGTGCCACGCCAAGTGAGCCAAGGGGGCGAAGGCCACCTCTTGAGTCCGTGAGACCCACTGTAGAACAATGGGGAATATTCGGAATACATTTCGAAAGAGAGCAGATCTGTACTATAAATGGAATGATACCACTGTTCAATACAGAGCCGCCTTTTAAGTGAATCGGCACTACAGGAGCTTGAGAACTCCGTAGTTAAGCGTGCTTGGGCCAGGGAAGTCTTGGGATGGGTGATTTCCTGGGAAGTGGCCCCTGATCGGGTCCGGTCCGCCCCGAAGGACAAAACCGTACGGTTTCGGTCAGAGCGGACAATACTTTCTATATTGGGGGTGGGACGTGACATCGGCGAAGCTATAAGAACAACTCAACATCCTCTGCACCGTCGTAGGCAATCTCGGTCATCAAACACTCCAAGCCACAAAACTCTCACCAATCTCGTATAGAGAGGTTGATCACATCATGCAGGTCAACGCACATGCGATGATACCTAAAAGACCCAGGTGGCAGGTGCATTGTCTCCATGGCTAGCGTATCCGGGTCTTAGGTGTGCTCAGGCCCTACACTTACACTGCACTGAAAAATGCAATCATTGGGTTGACCCAGAATGTAGAGAGTGAGCTTGATACATTTGGAATTAAGATTACTTGCATTAAGGCTACATGAATGTTGGTGAATGCATGGAGAGATGAAAGAAGATGTGGTGGAGAAGTTTGTGAGGGGTTTCGCCAATCGTCAAGGCTGCTGCAATGAGTGCTAGAGATGTAGCTGAAGCCGCTCTTTATGTTCCGACTGATAGGTATAAGTATGTTGGTAGGCATAACCTTCAAGTTGATGGTGTTACTACCTCTGAAAAGCTCATTTGGCTGTGGTTGGATTTTATTGTGCGGCACCTTTTCTTGTAATCAATTCTGGGCTAATAACAAGTTGTAATAAAATTTTAGTTTTATGTACTTTCTTGGCCAATAACTTTTCCTTGCATATCTGTCATATGACTCGTATCTAAGTGTTTTTGTTCCCTGTGAGAATTAGACGTTAAGCCTATAAATAGATGTTTTTTTTCCTTTTTTTTTTGGATTGCGATCCTTCCGAGGAAATTCGTCCTGCATGAACTGGATACCTATACATAGTCCAATTTAAACTGTAACATATAGGCTAGGCCTGATGGTGCTAAAAATGTGCTTTTGTTTACAATATCATATCTCATGTCAATTGTTTTTTTTTGTCATTCGATCTTAATTAATTATACTAGCATTTTGCGCATGCTAGTTTTATGTAAAAAAAAAATTCTTGAGCATATGGGTAAATATAAAATGGAAGGCTTTTGGTGTAAAATTATTTTGAATATTAATAAGTGAATAAAATAGTCATTTTAGTAACTTGGATCAAGAGTATTCTAGAAGATATTATAATATCTTATTTACCATATTTAAGCAAAAGAATGTAGTTATAAGTAAATGAAATTGGAATTTGAAAAATGATAAAATTAAAATAACTTCTAAAAAGTTCTTTTTTGTCGTTTGAGTATAATGTAGATTGAATTTGGAATTCAAACTAATTTCTACAAAATTCTATTTTATCTCAAGTTCTAGAAAGTTCTATTTTTCTTTGTTTTTAAAAAAACGGAGAAATTTAATTATTTTTGTCTTTTTCTTTGACGACGTGGAAGCTCTAAGATTTGTTTTTTTAAAAACATAACAATTAATTTTTTTTGTCTTTCTGTTGATGATGTGAAGGCCAAAGAATTGAGGATTTTTCTCTCTTTTTCTTTTTTTTTTTAAAAAAAAAGAGGGTGGTTGCTAACCAAGTCTATTTACGTTATATAGTAGCACTAGAATTTATGTTAAGAAGGAAAAAGAGAGAAACGTGGAGGGTTCTAGAGTCTTATTTATTTATTTATTTTAAAAAAATGGGAGGGATGAGGTGAATGGCTTGAGAGGAAAGGGAGAGGTAAGGGAGATGATATGAAGGGCTCGAGAGTTAAGGATTTTTCTCATTTTTTTTCTATTTTTCTAGAAAAAAGAAGAAGGGTGGACCTCTAACCAAGAGCATTTGCATTATATATAGAGAAGATAAATAGATTATGCAGCCCGTGTTGTCTTTCCTCACGGATGGAGTCTGGAGCTTGAGCTCTCGATTTGCTCATTTCAACTAAGTGGTACCTAGGACCTTGTTCCTCGATGATTCTTGCTAAGAAGAATGCCCATGCTGTGGGGGGTTCCATCAGAAGATAACATGTTGCGCATTTTTGAAACATGTCCTTGTACAATGCTTAAGGTTCTAGGCAGAGCCGCGCGATCAACCTTTAGTTTGTTATGAGCCCAAACAATAGCTTCAATGAATCCTTGGCAATATACCGTGACTATTGAATAGAAACATTACAATGTCCGGACAAAATGAACACCTGCGAGAAAAAACCCATATGCAGATAATGAAGAAGTAAAGATTGGCTTACTTGCTATATGCATGTGTCCATAAGAGATCCTAAAGCCTCGCGAGGATAATGGAGGAAAGATGCCATAGGAAGGAATTTCCTCCTATGGCATCGAAAAAATAACATTACACGGATTTTTTTCGACGATCGGTATCCATCACCTCCATTTATTTCATCTAAGATGTGGATACACCAAATTTCATATGATTCCACCACTTTTTAACCGTTGATTTCGTGGGTGCAGAATTAACGGTTTACCGACAATAGAGCTTTTTACATTGCTAATTCAACGGTGAAAAAATGATGGAATCACATGAAATTTGGTGCAGCCACATCTTATATGATGAAGATAATGATGATGGGTGCCGATCGTCGAAAAATATCGTGAAGATTATAGATACCTGACGCCTTCTAACGAAAAATCCTCCTGGACCTCTTTTCTTCATTATTCTCATCATATAATGGATTTGTAATTAATTAAATGCAACTGAGGAACATGGCCAAGATAAGATTAACAAAAATATAACAAATTCACAGCATATTAAAAAATAATGAAAATCCAAATCATGAGACATATGCATTACCCCGGGTCCTTATTAAAAAAACTTAACATAAACCAATTACATAAACTTGGACATAGGCATTCATTTGAGGCTAATTTTTTTTATAACTTTTGAATTAACCCAATTATCCCAGCTTACCTCAACCACAAATAAATATCTGGTTAGATTCCACAACTCCCCGCCCGCCGCCCGCCTCAATCCCATCATACAACAAGTGTAATATAAAAAAATCTCAAAATTTTATCAGATTCTAATTTCTATTCTATAAATAAAGTAAAAATAGAAAAAGAAAAAGAAGATCGGCAAATAAATAACCTAACCGCACACATTCATTGACAATTATTAATTATATTTCGACCAAATAATGTAGAAGAGACGGGTTACCGTCAGCTAGCCTATTACATAGTCCAATCCGACTGTCAAATCGACGCTCCGCTCTGGGCACCTTGTTCTACACATTGAATGATCCATGTGTATGAAATTTTAATCACTTTGACACTATTTATGTCTTCGATCAAGTCTCCTCAATATATGACATTTTTATTATGTTTAACAACCATCTATGTTTTAAATGCTTGATCCATCGCTTGTAATGCATCATATCGATTAAAATTTCACACACATAGATCACTCCATGTGTAGAATAAGATGGCCTGAGAGGATCATCGATTTGACAGTCGGACTGGGTTATGTAATCGGCTAGCTGACGGTGTAATATCGGCTAGCTAGCTGATAACCCATTCCCTTAGTAAAAGAATATTGTTTAAAATCTCATGTGTGTGTGCACTAGACATTAACTCGGCGAGCAATTTTGTGGGACCAAAGATGATCAAAAATATTTATAACTGAATCTCTACATTATTCATAATCATTACAACTTAATATGTAAGCAATATGAGGTATAAAGAATGTATAGACCCAATTTTTTCTAGCTCAAATTAAATCATTTAATGGATTGCGATATTTCTTCATAAACACTGCATCTTTGGAAAAATTAATAAAGTCGGCATTAATAATTTGCTTTGTATGAATTATAAGTATATTATTAGTTTTTAATGGAAAAAATAATTATAGAATGTAATTAAAAAAAAACTATATACTTTATACTACTACGGACTATAAATAAATCCTGGGAAAATTACTTCCAGCCCCAAATATTGAATGTGATTTGTTTGAAACCCATATATTTCCAAAATCCCTAGAAAACCAAATATACTATTATTTATTTATTTTTAAAATCCGGACCCATATTTTAATAAGTATTTTGGTGTATTCTATAATTTGTTACAAAAATTGACAACATTACCCTTCTTCTAAAATTATGAGAACCCATCTAACATTTATTCGTTTTCCTAGTTGTTTTTCTCTAATGGCCTGCTTTTTGCTAGATCTAAATAAAATTTCCATGAATAAGTAAAACCTGTCTAATTACCATTCCTTCTTCTAAAATACATGAAGACCCATCTAAAATAATTTACTTTCTAATCTTTTTCTCTCAATTCCCAATTTCCAGTGGATCTAATTAAATTTTGATGAAACATGAAAGCCATCTCATTATCATTCTTTTTACTAAAAAGGTGAAAAGACCCTTTTAAAATAGAAATACTTCATTCATAATCTTTTCTCTCTCATGTCATAGTCTCCAGCAGATTTAATTAATTTTTGATGTAAACATGAAATCCCATATCAATCCTCTTCCTTCTTAAAATATGAAAAACCCATCAAAATATATTCTTCTTTCATGATCTTTTTCTCTCGCGCGTGCCTAATCTTCAATCAATTTGCTTAAAATTTTGATGATGTTATAGCCGCTAACTTTTTTTGGACACCACTTGACTAAAAATCTTAGATTAAAAAAAGTATGGACGTTTTATTTTGCTTTTTGGACACCACTTGACTAAAAATCCTAGATTGTAAAAAGTTTCGACGTTTTATTTTGCTTTTAATTATGCCGTTCTTTTCTCACTAAAATTTCTTCGTTGATTTGTTCATCTCATTAATTCATGAATGCATTTACAATGAGTTGCGCCTTTCAAAATATTTGGAGTTAGGCTCTCTCATGAAAACAAAGAGAAATCGATTTGATTAGATAATTAAAATAATAGCATGTTCCACAAAAAACTAGTTTAAGCAAATGGTAACTTGTTTCAAAAAATCTAATTTCAACAGGTACAACAACAACAACAACAACTGAGCCTTTTATCCTAAGCATATGTAGTAGGCTACATGAACCAACATGAGAATCACGCCAGGTCCAGCACATGAATCCTCCGCCTCTACTCACTCTTATCGAATAATATATTTTCATTGAGTCCTTTGGCAATCATATCGTTTCGTATCACCTCCATCCATGTTTTCTTCGGTCTCCCTTTTGCCCTTTTGCCATTGCCCATATCGAGAGTATCTATTCGTCGAACCGGTGCTTCTATAGGTCTGCGCCGCACATGACCAAACCATCTTAGCCGGTTTTCCCGCATCTTTTACTTCACAGGTGCTACACCAACTTTTGCACGAATATCTTCATTTCGCACCTTATCTTTTCTAGTGTTACCGCATATCCAACGAAGTATGCGCATCTCCGCTACGTGCATCTTCTGTGTATGATGCTTCTTAGGAGCCCAGCATTCTGTACCATATAATAAGGCAGGCCGAATAGCGCTCCGATAAAACTTCCCTTTCAATTTTAATGGAAAATTACGATCACACAAAATCCCTGTTGCACTCCTCCATTTCAACCAACCAGCTTGAATCTTTTGATTAACATCACTATCGATCTCCCCATTCTTTTGGATGATGGAACTGATCGCACGCTTTTGGCGTGTCGGATTTTCAAAGTTCTAAAGTATAACCGTGATCAGGACGGTGTCGCTATGCAGCTAGCCGGTTGAGCACGGGTCGATCCACAGGGAGATGGTTGTATGTCCTTTCTTGTTTTAGACGAGTCAATAAAGAATGAGTATATGTTTGTTCAATCTAACCTATGTGTATTATTTGCAAGTATAAAGTTGTTAAGAAAAGATACGATAATGTAAGCTAAAGAAATCCGTACTCAAAACCTTTGAGCCGAGTCTTGACCAATTGAAGCTAGAGCAATCGGCAACAACGGGGATTAGGGGATTTAAGCGCGGTATTCGTGGAATCCGGCTTATTTACCCTTGTCCTTCCGTTCTTGTCTCTTGCTTTCGCCTCCGGCCAAACCGAACGCAACCGGTCGCGGTTAGGAATCACCGTTACCTTGTTAGGGTAGGGTGCCTAACGGAGCGCTTGCGTATCGTTTGGGCGGAGTTCAATGGAAAATAACGGGAAAAGAAAAAGAGCAAAGAAAATCTTAACTTACAATACCGTATTTATTCTTAACAACAACAATAATTACAACCATTCACAAAGAGAACCAAGAAGAGCAAAAGAAAAGAACAAAGAAAAGAAAAGATTACAAGTAAATAAGTGCATGAATTAAATTGCAAGTAAGTAAAGCAAGGTAATAAAAAGCAAGTAATAAAAAGCGAGAAAGAAAACTAGAAACTAGAACTCAAGACAAGCATGGGATCAATAGCCAACCCTTAAACTTGTAAGCTCAATCAAGAGGTTGCAAGATCAAGAGAAGGGTAAAGAACGCATGTGAAATGAAGCACTAATTCCATAAGAAAATACAACCCTTGAGATCAATAACTAACCCTTAACCTTTCAAGCTCAATCAAGAGGTTGAAAGATCAAGAGGAAGCAAAAATCTCAAGGGGAAGCTAAACAAACAAGAATGATACAAAAACCCTCATCTTCATTAACATCCACTCAATGCTCTCACTACATTTTCATGGAGGAAGAATGAAGAAGAAGAAGAAGAAGAAGAAGAAGACTAAAACTAACAAAAAGAGGGCATGAGAATGAACACCTAAAGCTTGGCAAGTTCTGGAATATTTATAGGCAGAGAACTGGAAACCTAGGGCAACAATCTGCCTCTATATAAAATTACAAAACAGCTCCTGAAAGATGACCTTTTGTCGAGGCCGTACGGCCGCGGTTCCGTGGCCTAAGCAAGCTTATGCCGCGGTTCCGCGGCCGTATAGAGGAGTTGGCTCCTCGTATTTTTTGGGGTCCCCTGGTTTGATGTTGTCTGCTATTTGGTATAGTATTTTTCTCATAAACTCTTCACTATTCTTTCAGAATTTCAGTAGAACAAAAGGTGATGTGATGTGGATCTTTTGCCATGATTTCCTCGAGCTCCGCGTAGATTTCTTGGATCTTGTGTTGACATTGAGCTTTGTGCATGACATGACAATCGATTTGCCATTTTGTCCCTTAAACTGGTATGTGGCAACACACGGATAGAGAGCGGAGACCCGTGCTTTATCTGTTGTTGGCAGTAATCCGGAATTTGTCGTACTTTTCCATGGATTTCACTGTTTAGAGTTGAGAACCAGTATTCTGCAAATATGTAGCAAACACTGATCAAAAGCACCTGCCTATAAATAAACGAGCGTAAGAATGGGCGGTATAAAATGCAATATTCTGGTATGAACAAATACCCCCAAACTTAACTTTTGCTCGTCCCGAGCAAAACCAATTATTCACAAAAAAGTCCTAACCGCACTTTCGCAGGGAACGCGATTGCACTGAGCACGTGCAACAAGCCGTTAAACCTCTAGGTGTCCCTAGTAGGAGGAGTGTTGTCTCCTGAGGGTTTTCAGCGGATTACACCCACAAAATCCCGTCAAGCTGGTGTCATAAGTTAACATCGATTCTACTCTTACAGTTTAGTATTTACGTTAGAAACTCTATCATCCTAAGTTAGAAATATCTAACCCTTATGTTTCACACCTCCTATCTGTTTAACTTTAGATCCTATATGTTCCAAAAAAGTTTAGAAAGATGTTGGTTCTCGTGAGTTTTCATTCTACAGTGCGGCCTCAAATCAGGGATTTTTATCAACTTTACAGAAAACACAAGTCTTATTCTTTATTTCTATCTCTTATCCAAACATCAATTGTATACCCCTACGTGTGTGTATATTTGCACCCCTACACTCAAGAATTCAATTCAAGCTATAATACTCATGCCCTAATACCTAATACTACTTCTTTTCATTTAATGATGGACGGATTTGCCCACACACCATTCATGCGACTGTTAATGCTTCTTGAGGCACTAACGACCGATTACTGAATGTGTGAACTTTAAAGCGTAAATAGCAGTTTCCAGGTCTTGACTTTATTCATTTTTCTTTTTCTTTTTCTTTTTCTTTTTCTTTTTCAAGACCGGGTATATTTTTCAACATGCTCTTTTGGTGTTTATCTTTAAATACCGTTTTTTTTCTTTCATACTAGGCTTTCAGGCAAGAGTATTTCTAGGTATCTTCTACCATCCCAAGTTTCAAAGTGCGTGTAAGTGCATTTTGTAGGGTATATACTTTCTAAATTTGAACTCAAGAAAAGAAACTATTTTTCAGACTTATCCTTCAGTAAAGCATCAATACTTTCCCTTCATCTTGACTTGGCTCAAGAACTGAACTCAAGATTACCTATTTCTCAAAAAAAAACTGTAAGGACGTATACTTACCAAAGTTAGACAGAATGAGGGTTATTTTTAGGGTTTTCAATTCCTAAGCCTAGAATTTAGTTATTTCTATCATATCAACTAAACTTTCGGAATAAAGATCTAAGTTACCCTATTAGCTAACTTGACGACAAAGTTTTTATATTTTTTGGAAAATTTTCGATTTTTGTGGGTTTTTAATAAGGTATGCAAATGCAAAATATACAAATGAATGCGAAGGAAGAAAGCTTATCGAGCACACCCTAAAACTTAAACTTGACAGTGCCCTCACTGTCAGGCTATACCAAGAGGGTCAAAATTGTCGGCACTCCCTAGAAACAAATTATATACAAAACAAAAAAGGAAAACCAAAAAATATATACAAAAAAAGGAGTCCCCCCCAAACTTAAGTAAAACAGTATTTCCACTGTTTAAGCGTTGAAGTTCAGAATTAGGGGGGAAAATAGAAAAGTATCAATCTATACAAGGCCTTACACAGACCAAAAGTTAACACCAACCATTCAAAGATTTTATCGTTATCATGTGCTGGTTGGTGAAAGAAGGCGCAGAGAAAAGAGATGGAGAATACGCGAGACCGTATGGAGATAGAAGTGGGATACGGTCGCGGTATATGAGAAGAAGAATGGCGGAAGGGAGAAGGAAGTGGAATACGAACTTGAGGGTGGAAATGGAGTGAATAGATTAGCACAATTTGTGATGACTGATGTGTGAAAAGCGATTGTGCTAATATATTTACCCGTCGAGAAATGGGGTCAAATCCCTCAAGATTCGTAAGAAACCATGGGTACGCCGAACTTGGTAAACCAGACACAGGAAGTGAAAATGATACGGTTTCTTGCATTGTCGGAACGATGGAAAGGATGGGGGGAAGTGATTGAGGAAGGGTATCGGTTAAGGATTCTGGAGGGTGTACACAGTCAGTGAAAGGAACAGGATGAATTGGAAAATCCGACTCACCATCTAGAACTGTTTCATCCTCAAAAACATCCTCAAAATTCTCCTCAAAGTTAAGCTCATCCATGCATATTTCATCAAAATCCAGACGCATATGGGGTTCGGGAAAAACATTTAATGACTTGGGATGATGATTTGAAGAGAAAAACTCAGCCAAATCTATGGGTTCATCATCCAAAATATTCCCAGCGTCAATATCCTCAATTAAGTGAAAATCAATATTCTCAGACACCGCATCAAAAGCATGGATTTCAATCAATTTTGGTTCTAAGATGGAGGTGTAGAGGTCAAAAGGTTTGGATGTGGTTTCACTTGGAAGGGTTCCTTCACAATCAGGTAAATCAAACACTACAAAATCACACAACTCATTATCTGTTCTATCTTTAATCAATGAATCGTTTGGGACACTCGATAGACTTTCAAAACAAGAGTTGTGGGATTCAAGTTGAAACGGGTAGGTTTGATTTGGAAGGGTATATGGCTCACTCTCTCCGCTCAAATTCTCAACCTGTCCTACCGCCTCTTCATACATTGGAAAATTTGGAGCTAGTTGAAAACTAGCTACTGGGTCACTAGGTTGTATGAGGGCAGTCATGGAAACATTCAAATCCATCATCTGTTGGTACGACGCTACCCTAAAGTCTTCCAATGACTGTTCCAGACTAGACATGGGTTGTGAAGGGGTTCCAGTAAAAGATTCAAAGTTGTTTTGGTACTGGAAACTCCCAAATGACGGTTCAGAAGCAATGTCTAGGGAAGGTGTAAAAGTCGGGTAGGACTAGTAGGAATTGAATGGCGGGACAGGGGTAGGATCAACATTTGGATACAAAGGTGAATGGAATTGTTGATCCCAAGAATTTGAAGTGGTGAAAGGAGTAAAAGATCGGCTATGAGATTGTTCAATACGTTCAGCGATGGACAAAGGACGACTTGCAAAAGGGGTATCAACATAAGCGGGTGCGGGAGGTTGAAAAGGTTGATACAAAGTGGAATGCGGAGGGCAAGTGTTTGTCCTAGACGCGTCTATGCGATCTTTCAATGACATTTTGGGCATGGAGGGGTCGTTCGATGTTCGGCCAAAGCAAGAACCGTAAGAAGTAATGTCTGGTTGTGGATACCAAAGTTCGGCAAGAGTTTTGCGAGGTGGGGTACCCATGATATGAAGAGAGAGAGAAAGAAAGGCAGAGAAAAGGAGGGGGAAAAGAATGTGATTTTTTTTTTAGTTTTTAACAAAAGAATGAAATATACACACAAAAAGAATCTGGACAAAAACAATCACGACACAAAAATACCACACACCTAATCGTTCTAGGGTTCACCTAGGTCAACTAGACCTGCTCCAGAACTTGATTGTTGAAGTAAAACTGTGTCGAGAAACGGGCTCAAGATACACTGATCACGAGGCCAGGTAAGTGCAGAGATAAGGGGAGGTTTTCCAACGCTTTCGCGAAGTTCCTTAATTAAATAACCCTTTCTCTTTTGGCGGTTTTGCCGTTAACACTTTCCTAGACACCCCGTAAACAATATACCGTTAAGCGAGGTTCTAAACACAGTTAACTTCTCCTAGTGAGCGCGAAGTCCTTAAGGCTTAAAGTCTAATTTCTTTTAAAGTTCGTGCGGGTAAACGTTATGCTCAAGTTCGTGATTTGTGGGCCACGGAAAAGGTGATGAAATCCTTTACCGTATGTTGTGGGGTTCGCTTGCCCTTAAGTCCGTATTAATGTATGCAATGCGCAATTCAATAAAAATTCTATAAAGAATTAAACAATCGTTTTTTAGTTTAAGCACGGCACTGCAACAAATACGGGTTAGTCAATTTTTTTAGCGTTTGCTAGCGAACTTGCAAAGAATCCTGCAAAGAATAGTATATTGGATGCGTCGGATTTGAGAAAAAGGTGTTAGTAAAATACGTACCGTTAATTTTTGGGTTAGGAAACCCCCGTTGAATCAAATCCGGTAAGCTTGAAAAGTTCGCTTGCGCGGGTCAAACTACTCGGATCTTTGGCACTGTACTTTGCAATCACCTTAGCCTTGAACGTACACTTTGCTCCCCATAATCGCCGTTTGCAAATCCGCAAAAATCTGCAGACTTGCTCACAAAAATGATCAAAAATAACAAAAAGTTTTTTTTTTTATAAATATATACAAAAAGAATGTTAACCCGAATAACAAGAAAGAAAATACGCTACCATCTCCCCGGCAACGGCGCCATTTGATCGCACGCTTTTGGCGTGTCGGATTTTCAAAATTCTAAAGTATAACCGCGATCAGGACGGTGTCGCTATGCAGTTAGCCGGTTGAGCACGGGTCGATCCATAGGGAGATGGTTGTATGTCATTTCTTGTTTTAGACGAGTCAATAAAGAATGAGTATATGTTTGTTCAATCTAACCTATGTGTATTATTTGCAAGTATAAAGTTGTTAAGAAAAGATACGATAATGTAAGCTAAAGAAATCCGTACTCAAAACATTTGAGCCAAGTCTTGACCAATTGAAGCTAGAGCAATCGGCAACAACGGGGATTAGGGGATTTAAGCGCAGTATTCGTGGAATCCGGCTTATTTACCCTTGTCCTTCCGTTCTTGTCTCTTGCTTTCGCCTCCGGCCAAACCGAACGCAACCGGTCGCGGTTAGGAATCACCGTTACCTTGTTAGGGTAGGGTGCCTAACAGAGCGCTTGCGTATCGTTTGGGCGGAGTTCAATGGAAAATAACGGGAAAAGGAAAAGAGCAAAGAAAATCTTAACTTACAATACCGTATTTATTCTTAACAACAACAATAATTACAACCATTCACAAAGAGAACCAAGAAGAGCAAAAGAAAAGAACAAAGAAAAGAAAAGATTACAAGTAAATAAGTGCATGAATTAAATTGCAAGTAAGTAAAGCAAGATAATAAAAAGCAAGTAATAAAAAGCGAGAAAGAAAACTAGAAACTAGAACTCAAGACAAGCATGGGATCAATAGCCAACCCTTAAACTTGCAAGCTCAATCAAGAGGTTGCAAGATCAAGAGAAGGGTAAAAGAACGCATGTGAAATGAAGCACTAATTCCATAAGAAAATACAACCCTTGAGATCAATAACTAACCCTTAACCTTTCAAGCTCAATCAAGAGGTTGAAAGATTAAGAGGAAGCAAAAATCTCAAGGGGAAGCTAAACAAACAAGAATGATACAAAAACCCTCATCTTCATTAACATCCACTCAATGCTCTCACTACATTTTCATGGAGGAAGAATGAAGAAGAAGAAGAAGAAGAAGACTAAAACTAACAAAAAGAGGGCATGAGAATGAACACCTAAAGCTTGGCAAGTTCTGGGATATTTATAGGCAGAGAACTGGAAACCTAGGACAACAATCTGCCTCTATATAAAATTACAAAACAGCCCGTGAAAGATGACCTTCTGTCGAGGCCGTACGGCCGCGGTTCCGCGGCCGAAGCAAGCTTATGCCGCGGTTCCGCGGCCGTATAGAGGAGTTGGCTCCTCGTATTTTTTGGGGTCCCCTGGTTTGATGTTGTCTGCTGTTTGGTATAGTATTTTCCTTATAAACTCTTCACTATTCTTTCAGAATTTCAGTAGAACAAAAGGTGATGTGATGTGGATCTTTTGCCATGATTTCCTCGAGCTCCGCGTAGATTTCTTGGATCTTGTGTTGACATTGAGCTTTGTGCATGACATGACAATCGATTTGCCATTTTGTCCCTTAAACTGGTATGTGGCAACACACGGATAGAGAGCGGAGACCCGTGCTTTATCTGTTGTTGGCAGTAATCCGGAATTTGTCGTACTTTTCCATGGATTTCACTGTTTAGAGTTGAGAACCAGTATTCTGCAAATATGTAGCAAACACTGATCAAAAGCACCTGCCTATAAATAAACGAGCGTAAGAATGGACGGTATAAAATGCAATATTCTGGTATGAACAGGAACCTAGATATTTAAACTGGTCGCTCGGTGATATCTCTTGCCCTTCCAATGTTATACCAATATGGTTTTGACTTCTCTGGTTACTAAATTTGCAATGCATATATGTTGTCTTGGACCTGCTCAATCTGAATCTCCGAGATTCCAATTTGGCATTAACCCTGCTTTCGTCTCATTTACTAGAACAATATCATCAGCGAATAGCATACACCAAGGTGCCTCATCTTGGATAGTTCTAATAAGCTCATCCATCACGATGGTAAACAGGAATGGACTTAATGCAGATCCTTAATGTAAACCAATTGTAATCGGAAAATCACTCGTTAAGTCGCCGCAAGTTCTGACATTTGCCACTGCTCCATCGTACATATCCTTGATTATATCAATATACCTGACAGGGGCCCCCTTCTTCATCATTATCCCCCATAATACCTCTCTAGATACCTTGTCGTACGCTTTTTCTAAATCAATAAATATCATATGCAAATCTTTTTTCCTCTCTCGAAAACGCTCGACAAGTTGACGAAGCAAATGAATAGCCTCTGTCGTCTATCGTTCAGGCATGAACCCAAACTGGTTCTCTGTTATCTTAATATCCTTCTTTAGCCTGTATTCAATCACTCTCTCCCAAAGTTTTATCGTGTGACACATAAGTTTTATTCCACGGTAGTTTGAGCAATTTTGAATGTCACCCTTGTTCTTGTAGATAGGTACAAGGATACTTTTCCTCCATTCATTTGGCATCTTTTTTGTCTGTTAAATCTTATTAAACAGATCTGTCAGCCATTTAACGCCTATTTCTCCTAAGCATCTCCAAATCTCGATAGGAATCCCGTCAGGACCAACCGCTTTTCTTAAACTCATTCTGTTCAAAACTTCTTTAATCTCAGGTAGTCTTATTTTACGCATGAAATCATGGTTTATATCTTGAGATTGAATGACATGTCCATCTAAATTCTTAGTAAAGCTCTCATTGAACAATTTGTCAAAATAATCTTTCCATCTTTCCTTGATATCCTCATCTCGAATTAAAACCTTCTGATTTTCATTTTTGACACACTTCACCGCACATAAGTCTCTAATCTTTCTTTCCCGCATCCGAGCAATTCGGTATATATCATTTTCAGCCTCTTTAGTGTCTAATTTCTCGTACACCTCCTTGTAGACCTTAGATTTAGCTTCCCGAACAGCTTTCTTAGCTTCCTTTTTAGCCATTTTATACTTCTCAAATCTCTCCACATCTCTACTTTTCTTCAAATTTTTATAAGAATCCCTTTTAATTTTAATAGCAGCCTTTATTTCTTCATTCCACTATGATATGTCCTTAAATGGTGGAGCACCACCTCTCGACTCACCAAGTAGATCTCTAGCTACTTTCTTGATACAACTAGCCATTTTGTTCCATGTTGTGTCTGAATCATCTTCCGACTGCCAATCCGCTTCTTGGATTACACGATCTATAGAAACCTTTTGGTTACCTTCTTTCAATCGCCACCATTTAATTTTAGGCTCTACTTTACGTCTAATCTTCCTAGGTATTCTTCTAAATCGAAAATCTAGAACTAAAAGTATGTGTTGAGTGGTTACACTCTCACCTGGCACTACCTTACAGTCGATACAACAACTTCTACCTTATTTTCTCGTCAGAAAAAAGTTTATTTGACTAGCACTTGATCCGTTCCTAAAAGTGATAAGGTGAGATTCTCTTTTCCTAAACCAGGTGTTTGCTAAGATCAAGTCATAAGATAAGGCAAAATCTAGAATCGAGTCACCTACTTCATTCCTTTGTCAAAAACCAAAACCTCAATGGATAGTATCAAACCCACTACGACTAGTACCTACATGTCCATTAAGATCACCACCAATAAATAACTTCTCTCCATTAGGTATACTTTGCACCATCTCGTCTAAATCCTTCTAGAATAGACGCTTACAAGCGTCATCAAGACCTATCTGTAGTGCATAAGCACTAATAATATTAAGGATCTCTCAACCTAGAATAAGCTTAATCAGTAAAATTCTATAACTTTTTCTCCTAATCTCAACTACATTCTCAAGCAACCGTCTATCTATAATTATGCCTACCTCATTACGATTTTTATTTCTACCCGTATACCAAACCTTATAACCCCAAGGCTCTATGACTCTACTCTTTTCACCTACCCACTTAGTTTCTTGCAAACACATAATACCAACTCTCCTCCTAATCACCATCTCCACTAATTCTATTAGTCTACCCGTAAGAGAACCTATGTTCCAGAAAGCTAGACGGATCCTATGAAACCCTTGCTTATTTGTCACTACACCCGGGGTTCGATGTAGCGCGCCGTTTCTGGACGACGACCCTTACTTATTTGTCACTACACCCGGTGATGGAGGTCCTTTTCGGGTCTACGTCAGATGTTGTCTTCCGTCGATCTCCCGGTGGATCTTAAAGGTGATCTCCTGTTGCGTGTGGGTCTCAATGGGTTTTGAGGAGATTAGTGGTTATGAGGAGTTTGCGCCGAGTACCTGCAAGGAAGTCCCGGGGTGGTTTGGTACCACCGAGAACCCTCCGACGATCAAGTCAGTGCAAGATCCGAGCTGAGTAACGGCTAAGTGGGGTGAAAAAAGCTTACTTGGCCCTTCTGTGATGGGGGTATATATAGTGGCGGCAGCACGCGGTAGCAGGCGCGTGAATCTCGCTGGCAGTTACGCCCCCGACGTCACGCCCGCGTAATAAGCGGATCGCCTGTTAATGGGGATCGTGATGGTGTGGAACGCGGGATGTTGCTTGCGGAGAATCCGCGCATGGCGAGATTTGCGGAGCGGCGGTTACGCCTGTGAGTGGTGGAGTTGGTCGGTCGGAGGGACCGAGGAAGAAGGCCTCGGCGGGAGAGCCCAGGGACGAGCGGGAGGGCCGAGGCATCTCGGTCCTGCGGTAGCTCGGGACGAGCTGAGAGGCCGAGGAGGCCAATTTGCAGGGAGCTCTGAGGAGAGCCAGCTTATGCTTGCAGGTCGGGTACAGGGGTAGCCTGGTCGGCCCCTGTGGGCCATTTTTTCTGAGTTCTGGGACACCCCATCTGCCATGTGTCCTGATTTGGGAGATCGCCAATATAGAGCATCATCACTCGGGGTCCGATATAGCGCGCCGTTTCTGGACGACGACCTAGAAGCCCTTGCATACTTAACACTACATCCGGGATCCGATATAGCGCGTTGCTGAGTAGGAGACGCCCCAACGATATTCTTATTATGGTTTATGTCATAGAATGTGACAAAGTTTTACGTTGGCTGTCACAAGTCTACCACAACTCTCACCCTTTCTCATCCGGACTTGGGACCGGCAACGGTGGGTCCCAAGTCCGGTGGGACAAGTGATAGTAACATGTTTCAGATGAGTATAAAGTGTTAAAAAAAAACATATTTAAATAATGTGAAACATATTTTAAAAGGGTCAAAGGAAAGGGCAAAAGGTAAAATGCCAAAAATAGTGTTTTAACTTGCAAAATATTTCTTGATCAACCCAACTTTGTATTAGAGCAACACATAGATTGAAAAAGTATTGCATTTTCAACTACAAACGACCTAAAACATATACAGATGCCAGCCATCGAGAGTCCGAAAACCGACGAAAAACTTTGAATGACATGTTACATGTGGGCCAATGCGCTCAATGTCTAATAGCTAGCAAGCAAGCAGGCATGCATGCGTATATTAATTTGCACGTTTGCTTAATTTGTATTATTAGCTTGCAAATGGTCCCTACCTTTGGGAAGAAAGCTCAATGATGGCTCCCCTTCATCTTTATGAGAACCCAAATTCTAGTGGGTGTGAGATGTATCAAATGACAAGAGCAATGATTGAGGCGAATCTTCCATATTTCTAATGATACTAATATGCATGACATGATATGGGACTATACGGAAATGGAGCCCCCATTTACTAAATTATTTGAATTAAACCCTTAAATTTTAGAGTTAGGAGAATGTGATCCAAATTAATGATTGAGAGATTCTGAATGCATATAAGAGCTGTTGATGGAACCAACTCATCAGCTCTAAATGCATGATGTGACACCATGCATAATTAACCAAATGATCAGCAAGGGCTTTGTTATGGTCCCATGCTTCACAGTCTCCATGGTTTTGTTCATGAGAAGTTATTGTTTTTTCTTTCTTTCTTTCTTTCCTTTTTGTGTCATTTGAGAAAAGCTTAAGTTGGTTTAATTTTGACTAATAGTTAATTCAGGTAATTACATCAAAATCCAGCTCTATACACATAATTTAAGATTCATTTATCGGGTCATCTATCATGTGGTGATCGTCTTATGTCCAGCTGGTAATTGTCAAATAAATGTATAATTAATATATCTAAATATAAAATATGGTAAACCCTCACATCAAATCTCTTAGAAAATATAAATGCTGGTAAATCCAAATAAAAACCGTTTCAAATATATATCTGGTAGATTTCCTCAGGGAAAAAGAAACATCATTATATCACAAATTGTCACATGATCGATCTAAAATTGAATTAACTATTAAATAGTTATAGGATAATATTTGACTGTTATTTCTCGGCATATCTGATTATTACTAAAATGATTTTTTTCTTAACCTTATTGAAAGGAAGAATATGAAAGTTAAAATGTTACAGTTAATCTACATGTGAATCATATAGAGCATAAAGTAGCAGATCCAAATAGAAGTGTTCTCTTTACTCTTGTTTAGCGGCGGATCCAAAAAATTTGGTCAGGATTTGCGGAAATTAAACAGCCTTAAAATATTATAAATAAGCTTCGAAATTTAAAAAAAAAGATCATCCAGCATACATCAAAATTTGGACGACATTTTCCAAACTAAGTCAATAGAACTTTACCTAACACCGTTCTCTAGTAAATGGATCCGCCACTGTTCTCTAGTAAAACTACCGATTTTTTCCTTTTCCTCTTCGAATTTTGACAATCAACAAAACCGAACACAACAAATAAACTTAATCATCACAAGCAGTCACCAAAACAAACCGTTGACTTTCAAATCAGCTCAAAATCCTAAAAGAACAAATCGAAACCCTCCCAAATCTAATAAAAAAAAGATTAAATCTCACCACGAACCAGCTCAATCAACAAACCATAACAATCAATAACACAATAGGTTTATATCTTACTATCAAAACATTTTCAAATAATGATAAAACAACAAATTCGAATTTATATTTGAGAGCAGAATGTAACAAATGAATTGTTGAAGGGTGCATATGCAAAACGTTTATTCTTACGAAAACTGCATGTAAACTCGATTCCTCTAATGAGTCTCCTCTCATTCGCTCTTTCTTCATCCCTCTCAATTTGGGGGAAATCCATCAAATCCTCAAAATCTCTTCGATTCAAAGATCCAAACTTTGAGTTCGATTAGTTAATGAAATCCCTCAACATCGATCCTTCCTTTTGAGGGCCTCATCGCCTTTGATTTCTTCGTCAAAGTTAAGGGATTTCAAGCTTTTTAAGTTGATTTTTTGGGGCTTTGTTCGAGGGTTATTCGTTAAATAATACCCGAATATGTCATCCACTTTGCACCGGTATACTTTATTGATTTTTGGAGGTTTTCTATATTCAGCCGTCAAAACTTTCGTATTTCTAAATAAGACCCTCAAAACTTCTTGTTTCTAAATAAGATCCTCCAAATCCTTTAAGCCAACTAAATTGGTCTCATGCTTAGTTTTCCATCCAAATTCCATATAAAATGACCATTTTACCCTTATCTTCTTCTTTCATATTCCATCAATATCATTCTTCTATTTCTTTTTAAATTTCACCACCCAACCATCCATTAGAACTGCATCCACCTGTAATTATGATTATGATGGTCCTTTTGTTAAAGCGTTCGGACCAGCAATTATTTTTTTTCCATAGAGGACCAAATATACCGGGTTGGATTGAGTGTTGATTAAGTTGCTAAGGATAGATTAAGTATTTAGTAACTTAGTTAAACTAATTAATCAATATTTAACCAATTGGGCCCTTTTTAGATAATTTAAAGGATTTAGGAGTCTTCTTTAGAAATATGAGGTTTTATGGGCCTTATTTGAAAATACGAAAATTTCGGGGGTTAGTATAGAAAAACCCTTGAATTTTTTTGGTACCTTTGAATACACCATAAAGTACAAACCATTAATACATTCCTCTCTTCAGTTGACCATCAAATCCATCGCTATTTTAAATAAAATCTATACGGTTTATGCTTTAAGGTATCTAAGTGCAGCGAAAAAATCAATAAGGTATATAAGTGTAAAGCCGGTCAAGATATTATTTAGAAATTAATCCAAAATTAATGGCATCAAATGTTCAAACAGTAATAACGGTATATTCTGATGGTAAATTTGGAACTAGGAATCTACCGTGCTCCTGCTGCTGCTCACTCTGTCTGCTGACGCGCGTGAGGGTGGCACGGTCAAATAAAGAAGACTGGCCAAGCTCCAGCATATGCCAGCCTGGCACAGGGCACATTCTAACTTTGGAATTACCAATTTACCCTACAATATAATAATCACGCAAATTTCACAAAATTGCATCTTTATTATTAGATCATTTTTTTTTGGGCATCTATCAAAAGTTTTAGCTCCTTGTTGCATCCATCATTTGAATTATTTGTGGAAAATAGAATAATTTTCTATATCCTTTTGATTTGATAGCAGTTGTCCATCAAGTCTAGTGCATAACTTCTTATTTTGATTTCTGGTGGATATATTTTACTGACGCTCGTGTTTTCATCACATAACCGATGTCAAAATATGTTGCCTTCAAATAGTATCCCTTGATTAAATAGTTTATTATTTCTCAAAGTTAATATAATGTTAATGGTATCATTTTGATATAAGTTAGTGTTTTATTCTAATGCTACTTGCTTAGCAAATAGGAGTTTGGATCTATTCCAAGAAGTAATATTCCATAAAAGAGATAGAAATGCCATATACCAATCCTTCGTTTTTCTAAACCAAAGAATTTCGACAAATCCCTTACAATAGCATTTGGATCGACCAGTCAAGGCCTTTTTTGGATGTTGCCCCAAACTTGCTTACACTTTACTCGGAAAATAGAGTTTATGTTTGTGTGATGTGACATAATGACATGCCCTATTTAATATATTTGGCAAGTTCTATAGACTTTGGTGGTTGTAATTTGTTTGTCTCTTCATATCTCAATTTCTAATGATTTAGATATAATTATAAACCTTTTTTTAATCTTTGATAGTTTGTTATTTTTGTCTTCTTTCCATCTCTTCTCTTAATATGGTTTTTAAAAATAATTGTTTCTCTAACTATATATACTTAAGCATAATTCTAAATATTGTTTCTTAGTATTGGAAGGTGGTAATCATTTTTGCTAATGGTTTAATTATACATATGTTTTGTTTTTTTATATATATAAATAACTCTTTTCCATGCTTTCATATTAAACGGTAGAGATTACATGGTTTACACATAGTTGCTTTAAAATAAGAAAGACAGCAGTTTTCGCTACACTAGCGCTGTTCTGATTGGTGCTCCTTCCAAAGGATATTTGGTTTCTTTCCTTCCACCATACCCAAAGGGAAATAAAGATGATTGTAATGTTTGCAGTATCATAATTAATATTATGCATATGTTTGCTTCTTTGCTTATGTTGTTTCTATACTTTATGTTTTATATGGAATTATGCTTTGCTATAGTATGCCCTTTGAACAATTCTAGGCTAAGAAAAGAAAAGGAACAAGGAATGAGAGAGTGCAGGTTTCTGTGTATAATCAAACACAGATGGCCCTTTCTAAAGGGCTCATTACTTAGGATAGCAAATTCCAACAATTAGCTAGGTGCCTTAATTTATGGGGCAAATATATCATTACTGATGTGCGGCTCTCTTGTTATATCATATCAGATTTTACCAAACCACGGTTTCTTAATCAAGAGCGTCTTATAGCAGTTTCTTAATGTTGGGTTGCCTAGCACGACAGTAAGGTTTCGGGAGTAATCGTCCATACTAAATTCAAAAATTTGCCGTTCTATCTAATCCAAAGCATGAATCGTTAACTAGAAATAGTACGGAAAACATATGCAAATACTTTGCAACTAAAAGTGAGCAAGGAATACAACCTTTGTAGGCCGGTCATGCACTTCAAATAGCTCCATGTAGTAGTCCACTTCGCTGCGATCGTGATCTCCGGACTCTAGAGAGGCTCGCTTGAAAAAACGAACATGCTTGCTTCGAAGACTTCGAGACCGAAAATGATCTACGTCGAGGAGACACTAACCCAAGCTATCTCTTCACTAATCATGTAATTAGTGAAGTAAACATACTCTACTAAATGACAAGTAGTAGAGGATGATGAAATAGGAAGTGGGCTTATTTTAGATTTCATTTTCTCACACTTTTTCTCATACCTCCATTGAAACTAGTAAGCTTTTTATGAAGAAGAAGAAACTCATATGAATAATTCATCCATGTGAATTATTGCAATCATGGGTGAGTTAAAACCATCATGCTTAACTCATGTAGAGAATAAACCATACACTATGGTTAAGAGTTGGGTTTGATAAATATCTTTAACTAGACAAAAGAGTTGACTTTGTCAAAACATATCCAAAAGCTTTTGTCCAAACTTTACCATGACAAACTCAATCTCTTTTGAATTAACTTAACATAAATAGAAATCCTAATTTAACCCTAGTATGGTATTAATCTCATACACCCATCTTGTATGTATCATCAAACATGACACAATACATGTACACAAATATACATATCACATATATATATAATGTGCACATCTAGTGAGAAAAGAAATCATAAGTGAGCTAATACTAGTTAATGTAATGTAATATATCATATATATAATTATACATTAAATTATCAAATCAACTCTTGATTTAATAATCCGGCTATATCATATACAACCGACTAATACTATATGAATCAACTTATCAAATCAACACTTGATCCGATAACCCGGCTATATCATATATAACCGACCGATATCACATATCGCGAGAATAGAATACGGTATCACATATCGTATTAATCTCGGTCCCGCACATATCACATATGCGCTCCTACTCCGTTTCGTTTGAGCCAGGAAACCTCTATGTAGGACTCTAAAGACTCGTCAATACGCCGGCAGTAGGTGATGATCATATAAAACACCCACAAACAGTCTGCTAAACGTAACGACCACCCGGGTATTGAGCGATCAGAAGATCAACAAGTAAGCCTGCTCGTACTCCTGCGAATCCAATCAGTAACACTACTGTACAGTCCGGTCTCTTCGTCCGATATGTCGCATATCACAGCCTGGGGGTAGTGTAACGTTAGACCCCAATAGCCTGATAAGTTATGCCGATGCAAGGTCCATAACGGTTCAAGAAACTACTGATAACACTTACCAGTAGATCTCAGCAACTCTGGCCAGGGATTTCCTGTTATGGCCAATCGAGCATAGCGCAACATCAACTCTCTATACCGGGAGAGACGAAACCCTTCCTCTCGCTCATTGCCTCCATGTGACTCGGGGCTGTACCCAAAAGCCACCGTTTTGCACATTCTCTTGAACGTGGTAAGATAGAAATCAAAGCACAGTGGGAATCATACAAGACTCTATGACGATCTCGGGTCTACAGACTAACCAGTACCAGTGTCACTAGAGAACTGCCATCTGACGTGAGGTACAATACCATCTGGGAGTTCTCGGCGAGTCTGTTCAGTGTACCCAATCTCCACTGAGCACCCGCATACCTTCTCTGATGTCAAACACCAATGGATATGGGATCATCCATCGCCCAACATATGGGTCGAGAAGCGTATACGCTAGTCTATTCTAGTATATCGATACCCTGTCTCGATACACTCTCGACTAGGAACATTTGAAGGATGTACTTAACGATTACTCTGTCCCTACTAGTATGATCTGCATCATAGTCCTGGTAGTCAAGTACTCATCCTAAGGGCTTTATCAACATGTATTATAGAGACAATCAGTGTACATGTTAAAATAAAGAGCAACCAGATAGCATACTATCATGTCGAGCAAGAAAGTCCTCCCTATATATGTCCAAGCATCCACTACAATATATATCGTATGTACAGTAATGGCCTCTAGGGCATACATATTACTAACAATCTCCCACTTGCACTAGCGCCTTCTGTTGTAGTAACTCATATCCAACAAACAGCAATGGTGGAAGTATCTCATACTCAACCATCCCATAAAAGTCTCTCCTGAGAATAGGCCTTTGTGAGTGGATCCGCCGTGTTGTCCTCTGTGTCTACTCTCTAAAACCTGGATCTCCCTAGAGATCAACCATCCCCATGATCAGGTGATACTACCTTAGAATATTTCTGGATCACTGACGGGACGAGGGTTCCTTGGCCAAAGCCATAACTCCATTGTCACACAATGGTAGGAACGAAGTTCATCTCATGAACTAGTGTACATCCAGACTGCCTCTTTGGTAGCATCCTTGGTAGCAATGTATCCAGCTTTTATCGTCTAGTATGTCACGGTATCTAGCTTGGAACTCTTCCAACATACCGTCCCTCCACTGAGGGTAAAGACAATGCCTGTGACTGACTCCTTATCACCCTGGAACCTTTCCAGTGATTCTTCCCAGGATCGATTAATACCATCTCACTACAGCTAGTGAGAATCCTAACATCCAATTAGATCTATCTTATAGATCCAAAACCCATGATTTAGGAGGTATCATCTTGATCCTATTTGGAGAATCCTAGTGATAAGAGGAGATTGACCGAGTGTAGCATAGGAAACTTCTTTCCTATCAAGAGTATGTCATCCACGTACAATACGAGAATCACCACCATACTCCCTACTACCTTTTTGTATATACAAGGTTCATCTACCATTTTGATGAAATCAAACTCTTTGACTACCATATCAAAACAGATGTTCCAACTCTGCGATGCCTGCTTTAACTCATAAAGCAACTTGCATACGTTTCTGCTGCTCCCACTGTCTACGAAGCCTTCTGGCTATGTACTTATAGACGCTCTCTTCTAAATCACTATTTAGAAAAGTAGTCATGACACCCAACCGCCAGATATCGTATTCATGGTATGTAGCAATGGCAAGTAGGATCCGGATGGACTTAAGCATAGCTGCCAGAGAAAAGGTTTCATCTTAAACCACACCTGGTCGATGAAGAGAACCTTTTACAACAAGTCTAGTTTTGAAAGTCTCAACTTTTCCATTCACACCAAGTAATCTTCTCAAGATATACTTGCTTCTGATGATGATTTAACCCTTCAGATAAAGCAACCATTTTGTTGGTGTATATGGATTCCATCTCAGATCGCTTAGCATCCAGCCATTCTTACAGAGTCCCCACTCTTGATGGCATGCTCGAAACTAGTTGGGTCATCATCTCATGATGCAATCCTCGCTCCCACTGTCATAGAGAAACTGAAGTATCTCTCAGGTGGATGAGGAACCCTACTAGATCGGCAGAGAGGCTGAGGTTCATCGGGAACTATTGAATCCTCCGCTTCTACCAAATCATCAGCTGCAGTTTGTATAGCTGGAACTCCTTCCAGTTCTACCGCATGACCATTAATTTCTTCACAAGAAAAATCCTTTTCTGAAAAGGTGACATGCTGAGAAACAAAACACCTTTTGTTCCTCGGTGCGGTAGAAGATATTCCCTTGCGAATGCTTGGGATATCCAACAAACTTTCACAGATCTGACCTTGCCTCGAGCTTGTCCGGATTTTGCTTTCGACATAAGCCGGAGAACCCCTAAATCTTAACTTACTTAAGAGATGGGCTCTTCCCATACCATATCTCATATGGAGTGGTAGGCACCTAATTTGGTTGGAACCCAATTCAATAGGTATACAGCTTCTCAAGTGCATAACTCCCAAAAGGAAATAGGAAACTCAGTAGTACTCATCATAGAGCGCACCATATCTAATAGGGTGTGCTTGCTCCTCCCCGATACACCGACGTGCTGTGGTGAATACGGAGGAGTAATGCTGAGAGAGAATCTCATTCTCCTTTAGAATAGTCCAGAAATTCCGTGCTCAAGTATTCTCCTCCCTGATCATATCAAAGGACATAATACTTATACCCGTTTTGGTTCTCTACTTCAAACTTACATTCTTTGAATTTCTCAAAAGGTTCACACCTGTGTTTCAACAGGAACACATGTACGAATCTTGAGAGACCGTCAGTGAATATAATAAAGTACAAAGAACCAGTCCTGGCATGTGTAGACAGGGGACCTATATACATCATCATGTATCAATCCCAAGAGTTCACTAACTCTTTCTCTGTTTTCAATAAACGGAGCTAATGGTCATCTTATCTTTGTGACATGACTGGCAAGTTTCATAAAATGTAAATTCAAATTGATTTGAATATGCATCTAAATGTAACTTCAGCTAGTTGGGTCACATTGATATGACCTAGTCTACAATGCCTCAAGAAAGATTCGTTCATTTCTGAACTCTTCCTCTTGTGTGTGTTCTGTACTTTAAAAACTGTGGTTTGATTTAGAATGTATATGCTTTTAGATAACGTGCCTGAAACGATCTACTTTTGATATAGGAAATGTTCAAAACATTATCCAACAATACAAAATTATATCCTTCTTTACCAAATAAAGAGACTGATATGATGTTGTATATCAGATTCGGTATCTAATAACATTCGTTTAGAATCAATGTATTTGGTAATACAGGGTGATAATTGCCAACTGCTTGGTTTGCAACAATTGCACCGTTTCCAACTTTTGAAAATTATCACCCGTTCTCAGTTCTCTACTTATCTGCAGCCCATGCAACAGATTACATATCTGGGATCCTGATTCGGTATCTCATACCCAGGACGTAAAGGATACTGAGAAACAGTTCTTTGTAATGAACACACCCGAAGAAGATGAATCAGCATACACTTTCTTTGTTTGGGCGGCACGGGAATCCTAGTAATCCCCTATTTTCTGCTCGGTCTTATAACAATTATAAGTTGGAGCGGAACCAACGTTCCCCAGCACAGTATAACAAGCGGGTTCGGTCAATACATCCATATTATTATCTTGATTAAGGCGTGACATGATCGCTACCTGGAAAGAGAGAGAAGAAAACACTCAGCGTATGTTCTTGCAAGATTAGATTGGTTATTAATATATCTAATCAGGATGACCCCCACTATTTTTATCAAATCTTCGTTCAAACCCTAAAAGGAAAGACTAGCCGGGATTAATTACACCCTACAAGTTCGCCAATCTTTCAGCCAGGCCAGTGCCAGTACTTTGAGGGAGGTTCCTCGTGCTTTCGCACGGACCTAATTAGAATAAACCTCGTTTTCCTATGGGCGTAACCCCGTTGACACTTTTCTAGACACCTACTTGATCGGCTAATTGTAATATGTAAAACTCTCCCAGGAGTAACTCTTACTCACAGTGGGTATCGGGATCCAACTATCTCATAGAAGGTATGCAATCTCATTGCAAGTTTCAACACTTGAAACTCCCGATAATTGTTTTTACCCCTAGTATTTATGACCTTAACTATGGTCAACATATCATAAGCACTAGTCAAGTTCTATCCGTCATTTCATAATTAATTAGACCCACCCACATGACCCTCAACTATGGTCGACATAATCACATGACTGTCCTAATTAATCGCATCATATGCTGTGTAGGAAGACATCACTTAGCTACCGTACACTACGCCTCAACTATGGTCGACATACGCAGCACGAATACTAAGTACTCTACTTCCTAAAATGACGGAGGGCTACGACATATTTTTAAGAAAACCTTTTGCGTAATTAACTTGATATCGTTGTAGAATCAAATGATTTAAATGGAGTGTCTTTGAGGCTTTTTGCTAGTTTCGCTAAAGAGGTCACTCCCGGTGAGGGGATCTCGGCTCTTTCCTCGTCGAATGAGGTGCAGGATATTCACAATACCACTATGCAAAGCAAGAACTAGAAAAGTGATCAAAAGACGAAATCGAGGGTTGTAGCACTACCAGTTATTGCTAAAGAGGTCACTCCCGGTGAAGGGATCCCGGCTCTTTCCTTATCGAATAAGGTGCTGGATATTCTATAAGGAATACCGCTATGCAAAGTAAGAACTAGAGCTACCTATTTTTGAAAATTCGATTCCATAACATCTTTAGGTTTATTTTCTTTCATTAATCTCATTAATGAAGTCCCATCATTTAAGTTTACCTAAACATCACAGATAAATACAACGTACGCTTATGCCATCCGCATTCGTCTCGATGTCCCCTCATGCACCGTTAGGTTAGGTAACTAACGGCAGAGCGGGACAGTGCTAGCGCGGGTGTAAAATATAAGTAACGTCTATTTAATATATCACATATACTATATCTTGTATTCATCTCATCAATATATCAAATGATCACATCACAGATATCGCAGAAGAAGAAACATATGAAATATTGGATATATTAGGAGGTCTGTGTTTTATTGCGAGCCTGTATAAAACACGAATTCCACGGTCGTGATGAATAGCCAATCCCACACCCCTAGACCCCTACGAGAGCGGCAAGCAATCCTACCAATTCTAGAGTTAGGAGACCCGGTCTCGACTCCTCGAGATGGTCTCCCACTGGACCCTAGAACCCGGTTACTTGTGCTCTCCACCTTGGGTCTATCCTAATGCGGAAAAGTAAATAATACACAATGGTGACATCATTCTCAACCCGGAAGTGCCCCAATAAAAGAATATTGCATACAATGAATTTTACATGAATGAAAATGAAAAAGCTTTCATCTCACATAAAACCCCGGCTATTCAGAACACGACGATCCAATATATCATGTCATAGCAATACATAACATCACATGTCATCAACATAAGTAAATATGCGTATCCCAATTGTCGTTGTTGTATAGCAACGAAACCGGCGATACACAAAATATTACACTTACGGTCGCAGAAAAGAAAGTGTAAAACTACAACATTTGGAATCCACAATCTTCTTAGACATCATAAATCCGACATATCACATACTTCGCATTTCATGTCTAACTGTATGAATTCCACATATTGTATCACATTACAGAAAAAGCTAGACGATGTTAAACATTCTGATCGAATTAACAAACACCCAAAGTTTCCCAAATGCTCAACACTTGAGCGTAGTTTAGAAGTATCCATCACATGCCACAGTAGCAGTGAACCAGCCGTAGAAGAGTCAACCAATGTCTGACTTGTGGCACCGCTAAACCATCACAAATCCTAAGATTCAGTGATGGTTTTGACGGTCACAAAATCGAATTAAGGTTTTGTTCTTCTAGAGAGTTCACCGCATCACTTGCACGATATTTGAATGTTCTATAACTATGAAAAGATCCAACTCTTGAAAAATTTCAGTAAGGGAAAAAGTCGGTATTTGATATCCGATCGAACTTTTCAATACCGTCTAAAATAACCGAAACAAAAGCTAGAATTTCGAATACGAAACACTCCGAATTTTTAATGCAGTAAATTAACATCACATGTAATTTTAGCAAAAATAAACAACACTACAATTTCCAAAACCCCAGAGTGTAGAACACCAACCAAAACCCAAGCCCAAACTCTATAGGAAATCCGGCGACGCCGGAATTATTACTCTGGTCGCCGGCTGTACTCCGAGCACAGGGGTTGGGTTTTGCTCAGTGTTCTATATATATCTCATACATCATTCTGCAACTGTTAAAATAATTTTTTTTGACACCAAAAATAATTCGACAGAAACTGGGGTTTTGCATCGGGTGTTTCGGAGTTGTTTCGGTTTCGTAATTCTATACTTATCCGTCTAATTTTCTAGCTAGGCTCTGATACCACTGTTGGGTTTCCTAGCACGGAAGCAAGGTTTCGGGAGGTATCGTCCATGCCAAATTCAAAAATTTGCCGTTCTAGCTAACCCAAACATGAATCGTTAACTAGAAATAGTACGGAAAATATATGCAAACTCTTTACAACTAAAAGTGAGTAAGGAATACAACCTTTGTAGACCGGTACTTCACTTCAAATAGCTCCATGTAATAGTCCCCTTCGCTGCGTCGTGATCTCCGGACTCTAGATAGGCTCCCTTGAAGAAATGAACATGCTTGCTTCGAAGACTTCGAGGCCGAAGGTGATCTACGTCGAGGAGACACTAACCCAAGCTATCTTTTCACTAATCATGTAATTAGTGAAGTAAACACACTCTACTAAATGGCAAGTAGTAAAGAATGATGAAATAGGAAGTAGGCTTACTTTAGATTTTATTTTCTCACACTTTTTCTCATACCTCCATTGAAGCTAGTAAGCTTTTTATGAAGAAGAAGAAGATGAAGAAGAAACTCATATGAATAATTCATCCATGTGAATTATTGCAATCATGGGTGAGTTAAAACCATCGTGCTTAACTCATATAGAAAATAAACCACACACTATGGTTAAAGGCTGGGTTTGATAACTATCTTTAACTAGACAAAAGAGTTGACTTTGTCAAACCTTATCCAAAAGCTTTTGTCCAAGTTTTACCATGACAAACTCAATCTCTTTTGAATTAGCTTAACATAAATAGAAACTCTAACTTAACCCTAGCATGGTATTAATCTCATACACCCATCTTGTATGTATCATCAAACATGACACAATACATGTACACAAATATACATATCACATATATATACAATGTGCGCATCTAGTGAGAAAAGAAATCATAAATGAGCTAATACTAGTTAATGTAATGTAATATATCATATATATAATTATACATTAAATTATCAAATCAACTCTTAATTTAATAATCCGGCTATATCATATACAACCGATTAATACTATATGAATCAACTTATCGAATCAACACTTGATCCGATAATCCGGATATATCATATATAACCGACTGATATCACATATCGCGAGAATAGAATACGATATCACATATCGTATTAATTTCGGTCCCGCACATATCACATATGCGCTCCTACTCCGTTTCGCTTGAGCCAGGAAATCTCTATGTAGGACTCTAAAGACTCGTCAATACGCCGGCAGTAGGTGATGATCATATTAAACACCCACAAGCCGCAAGCGGTCTGCTAAACGTAACGGCCACCCGGGTATTGAGCGATCAAAAGATCAACAAGCAAGCCTGTTCGTACTCCTGCGAATCCAATCAGTAACATTACCGTACAGTCCGGTCTCTTCGTCTGATATGTCGCATATCACAGCCTGGGGTGGTGTAACGTCAGACCCCAATAGCCTGATAAGTCATGCCGATGCAAGGTCCATAACGGTTCGAGAAACTACTGATAACACTTACCAGTAGATCTCAGCAACCCTGGCCAGGGATTTCCTGTTATGGCCAATAGAGTATAGCGCAACATCAACTCCCTATACCGGGAGAGACGAAACCCCTCCTATCGCTCATTGCCTCCATGTGACTCGGGACTATACCCAAAAGCCACCGTTTTGCACGTTCTCTTGAGCGTGGTAAGGTGGAAATTAAAACACAGTGGGAATCACACAAGACTCTATGACGATCTCGGGTCTACAGACTAACCTGTACCAGTGTCACCAGAGAACTGCCATCTGACGTGAGGTACAATACCATCTGGGAGTTCTCGGCGAGTCTGTTCAGTGTACCCAGTCTCCACTGAGCACCCGCATACCTTCTCTGATGTCAAACACCAATGGATATGGGATCATCCATCGCCCATCATATGGGTCGAGAAGCGTATACGCTAGTCTACTCTGGTATATCGATGCCTTGTCTCGATACACCCTCGACTAAGAACATTTGAAGGATGTACTTAACGACTACTATGTCCCCACTAGTATGATCTGCATCATATTCCTGGTAGTTAAGTACTCATCCTAAGGGCTTTATCAACATGTATTATAGAGACAATCAGTGTACATGTTAAGATAAAGAGCAACCAGATAGCATACTATCATGTCGAGCAAGAAAGTCTTCCCTATATATGTCCAAGCATTCACTACAATATACATCGTATGTATAGTAATGGCCTCTAGGGCATACATATTACTAACACTTAATTATGTCAGCTTCTTAATTAAAGGATATCTTATGACAGCTTCTTAATTATGGTAGTTTTCTAATTAAGGAATTGGTTTGTGTATAAATAGGTTGTTATGGTTAAACTTTAAAGTCATTGGCTTGATCATAAAGTTTAAGGGAGACGAGAGCTCCATAAGGGATCAAGTTGATCAATAAGGATGTGCAATATCGATCATAAGGTTAAAGGGAGACGACGGCTCCATAAGGGATCAAAGCACCATAAAGAGAACTTGAGAGAGAGAAAGAAGATCTCGATGAAGATCATAAAGGATCGAGGGTTATTGTAATTCTCTTGTAAAATTTTTCTTTTTCTCTAAAAGTTCTAATAAACTTACTTTTCTCGTTTCCCCCGAATTCTCTTGCATTGTGATTTGTTTGTGAATTTTGTTCTATTTGTTATTCGTTAAAAGAGATCTTTAGATCCATAAGGTTTCCGTTGCGTGTAACAACAATTGGTATCAGATCCTTACTCTTTGGTTTTACGATTTAAGTTTACGGTGGGTGACGATACTTGTATCAGCTTCCCATCTTCTTAGATAGTGATTCTGAAGAACTGGTTCATAAGGATCCGAGGGAAAGGTGTTTGTTTCGGAATTAAAGATGATGAATAATAAGGTCAATAACATCAAGTTCGAGGTAGAGCAATTCAATAGAAAGGGGAACTTCTCAATGATACAGAGAAGGGTGAAAGCTCTTCTTGTAAAAAAGGGTCTTTTTAAGGTGTTCGGTGGTAATAAATCTACCGATATGACATATAATGGAGGTGAATACACCTTGAAGGAGTTTACAGATTACTGTAACGAATAGGGCATACAGAGGAAATGGACAGTCCCAGGACATCCAGAGCAAAATAAGGTAGTGGAGCGCATGAACAGAACATTACTAGAAAAAGCCAAAAGCATGCGGTTGCAATCCGGTCTTTCGGAGAACTTCTAAACAGAGACGGTGGATTATGTGTACTATTTGGTCTACATGGCTTCATCAACGGCCATAAATCTTCAGATCACAGAAGAAGTATGGAGAGAAGAGCCGATCAGTTATGATTCTCTACGAGTGCTTGGGTGTCATGCTTACTCGCTCGTGAATCAGAAGGACAAAACCAAGCTGGATTCAAAGTCAAAAAGTGTGTTTTCTTCGAATTCAAACTTGGAGTTAAAGATCACAAGTTGTCGGATCCGGAAAACAAAAGGGTGTTCACCAGCCGAGATGTGATCTTCGATGAGGAATCATGTTGAAAGACGTGGCGGGAGATAATAAGGAGGCAAATGGTGCATTAGGTGACAATGATCCAGTAGAAGTGGAGTTTACTGGCGCTCATAAGAATATGGATACTGAAACACAATTTCAGCCTATTGATGCGGAGGTGGATGGATAGAATACAGAGACAGACGGTGAGAACTACCCCTAGCAGGATGCACAGACAATGGCGTTAAAGAGATCGGAACGTACACATAAGGCACCAATCAGGTACGGTTTCGAAGATATGGTTGCATTTGCCTTAGTCACCGAAAGTGGAGATCCCAATTGTTATCCGGAGGCCATTGGGCAAGAGAATAAGAATCGATGGGTTGTTGCGATGACAGAGGAGATAGAGACACTTCGAAAGAATAACATGTAGAAGTTGATCGCGCTACCGAAAGAAAAAAAAGGGCTATTGGCTGTAAGTGGGTATTCAGAAAAAAAGAATGAGCAATACAAAGTAAGGTTGGTTGCGAAGGGTTTTGTTCAAAAAGATGGGGTTGATTACAACGAGATTTTCTCGCCTGTAATCCAACATACATCTATTCGAGTTTTGTTGGCATCGGTAGCGGCTCAGGATTTAGAGTTGGAGCAAATGGACATGAAAACGGCTTTTCTGCATGGTGAGTTGGAAGAGAATATCTTCATAAAGCAATCTGAAGGATTTTTAGAGCCCGGTAAGGAGGATCATATATGTGAACTCAAGCGGTCTCTATATGAGTTGAAGCAATCTTCCAGACAATGGTACAACCGCTTCGATTTTTTTATGAGAAAGACCACTACTCTCGATGTGAGTATAACAGCTGCGTGTACTCGAAGCGTCTTAAGGATGGTTCGTCGATAATCCACTCTTATATGTTGGTGACATGTTGATAACTGCGAAGAGTATGGCGGAAATAAAGACGCTCAAAGCTTCATTGAGTCCATAATTTGACATGAAGGATTTAAGTGAAGCAAAGAAGATTCTTGAGATGGAGATTATTCGAAATAGGAAGGCTGGAAAGCTGTGGCTATTCCAAAGAAGATATATTGAGAAGGTGTTGGAGAGATTCAACATGAAGGACTCAAGACAGGTGAGCACCCTTATCATCGGTCATTTCAAGCTATTCTCCAAGGAGTGTCCGAAAATCAGCGGAGGAGAAGAAAAAGATGTCTCGGGTACCATATGCAAGCGCGGTGGGATCACTAATGTACGTTATGGTATGCACACGTCCAGACATATCCTATACGGTAAGTCTGATTAGCCGGTACATGTTAAATCCAAAAAATCTCCATTGGGAAGTTATAAGGTGAATACTTCGGTATATAAAAGGCACTAAAGGCCTTGGTTTATTATTTCATAATTCAGAAGATAAATCGAGCCAGCTGCAAGGATATGTAGATATTGATTACGCTAGTGGACTTGGACAAGAGAAGATCTACTACAGGCTATGTATATACAGTTACAGAATCTCCAATCAGTTGGAAGTCGACACTTCAGGATACCGTGGCACTCTCAATATCGGAGGCAGAATACACGGCGGCAGTGGAAACATCTAAGGAGACCTTGTTTTTAAAGAATCTAGTTGGCGAGTTCAGATTTGATAAGGGGTCGGTTTCTTTGTTTTGCGACAGTAAAAATGTCATTCACTTGGCAAAGAATCAGGTATACCGCATCGAACTAAGCATATCGACGTGTGGTATCACAAGATAAGGGAGTGGGCCGAAGAGGAGATCGATTTGATTAAAATCGACACTAAGATGAATCCGGCGGACATACTAATGGAGGTTATTCTTACGGAGAAGTTCAAGTCAGTCTTGACTTCTATTCAGGTACTCAAATGTGAGGAAGGCTCGCTACCTCGGCAGGAGAGCCACAACCAGTTTCATTGTTCTGTACAACAACGATGACAGTTCGCAGCTTCAAGATTTGGAGCTGTGCCAGCAGAGGAAATAGGAAGAACTAAGGCAACCCTAGGGATACAAGACAAAGGCAATTGATTTTCAAGGTGGTTATAAGGATATACAAACTAAGGTGTAGATTGTTATGAAGGTGTCTTGTATATCGGATTTTACCAAACCATAGTTTCTTAATTAAGAAGTATCTTATGGAAGTTTATTAATTATGGCCGTTTATTAATTAAGGCGGCAGTTTCTTAATTATGGTAGTTTCCTAATTAAAAAATTGGTTTGTGTATAAATAGGATGCTGGGGTTAAAGTTTAAAATCATTGACTTGATCATAAAGTTTAAGGAAGACGAAGGCTCCATAAGGGATCAAGTTGATCAATAAGGGTGTGCAATATTGGTCATAAGGTTAAAAGGAGACGTCGGCTCTATAAGGGATCAAGGCACCATAAGGAGAACTTGAGAGAGAAAACGAAGATCTCGTTGGAGATAATAAAATAGATGGTTATTGTAATTCTCTTGTAAAGTTTTTCTTTTTCTCTAAAAGTTCTAATAAAGTTACTCTCCCCGTTTCCCCGAATTCTCTTGATGATGCTCGATAACGGTAACTCCTTAGATCATGACACGTGGCAGATGACGTATCCCAGAGCATGCAAGGAAGGACCTACAGTGGCCGACCAGACCACTCATATGCCCGTCCTACCGACCAACGCTGGCTCACTTCCGAGCCCCCTGCACAACTGGCCTCCTCGGCCTCACAGCTCGTCTCCGGGCTACTGCAGAACCAAGATACCTTGGCTCTCCCGCTCGTCCGCGAGCTCTCCCGCCGAGGTCGTCTTCCTCGGTCTCATCGACCGACCAACGGCACCGCTCACAGGCGCAACCGCCATCCCGCGAATCTCTCCATGCGCGAGATATCCGCCGGCAACATCCCACGTTCCACGCCATCACGATCCCCCATTAACTAGCCTGTCTCGCCATTAATGGGAGATCCCGCTCATCACGCAGGCGTGACGTCGGGAGCGTAATGGCCGGCGTGATTCTCACGCCTTCCCTGCCTGCTGCCACCGCTATATAAACCCCTTCTTCAGACGGTTCAAGTAAGCCATTTTTACTCCACTAAGCCGTTACTCTGCTCGGATTTCCTCTCTAACTTGATTGTCGGAGGGTCCTCGGTGGTATAACCATCCCGGGACTTCCTTGCAGGTAGCTCGGCCTAACCAACCTCAAACCTATTGAGATCCACACGTTTCAGGAGGCTGCTTCCAGACCCAATCTCAGCCATCCATCGCCGCCATCAGCAGATCAACGGAAGGTAACATCTTGGCGCGATCCAGGTCGCGTCAGCTGGCACCATCTGTGGGAACTCCTTGATTCCACAAAAACAAAAGTTCATCTTCCGATCCCAATCCGATGGCGAGCGATCATCACGACGATCCAAGCACTAGCCGCCGCCTCTCCCTCAACGGAGGCGCGAATGAACCTCTTCCGCCGAATGCCATCAACGCCCTTGCCGGCCGGATAGACCGACTAGCGTCTGTCGTAGAGGCGATCATCCGTGTCCAAACGGTAGGGCAAGTTCCCCATGTCGCCGCTCTTCTGCCTAAAGACCGGGACCCCTACAGAGGGAGAGAAAACTCTGCTCGCGTCGGTTCAGTCGACCACCGCCTCGTTACCTCCCACGGCCCTTCCAGCACTTGGGGTCAAAGCCCTCATCAAGAGGCAGCCCTGCAGCTACCCTGCTCGGCTATCCCTGGCCGGTGGCTCACCTACCCTATAACGCCAAGGATCGAAGCCCTCACTAAGAGGCAACCGAGCAGCTTCACTGCTTGGTTCATCCTTGGCAGTCCTCCCACGGCCCCTCCAACGCCAAGGACCTAAGCCCTCACCAAGAGGCAGCCCTGCAGCTACCCTGCTCGGCTATCCCTAGCCGGTAGCTCGCCTACCCCACAACGCCAGGGATCGAAGCCCTCACCAAGAAGCAGCCCTGCAGCTACTGTAATGCCCAGCCCTTTTTTATACCTATAATCTGTATTTTGTTATTCCTGAATTTTATTTATTTTTATTTATAATTTTATTTCTTCTAAACCCTCATTTTCCTTTTATCAATAAAACCCCAAAACCCAAACCCTATTATATCTGTTTCCAACATTTTCCCGGCCCTCTCTCCATATTTTCCCCAATGAATTTTCTTTAAAATATCTCTGGCCCAGCCCAGCAGCCACCCCAGCCTTTTTCCATTTTTCCCTCTAATTTAATTTCCTGCGGCCCAACGAAAAATCCCTCAGCCCATTCATTCTTTTTCCCATAAGCTTAATCCCCATTTCTTTTTTTTAACCAAATTTCTTTTTCCCTTTATAACCCAGCCCGGCCCACATACTTCACCATATAGAGGACGAAGGAGTAGCCGCCCCAAAGTTTAACATGATAGCTGATTCCGACGAAGAAGAAGGAGACCCTGAAGAGAACCCGATAGAGGAAGATCCCGAGGAAGACCCGATAGAAGAAAATCCAGCGGAGGAAAACCCCGTGGAAGAACATTCAGAAGAAGAAAATCACATGGAATCAGACCTCGATGAAGAAGCTCTATCCGAGGAAAAAGGACCAGAAGATCAAGACCATGCGGTGGAAGAACTCCCAATGGCGATACCTGCGAGGCGCTATGGAAATGGACGCCCCTACCTGAGTGCGCGAGTCTACCGCAACCTGCTGAATCTCCACAACCGCGACTGACGGGATTTCTTTTAGATGCTGTCTTCCTTGGCCAGATAAAATCTGTGTATAGTTTAGGGCCACATTTTGTTTTTGATGATGCCTTGTTTAAAATTTTCTAGAATAGAATAAATTGCTGAGATCGCAAATCCTTCGATCTTCTTAGTTCCCTTGCTACTTGATTATTTCTTCTATATAATTATTTTTTCTCTACTGAGATCTGTTCATCCATACTCCTTACCTTGTCTTAACCCTCACTGAGATTCACTAGTACCACACCCGAGTTTTAGAAGTCCACCCTTCATCCTTCGTCTGCGCCCCGTTTGAGATCCTTCCGGGGGGAGAACATTTCTAGTGAAATTTCCGAGTTCGCTAACCCTTCAAACCTTGATTCATAGGATGTACCGACCGTTGTCCTCCCCATACTTTCACCTTGTAGTCCTTTATTGCCCACCCTTACCCCAATCTCTTTGACCGCTAGCCTAAAGCCGCCATACTCCAACCTTTGAATGATCCGCACTTCCTTGTAATCCTTACCCTAGCTAGCCCTGTACATTTTATGTGTTTTCCTATTACCCTATATATATTTAGGGACTTTATTATTCAAAATTTGGTTTTCAGTATTTTGTATTTATCGAAGAGTGCGTGTTATTGACTAATTAGTTTACGTATTAGAAGCACACTACTATTACCCTCAGTTTTCAGTAGCGCAACTTTACACCGCGCATACTTTTGGTCCATGTTTCTTAATTTCACTATACAAGTTTTCTAAATTATTTTAAACCTATTTTATCGTTACATTATCCTAAAATATTTTAACCTACCGACAAATCTTCCACTACTTTATTATCATTATCTTATTGCGAGTATTATACCTATGCTTACTATTATAAGTGGTTGAGCCTTATACTTATTATTTCTGCTTGCTATTTTTGATATACTTAGATGTGCACATATTTGGGTTTCGACTTTTATCGAACACACCTTGATTATAATTGTTCGTTATTGTTACCTATATTCTCGTATACTTGTAGTTACCCTTATAGTGTTCCTGCATTATACCTATTAGATCTATCTTTTGTTTGTGGTTCTTATATATATATATATATATATATATATATATATATATATATATATATATATATATATATATATATATATATATATGTACCTTCAAAATTTTGTCTACCCGTTTTAACTAAATCGACATGTATTAGTGTTCGATATGATAACTCTTCGCTTATTATTTTATAGCTTGTTGTTTCTTTTAAATTTCGAGGACGAAATTTTTATAAGGGTGGTATGATGTAATGTCCAGCCCTTTTTTATACCTATAATTTGTATTTTGTTATTCCTGAATTTTATTTATTTTTATTTATAATTTTATTTCTTCTAAACCCTCATTTTCCTTTTATCAATAAAACCCCAAAACCCAAACCCTATTATATTTGTTTCCAACATTTTCCCGGCCCTCTCTCCATATTTTCCCCAATGAATTTTCTTTAAAATATCTCTGGCCCAGCCCTGCAGCCACCCCAGCCTTTTTCCATTTTTCCCTCTAATTTAATTTCCTGCGGCCCAACGAAAAATCCCTCAGCCCATTCATTCTTTTTCCCATAAGCTTAATCCCCATTTCTTTTTTTTAACCAAATTTCCTTTTCCCTTTATAACCCAGCCCGGCCCACATACTTCACCATTTCTCCTTTATTATCCTCCGGCCCGCTCCCTTCAGCCCAATGGCCCACTTCCGCGCTTCAACCCGACCCGGCCCTCATACCCTTCTTCTTCCAACGGCTCCCTCCCGTTGCGCGATTCCCGCTTGACCGTTACACCTCCTTCGCCGTAAACCACGCCGACGCCTACGCACGCGCTCGAGCGCAGTTACTCCCACAACGCGCACTCCTCATTCTCCCTAACACCCTCGAGCTCACCATCTCCTCCCTCCTCTCTCCAGAAACCCGCTCCCTCTTCTTTCCTCCTCCCTGCACCCATCATCGGCCAACTCCTTCACTCGCCCCACCGCCGACGACGACGTCGACGACTGCAGACACCTCGTCTTTTCTCGCCTCGCCTCCATTCTCTCCACTTCATCTCCTCGCCTCCATCCACCAAACTCCGACCACGACGACCCTTAGTCGCCTCCGCCACCATCACCCACCGAGCTCGCCTCCTCCGGCCATCTCCATCGACGGGGCACTCCTTCAATCACAACCCCATCTCCCCGCACACCATCACCGGAGGCACAACCTTCGACGTCACCGCCCCTGCAATCTCCCTCTCTCTTTCCCTTGATCTCTCTTTCCCGATCTCTCCCTCTCTCTGTGTTCTCTCTCTCTCCCTTGATCTCTCTCTCTGTCTCTCCCTCTCTCTGTGTTTTCTCTCTTTCTCTTGATCTCTCTCTCTCTCTCTGCCTCTTCACCTCTCTCAATCTCTCTCTCAATCTCTCAATTTCTCTGTCCCTCTCTCTTTCTCACTCCCCTCTCTATAAATCTCTCTCTCTCTCTCTCTCTCACCCTCCACAATCCCACTCCATCAGCCTCGACAGCACCAGCGACCTTTCCCCGACTCCCCATCATTGCATCCCTAGCCACCGCGGTCGGGCCCCGGCATTTCATCGGACACCTGCAGAAATTGCCGTTACCGCTGTTCGGGTCACCGACTTCACCATCGAATATGTGGCCTCGGTCCCTTAAGCCGTCACCATCGCCAACACTCCGCTCGTCGCAACGCCCGACACACCCACCGTCAAGTATAAGAAGCAAAACCCGACAAGGCTAAACCTGTGATGCGTTCGTGACGCAATCGTGCCGTTGCCGCTGCCGTGCATCGCCAAAACGTTTCCAGGCAAGTATTTTACTTGCTTACATGCTATATATTCAAGTTACAATCTTTAATTGCATAGATCATAGTGTTACACTTTTGGATCAATTATGTGTCATACATGTTCGACGTGTGTTCCCAATGAAAATACTTATCTAAATTGACGGAACTAGTTCGTTTATGTTGGCACTTGTTGTGATGAATACCTTGTACAAATTGCGCTGGAAAATATGACCGTTAACGACTAAAACGACTACCCCCCAAGTTTACTAGAAAAACTGAAATTTTATTGTACCTGAAAACCGTTAAAATCACCATAAATTATATACACACTGGAACGATGCGCTCGAGGGCTTAAATCGAAGCCGACTTGACAATCTATAATCCTATACAAGTTTTTATTAGTTTCTGTACTTAAATGGTGACAAGATTTGGATCGGAGTGCGACTCTGGACTGCAGTCCAGAGCGACTCCAGTTGTTGTTTACTGTCCCGTATTGAACACCACCCTGTTTCCTTAACTCATAGGTTGCGGAACTCCGCTGTTTATCATAGGTGATTCAGTTAGCTAGACAACACAAGTGGTTTCATCCTGTTTCGTTATCGTTTGTTATTTAATCTGCATTTTAATAGATGTGGACGTATAACAGTCCAGAACAGATTCTAAGATGACATATTAATGTTAAACAGTGTATAACTCCTGACGTGCAGATGCGATTGAAGATCCGTCTGTTGCGTTGAATACCTTACCGAAAACCCTAGATTTCATCCAACTGTAGTGTCGCTAAAATCAGATCCCAATTGGGATTAAAATGCGTTGCGAAACGGATTTCTGATTCTGAAACCGGATTTCCAGCCGTGAACGCTTAAAATGAAACGGCTATAATTAGTGATCCTGGAATCCGATTGGCGTGAAACTAAATTCGATGGATAGATAACTGAATATACTAATTATTATCTGTTCATCGTCTCACTAAATTGTAACCGTATGATTTATGATACATTATGCAAGTGGTAGATTATTGATTCAGGGCATCCTAAACATACTTTATATACTGTTCACGCATCATATCATACACATATCACTGCATTGATAACCTAGTGATAACGTGCATTACCCAGTGTTAGGTATTAGTGATGATTGTGACAAGTACGTCAGTGTTCGTGTATCAGTGAATAAGTGAAAGTGATACGTACTTGTACACAATCAGTGACCCTTATTATCCTATTGCATTGTCGACGTCTGTGAGACGCGTGTACGTGTGACTATAAGTGGTTGGGACACTTATGGAAGCTCTTGCATGGGTGTCACAGATAAGGCACCAGACACTGCCATTTACCTTAGGTATTAGTCGGGATGTGCTTGATAGAGGTCCTGCTTCCAGTTCTCGTGCAGACTTGTCACAGACCGATTGGTATTTAGGGTTATGGTTAGCGTTTGATGTAGACCACGGGGTGTGGGGTAGTTTAAGTGTGAGTTCAACAGAATCTCGGGAGTCCCATGCCGGCTTATATATTTAGGGAGATATATGGAGATTTACAGGGTATGTGATTATTACTGTGATATACATGTTGGGCCCATGGTCCCTTGCCCTTGGGTTCTACCCTTGGGTGGAGGACACTCGCGAGTGGTTGACTCTCACACTTGGACTGACGATAGGCTTAGTGACCTGTACAGTGAGACTTAGAGACCGATAGGGATACTGGCATTGATATACCTTACATACTGTGTTGACATACGTGGCATATCATTCTACTGCTTTTACTGTTCCGCTGCATTGATTACTGCATGTTCATATCCATACTGCCATTGATCTACTGTTATATATATTATCACTGTTAGAATTGTCATATGATTTTATATATATTATATTGCTATCGTGTCGCTCTGACGACCTGAGTATGCATGCTCAGTGTGAGGAGAAGATTTAGCCTGGACCAGGACTTGACGCACTTCACGGACATCTTGTTTAGCTATCCAGAGTTGTATCTTTTGTTTCCCATCAGGTCAGTCCATTGTATTGTTTTGTTCCAGTTACTGCATTTCTCATTACCTGCGCATTATTTACTGCTTACCATGAAAAACTAGAAGCCGAAGTATGACTACGGCAAAACTTTTCCTTGACCGTAGGAGCATGGCTGGCCTTGTCTACCCCTCGTATTCCGTATTTTGGGAAGCGGGGCGTGACAGCTACCCTGCTCGGCTATCCCTAGCCGGTAGCTCATCTACCCCACAATACCAGGGATCGAAGCCCTCACTAAGAGGCAACCGAGCAGCTTCATTGCTTGGTTCATCCTTGGCAGGCCTCCCACGGCCCCTCCAGCGCCAAGGACCTAAGCCCTCACCAAGAGGCAGCCGAGCGGGTACCCTGCTCGGCTATCCCTAGCTTGTAGCTCCCCTACTCCACAACGTCAGGGATCAAATCCTCACCAAGAGGCAGCCCTGCAGCTACCCTGCTCGGCTATCCCTGGCCGGTAGCTCGCCTACCCCACAACGCCAGGGATCGAAGCCCTCACTAAGAGGCAACCGAGCAGCTTCACTACTTGGTTCATCCTTGGCAGGCCTCCCACGGCCCCTCCAGCGCCAAAGTTTGAAGCCCTCACCAAGAGGCAGCCCTGCAGCCACCCTGCTCGGTTATCCCTGGCTGGTAGCTTCCCTACCCCACAACGTCAGGGATCAAAGACCTCACCAAGAGGCAGCCCTGCAGCTATCCTGCTCGGCTATCCCTGGCTGGTAGCTTCCCTACCCCACAACGCCAAGGATCAAAGCCCTTGCCAAGAGGCACCGGGCAGCAACCCTGCTCGGCCATCCTTAAGGACAAAAAGCCCTCGCCAAGAGGTACCGGGTAGTAACCCTGCTCGTCCATCCTTAGTAGGCCACTTACGGCCCCTCCCGCGCTAAGGATGAAAAGCCCTCGAAAGAGGCAACCGGGCCTGCCCTTGCTCAGTTATCCCTGGCTGGTAGCTCCCTACCCCGACAAACCAGGGATCAAAGCCCTCGCTAGGAAGCAACCGGGCCCGCCCTTGCTCGGTTATCCTTGGATGGTAGCTTCCTACCCCAACAAACCAGGGATCAAAGCCCTCGCCAAGAGGCACCGGGCAGCAACCCTGCCTGGCCCGTCCTTAAGGATCAAAAGCCCTCGCAAGAGGCAACCGGGCCCGCCCTTGCTCAGTTATCCCTGGCTGGTAGCTCCCTACCCCAACACACCATGGATCAAAGCCCTTGCCAAAAGGCACCGAGCGGCTACCCTGCTCAGCCCCGTCCTTAGTAGGCCCCTTACGGCCCCTCCCGCGCTAAGGATCGAAACCCTCATCAAGAGGCAGCCGAGCGGCTACCCTGCTCGGCTATCCTCGGCTGGTAGCTCCCTACCCCACGACTCCAGGGATCAAAAGCCCTCGCCAAGAGGCACCGGGAAGTAACCCTGCTCGGCCTGTCCTTAGTAGGCCTCTTACGGCCCCTCCCGCGCTAAGGATCAAAAGCCCTCGTAAGAGGCAACCGGGTCCGCCCTTGCTCGGTTATCCCTGGCTGGTAGCTCCCTACCCCAACACACCAGGGATTAAAGCCCTCGCCAAAAGGCACCGAGCGGCTACCCTGCTCGGCCCCGTCCTTAGTAGGCCCCTTACGGCCCGTCCTGCGCTAAGGATCGAAGCCCTCATCAAGAGGCAGCCGAGCGGCTACCCTGCTCGGCTATCTCCGGCTGGTAGCTCCCTACCCCACGATGCCAGGGATCAAAGCCCTCGCCAAGAGGCACCGAGCGGGTACCCTGCTCGGCCCCATCCTTAGTAGGCCCCTTACGGTCCCTCCCGCGCTAAGGATCGAAACCCTCATCAAGAGGCAGCCGAGCGGCTACCCTGCTCGGCTATCCCCGGCTGGTAGCTCCCTACCCCACGACGCCAGGGATCAAAAGCCCTCGCCAAGAGGCACCGGGCAGTAACCCTACTCGGCCTGTCCTTAGTAGGCCTCTTACGGCCCCTCCCGTGCTAAGGATCAAAGCCCTTGCCAGGAGGCCACCGAGCAGCTACCCTGCTCGGCGCATCCCCAGCGGGCAACCTTCCGCTCATCCGACGCTGAGGATCTGAAGCCCTCATCATGAGGCCGCCGAGTCTCTTCCTGCTCGACGCATCCCCAGCGGGAATCCTCCTGCCCATCAGACGCTTAGGATCTGAAGCCCTCATCGCGAGGCCGCCGAGTCCCTTCCTGCTCGGCACATCCCCAGCGGGTATCCTCCTGCCCATCAGACGCTGAGGATCTGAAGCCCTCATCATGAGGCCGCTGAGTCCCTTCCTACTCGGCGCATCCCCAGCGGGCATCCTTCTGCCCATCAGACGCTGAGGATCTGAAGCCCTCATCGCGCGGCCGTCGAGTCCCTTCCTGCTCGGCGCATCCCCAGCGGGCATCCTCCTGCCCATCAGACGCTGAGGATCTGAAGCCCTCATCGCGAGGCCGCCGAGTCCCTTCCTGCTCGGCGCATCCCCAGCGGGCATCCTCCTGCCCATCAGACGCTAAGGATCTGAAGCCCTCATCGCGAGGCCGCCGAGTCCCTTCCTGCTCGGCGCATCCCCAGCGGGCATCCTCCTGTCCATCAGACACTGAGGATCTGAAGCCCTCATCATGAGGCCGCAGAATCCCTTCCTGCTCGGCGTATCCCCAACGGGCATCCTCCTGCCATCAGACGCTGAGGATCTGAAGCCCTCATCGTGAGGCTGCCGAGTCCCTTCCTGCTCGGCGCATCCCCAGCGGGCATCCTCCTGCCCATCAGATGCTGAGGATCTGAAGCCCTAATCGTGAGGCTGCCGAGTCCCTTCCAGCTTGGCGCATCCCCAGCGGGCATCCTCCTGCCCATCAGACGCTGAGGATCTGAAGCCCTCATCGTGAGGCCGCCGAGTCCCTTCCTGCTCGGCGCATCCTCAGCTGGCATCCTCCTGCCCATCAGACGTTGAGGATCCGAAGCCCTCATCGTGCGGCCGCCGAGTCCCTTCCTGCTCGGCGCATCCCCAGCGAGCATCCTCCTGCCCATCAGACGCCGAGCATTTGAAGCCCTCATCGCGAGGCCACCAAGCAGCTACCCTGCTCGGCGCATCCCCATCGGACAACCTCTTGCCCATCCGACGCTGAGGATCTGAAGCCCTCATCGCGAGGCCGCCGAGTCCCTTCCTGCTCGGCGCATTCCCAACGGGCATCCTCCTGCCCATCAGACGCTGAGGATCTGAAGCCCTCATCGTGAGGCCGCCAAGTTCCTTCCTGCTCGACGCATCCCCAGCGGATATCCTCCTGCTCATCAACGCGGTGGGTCCAAAGCCCTCCTCGCGAGGCCCCTGAGTAGCTTCATGCTTGGCGCATCCGCAGCTGGTGGCTTTCTACCCTACAAAGACACGGATCCAAGACCCGCCGAATAAACTCATACTTAACGCGCGATCAGCGCCTCAACTCCGGCAAAGGGAGGATACCGACCTTCCCACACTCGTCCTTTGTTCGACTTATACTCGATGCGTGACAACAAGAACGCCGTGTCGTCCTCGAACAATCCGCCACGAGGAATTATCAGCGCCAAGCCGCACAGAAAGAACCAAGCAGTCCACTCTTGACCCGACCTACGAATAGATTGGAACGAGAGTGGGGGGCTAATGATGATGCTCGATAACGGTAATTCCTTAGATCAGGACGCGTGGCAGATGACGTATCCCAGAGCATGCAAGGAAGGACCTACAGTGGCCGACCAAACCACTCTTATGCCCGTCCTACCGACCAACGCTGACTCACTTCCGAGCCCCCTGCACAACTGGCCTCCTCGGCCTCATAGCTCGTCTCCGGGCTACCGCAGAACCAAGATACCTCGGCTTTCCCGTTCATCCGCGAGTTCTCCCGCCGAGGTCATTTTCCTCGGTCTCGTCGACTGACCGACGGCACCGCTCACAGGCGCAACCGCCATCCCGCGAATCTCGCCATGCACGAGATATCCGCCGGCCACATCCCACGTTCTACGCCATCACGATCCCCCATTAACGAGCCTGTCCGCCGGCCACGTCGGGAGCGTAACGGCCGGCGTGATTCTCGCGTCTGCCCTGCCTGCTTCCACCGCTATATAAACCCCTTCTTCAGACGGTTCAAGTAAGCCATTTTTACTCCACTAAGCCGTTACTCTGCTCGGATTTCCTCTCTAACTTGACCGTCGGAGGGTCCTCGGTGGTACAACGACCCCGGGACTTCCTTGTAGGTAGCTCGGCCCAACCAACCTCAAACCCATTGAGATCCACACGCTTCAGGAGGCTGCCTCCAGACCCAATCTCAGCCATCCTTCGCCGCCATCAGCAGATCAACGGAAGGTAATATCTTGGCACGATTCGGGTCGCGTCATCTCTTGTGTTGCTATTTGATTTTGAATTTTGTTTTATTTATTATTCATCAAAAAGGATCTTTATATCCATAAGCTTTTCGCCGTGTGTAACAACAGTTCCTCACCAAACTTTTAAGAATTCGATTCATGTTCAAGTGGGCCAACCAAAATGCTTACTGATATTCACAGCTCATAAGACTTTAATGAGACCCATCCGATGTGTCAAGTTCCTATTTGGCACCACATGAAAGGATCTATCCAATAAGACAATGCTCTTCAAAGCCATCCAATTTCTCCTATAAAAAGCCCATCTCCTTGGTGCACTTACCCTATACATTCTTCTTAGCTCGCAAGTGAGTGAGAGATGGCATTGAAAGGAGAAGAGAATGTAAGAATCGTCGAGTTGTTGTATGCCGGGCTTGCGACCGGCGAAATCGAAACAGTGGCGGCAGTACTGGCAGCAGATCTTGAATGGTGGTTCCATGGGCCGCCGGAGTGTCAACATATGATGCGAGTTTTGACCGGTAAGGTGGATGAAGACGAGAAAGTGAATTTCCGATTTGAGCCCAAGAAAGTGGTGGAAGTGGGGAAGTGGGTGGTTGCTGAAGGTTGGGAAGGGGAACGGGCCTATTGGGTCCATTTATGGTCCGTAGAAGGAGGCGTTATTACTCAATTTCGTGAATATTTCAATACCTGGCTCATAGTAAAGCAGTTGGGTCGACCGGTCCAAGCACGAGCAAGGGCTATTGGGTGGACCGGTGTATCTCTAGTTTCGACCGTGTGGCAGAGTGAGATCCATGAACATTTTGGTCGGTCATTACCTGGACTAGTACTTGCAATATAATTGATGGATTCAGTTTTATCTCGATGTGGATGTAATTTCTCTAAGAGAAAATTATTCCAATGATTGTAACAACCGTTGTAATGTTTTGAACGATGATATTTCCAACCTAAAAGGTTAAAAAGGAAAAAGGATCCATTGACCAAGAAAAACTAAGCATAGAAATGCCTGTTCACAAATAACTAAAATAATTATGCTAATTATAACTAATTCAAGAAAAGCATGTAGATGAAGATGGAGTGAGTAAATTAACCCGATCTCTATTATCTTGGTATTTGTCTCCATCTCTTCTAGTAAACGCAAATATGAAATTCCATATTATCTTGATATTTGTTTTGTGCTGAAGACTCAATTTGTTTCCGTCATGCAAATATATTGTTTATGTAGAGATGAAGTTAGCTATGAGGAAAACGTGTGCAAATATAATTAGGAGATGTCAAATAGATCTTATGTGTCTAGTGGTTGTGTGTTGAGGTTGTGATGCATTCGTGTTGGAAAAACCAAGGCTGGCTTTGAGCAAGTCATGTGAAGTTCCATAATTGGCGGTACCTGAGCCAATAATAAGAAAAGGACTGCGGTGGCTAGGATGTCAAGCTCAATGGTGCCTCTATTCTGAGAGTTACCCTACCAAAATTTTGTAAGTGTGGAATTATTATTGGATTCAAAGATTGGTAGCGTTATTATTGTCCTTGAGAGACAGCCTTAGCCCGACTTGAATGCGACCGAACCCAAACTCAACTTTATCCAGATCGGCTAGATGTGATTTATGTACTTCATATAAAAGAAACAAGTACCACTACAGCCTAGCGATGAAGCAAACGTCTTGCACCGGAACAAGAAGCTCGCTTAAATCAGCTTGTGACCTATTCTTCATAAGAAGAGAAAAATACTTTGTATGATTTGTACTAATGAGAAGTTTGGTCATTAGCTTCATTCAGAAATGATATGCAGCGTTTTGGTTTTCAAGTTTTGCGAGGTTGATAATAATGGTATGTTAAAGTCATGGCTTAGCTCAAAATTATATTAAACGAAGATAGAATGTGGCTGGTAATTCCAAGAGTCCTTGAGCTGAGCAATTTGGCGTGTTAGTTCTTAATATCATGTTATAAATATTTCTATAAAGAATGTATCTCGTTGCGAAGTTGTTATTAAACTTTATGAATATTAATTAATTTCTGTGTCAAAAAAACCTCTGAAATTATTACAAGGTTTGATGATATTATTATTTAATGCCCACTTTGAGGGTTCCAATTAGTAGCAAGAATTTGTGCCTTTGGTAACAATATGCCACATGGCATTATATTATCAATCTAATTGAAGAAATTAAAATAAATAAAAAAAGCCATGAGAAAAAGGCCATCTTGTATCTTATAATCCCGTCAATGCCAGAGTCCTGCTTTCAAATTTACTTTTCTCATAAAAAAGGGTAGAAATTTTGCATAAACATTAGGTAGATGTATTGCTAGGACTATGAATTCAATTATACTTGTAGAGTAAAGGATGTGTTCTTTTCACATTAAATACTTTCGATATCAAGTATAGATTTGCACTTACATAAATGCACACTTTTCTTTTTGGTGTGAAATGCTTTCTAAGATCTGGCAAAAAGGCAATCCTGATGCTCATTCCAGACCAACTGTAATAAAACCTCTGGAAGTGGCGTCTCGTCAAACCCGACCCACATCCAATACTCGAGCACTCTATTAACTATTACTTTTTAGTTCATAGGGAGCTAGTTGCAAAATTTCAAAAGTTAATAACATCAATTGAAGATCGGTATAGTGTTGGTGTTGAGAATTGGATATTTCAAATGGAAACTGTAGAGATGCGAATATATAATGCATCTCTTATTAGTTCCAAGTTGGAGCAACATGGACCCCTTTGGATTGCATGATGCCTCATTCCTCATTCGACTAAATAAGGAATGTTCTTATCTTAGGAACATCATCATCATTTTCAATATAATTTGTTGTTCACAGCATATTCTTTGAACATGCGTGTGAAAAGGAAAAATCCTATATAAGCAATGCCATATAATGAAAGTTCTTTATTCCTTATTGTTTGCAATTACAAAAGTTCACTTGCTAAAAAAGGGGCCAGCACAAAGGAATTATCCAACTTGAAAATACTTTAATCCTTATTTTTGTTCCTATTTTCTTATGTTTTAATTAATGGTTGTGTAGTCGAAACTTGTTCTCGCTTAAACTGAGTTGCAGCTACAATATTTCTAAAATCAGAATATGCTGGAATTTTTATTTTATTTTTCATAAGCTAATGATACCATATGAGAAATGTCTATTCTTAAAGAAACTTTAAGTACCTGATATCTTTGCCACTTTCTAGAAATATTTCCTCATAAAATGCCTGGATGAAAAATGGCAATGCTTAAAATCAATTAACAAACTGACTATGAGTATAATTCATGGCAAAAATGGGGAATAAATAAATAAAACTTGTCAATTGTTTTTTTGCTCATACTTAGCTTGTGTATTGCTCACACATAAAATGTAGACAATCCCTTAACAAACCTCAGTCTCGAACTTGAGGCAGATCCCCATACTGAACAATTCTTGATATAGAAGTTTCGCTCCATAAGGCACATTGATCCTGACAATGTTCTCGGACGATTTGCAGAAATTACAATAGGGCCCATGAATCTTTCCGTTGCTCACAGCTCGTTGGATCACATTTGCAACCCTGGTACAATTCCGGCAAATGTGCATCTGATAAAAGTCGCTTAAAGTGAAGAGCCTCTCATGGAGATTAGCAGAAGCGCCATGGGCCAGGAGGCAATCTCGCTCCATCTCCCCAAACTTGACCCCACCGAACCGCTTGCGGTCAGCCACAGGTTGTCGGGTGAACGGTGTGAACGGGACCCGTGTTCCGGAATTTACCTTTGTCTTCGGCCATGTGGATCAGCCGCTGATAGAACATGGGGCCGATGAATATTAGGGAATGCATCAGCTCGCCTGTGCGGCCGTTGAGGAACCTCTCACTCCCCCATCGTTGGAATTTCAAGCTGAAATGGTTTGATGAAAAATAAAAATAGGAAGAAAGCAACAAAAAGGTTTAAAACGGTATTTTAATGAAGCCTGAGTGTTATAAAAGGTAGAGATGAAGGTTGTTACATGCCAAATAACCATAAAAACGTACCTGTGCAATTGTTCTGTAATGACATCAACCGAGGGAGTTGTAAAAGGAGTCGCATATTTTGTTGTTCCTCCAAGAGCGATTCCCTTCCCAAGAGAAGCCTCAAGCAACTGGCCTGGAGTTTGCCGTGTCGGAAAAGCATGTGGGTTTATCACAATATCCGGGACTATCCCTTGAGAGGTGAAAGGGAAATTCTCCTGCGACTCCAATAACCCAACAACGCCCTTTTGACCATGCATGCTGGAAAACTTGTCTCCAATGATCGGAGATCGAACCTGATCAATAAAACATAGAACATGTAAGCAACAGATAAACCTTTTGATGCTGTAGCTGTTGTTTAACTCGACGAATATAAACGTAGCAAGTGCAATGTTGATTCAGAAACAGAACACAGAACTCATAGCCAGAACTAAAAAGTATTGTTTTTTAGTTTCGGAATTTGCAATGGACCAATAATTCAATCCATCTCATTGTCGCATGCACCATAAAAGAGTTAATTTGTTTGATAGTTCTTAATATTCCTTGATTTTTCTGACTGTCTGCAGAAAAATATGCAAAAGAAAAAACTCACAATATTTCTGCAAAAACAGACAGAATGAAACAATTAAAGTATGATCCATTCTGTCACAGTTTATAGACAAAACATTACACTATGATAATCTCAACCCTAGGAAATATTAGCAAAAAATCATATGCTTTGATGCAAAATAGAAAAACCATGGAATTAAGGATCTGTTGATATGTCACTATGTCACCGTCGAGTGCACCATGATCCCGAAAAAGCAGGTATATGTAGGGCATCTAAAAAGCAGGTTTATTTTCAGCGTTGGGAAAAGCGCTACAAAAACAGTAACCTAGGCCTTCAAATTCTATGGGAATACATATGGATGATGAAGGATAGGTAATACATCAAAGGTAGGATTGTATACAACGAACGCTATATCGCATCGTCACGACGTATCCGTATCAAATTTGTATCCATATTAATTCTTTCGCATTCATTGAGGATACTTGGGGAACGCTTGTGGTACAATGAAAATTTTATGTTGTATTCAAATTATATCAAAATGAAACAATTTCTCAACTGTCATAGGAGGAAATTTCTGTTCGGAATATAGCAAGCTTACGTATACCTAAATCTTTAGACCATGAAGATCAAAATGCATTGTGTCGATCATCAAACCAAAAAAGAATTTAAATGACTTTTTTTTACTGTTGTAGGAGGAAAATTCCTCCTATGACAGTTGAGATTCTGTTTACTCAAATATCAAATATGTGTCGACGGCCAAGACACCAAAAATTTATGCATCCATACTAATGAATTACTTGTCTTATTAGTTTAAATATGCTAAAATATTTTTGTGTTATTGTGAATATATATATATATATATATATATAGAGAGAGAGAGAGAGAGAGAGAGAGAGAGATTAATGGAGGAAATAGGCCATAGGAGGGGATTTCCTCCTATGGCGTGGAAAAATACAACCTCCACCATTTTTTCCGACGATCGGCACCCATCATCATCATCGTTATCATCTAAGATGTGCGTACACCAAATTTCATGTGATTCCACAACTTTTTCACCGTTGATTTAGTGGGTTCAAAATTAACGGTTTACCGACAATAGAACTTTTTACATTGCTAAATCAACGGTGAAAAAGTTGTAGAATCACATGAAATTTGGTGTACCCACATCTTAGATGATAACAATGAAGATGATGGGAGCCGATCGTCGAAAAAATTGGTGGAGGTTGTATTTTTTCCACGCCATTGGAGGAAATTTCCTCCGGCCTCTTTTCTCCATTATTCTCACATATATATATATATATATATATATATATATATTCAACAACACAAAAAATTAGCATAATCCAATGAATCCTATCCCAGATTTTTGGAAAATTGTAAATCAATGAATTTCATTTGAATTGTGTCTTTGTATCTGTATCCGAATTCTTTCTGCAAAGACGAAACCAACTATAAATAGATATTTATATAGATCTTTCGCCCCCGATGGCAAAAATCTTTTGACAGGATTTCTAATCTCCTTTAGTAAAAGATTATACTGAAGATTAACTTAAACTTTATTTATTTATTTATTATTATTATTGGCGTTGGGGGTGAGGGCGAGGGGGGGATTCAACGAGCGCTATGCATACAAAGTAATATCTAGAAGAAACCGACCTGTCTCAAAGTGACAACAGCGAAATTTTTCCCTTCATCATCTGCTGAGAGGACCACCTTCTGAACCATCCCCTTTTCCGTGTATTTCAGCTTGATACTATGATCTTCCCCAGACTCTGCAACCTTCCCAATAACAATATCACCACTCTGAAGACTCGCTCCAATATAAGGAAATCCGTCATCATCAAGGCTATCGACTCGCCCCTTCTTGCTTTGCATCTTTCGAAATTCGACCTTCTCTTTTACTTTAAACCTTTTTGTCATCTCTTTGTTATCAACATCGGCTTTATAGCTCCTCAAATGCTCGGTACGAAACATTCCACGCTCTAATGAGGCTCTATTCATTACTAAGGAATCCTCTTGGTTGTACCTGTTGAAGATATATCATGGCTGATTTTATGTCCCTATATGGCTGTTTTTTCGTTTTCAGGTTGCCTTATTAAAAGAAATTTTATGTCTTAAATATTTGGTCGGATACCATAGTTGGGTTTTCCTTGTTTAGAATAATTTATCCTATTTCATTTGAAAAAATTCAAGGATTCCTCGACTTGTATATATATAATCTATGACATCAATAAAAATAAATCAAGCTCTAAACTTCAGGAGAAAAATTACCCTTGGTGAACATTAACAGCCACAATAGCATTATGACCATTATAAAGCTCAGGCCTTGACAAGCCGTCCATGCGGCTGACAGAGTGGTCTCGCCTACCGAGGCAGTCGGCTATAAAAGTTTTGAATAGTGGCCTCTGAGGATAATACATTCGGTGCATCAGGGTATCGACTCTGATGCTTGGATTGGTAGTTGAAAAGCCGATGGCTTGATGAGAGTGCTTCTCGGCTTGGAAGAGGACTCTCCTTGCGTAATTGTGGTTGGCAAAAGGGATTATGCCGCAACTCAAGCCCATTACAAATGAAGGGTCGAACTCGCAATGTGTGTATTCTGGCTGCCCGTTTTCTTTGTTAAATAGGTATCGGATTCCCCATCCAGTTTTGCAATCCTCTTCTTCTTCTACACCAATGAATTCGACGACTCCCTGATTTATAAGAGACTGGAAAGATAAAACTCCCTCCTCGCCCTTGAGGTTTCTGATTTTCTTTAGATTCTCAACTACTAAAAGAGGTCTCAGAATTCTCCCTGCATCGGAAAATATTCTCACTTCACGTTGGTGCTTATCCAACTTAATCTCCACCTAAGTTAAAAAAAATGAATGATAAGGTAAAAATATCAGTTTACAGCAGACACAAGATATAAGATAAAGGCAAAATGAGCATACAGCACAAGCAAAAATGAAACTTTATGTACTAGTAACTTCAAAATACATGTATTTTTAAAGTGTCTGTGTGTGTTGTGTTGTGTGTGGGGGAAGAGAGAGAGAGAGAGAGAGAGACCTGGTAATCAATTTCCTGGGCACGGCGCCTACGTCTGAAATTTACAACAAATGACTCCGAGTCCACACAAGATCCAATCCAGTCCCCATTCAGAAAAACTTTATCCATTTTATTCAATGATGTGACTTGGATCTCATCTAATTTTTTCATGCCCCACAGGACTAATTTATCCAAAATTGGTTCATTGATTTTTGAGCTGAAAAGAGCAGTAACTGATAAATTCTTTACAAGACCGCAGTTCTCACCATCCGGGGTGGACAGAAAACACAATTTCCCCCAGTAAGAAGGGTTTCTGCCATGCAAAGGTGCATATAAAAAGACAATAGAAGTTTAAAATACAAAAAATAGTAATTGCACTTAAATATAGTGGATCTTTCGCGAACATGTTGTCATAAAAAGAGGAGCAACAATGGTTTTCTCCTGGCCGCAAAAAATGAGAAGCAATCAAATGCAATCATAATTAAAATGAAAATTTCTAGAAACATGTTCATTATAGACATCCAGGTTTTCTCGTTTCTCTCAACAAGTCAATAATATGAAATGATCATAATTAATATAATTAATAAGTGAGATAAGTTTAGAGGTTCAAATGTTTTAATTAGTCCCTTGGAGGCGATGAGCCTGCGGGTAAATTGAACTCTGAGCAAAATTATAGACAGTGACTACACCCCAAAAGCGACAACAAGTTTTGGTAAGTTGTATGTCCCGCTATATGATGTAATGGGAATAAAGGTATAATACAAGTCTCGAACACATTCTACGACAGCAATCTCCTTTTAAACAGTGTTAGCAACAGAATCTGATAGAAGAGAAGGGGAAGGAAGATGAGAGATCGTTTAGTTACCATCTCAAAGAGTCCAAGAGTCACGGTCTACATACTCCAAGTTTCTCAAGATCAACAAATCTAATACTACAAGTATAGTTTTTGACGGTCTGCTGAAATTAATCCATGTGTTTTGGGGGTGTTTTTTGTTTGTTTTTTTTTGTTTATGTTTTTTTGTTTTATTTATTTTTTGTCTTTTTTTGGGGGTGGGGGTGGGGGTGGGGTGGGGGGAGGGTTGTAGTGGGGACTTCATATACACCAAGGTGTACAGAAAAAAATAGAAAACCAAAGGACAACAAGAAACCTAAATTTGCTATTTGATACAACGAGAAAAGTACAGTTAATTAGTAATGTGGTCCTTCAAACAAATGACTTACAGGGGCATAAAATTCTGCTAGAAGATAAAACACAGGTCTATACCTAACTTAAAGAAGAAAGATGTGAGGATCGACTTTAAAATTACGAGTATGCATTTGTGCGCGACTGTGTGCATTATTATCTGAAAACCCCATGTTCATTTTTGCATAGTTGCTAAGAAAATAATGACATGGTTTCCTAACTACTCAAGCGAAGTATTGTTCCAAATGCTAAGTTATTTTCCACGTTCTCGTGCAACAAAAAATATTGAAAATGTAAATTGCATTATAATAGTCGTTAGAGCATTAGAGAAATCTATGTTCAGGGACTCAGGGTTAGAGTGAGAGAATGAATTGAGAGTTTTGGTTCTCTGTCCACCTCTTTTTACATCAAGTCAAAGTGAGGTAACAATTACATAATCGCCTCTCTCATCTACGACACTCTAATGCAAACACATAGATATTCTATCAATAGTAAAGATAAAGTTGGACTCACGGATATCTAGCATCTCCAGCTTTTCCCGCATAATTAACTTGCTGGCGAGTTTTCCTCATATCAGACATCATCTGCAACGGATTAGTTCTCCGAAGAGTTGCCACAACTCCAGAACACCTCTCGGTCCTCCTATATGGATGACACCATGAACCGGATGAGAACGCCCTAGAAAGACCATTCGCAACAATCGAGGCATCCCAATAACGCTCCAACTGAAGGTCACGGTCGCCATCCAAATCTCTTTGCATGGCTTTAACCATGCGTTTCTCTGCATGCCTTATATGACACCAAAGCTCCCTGGAAAGCAACTCACCAACTAAATCCATCCTTTTATTTCTGAAATCTTCTTTGTTGTCAACTTTTCTTTTCCCAGAATAGCCTAGTAGCAGACATTTCACAATGTACCCAAGAAAAAGTGCCTTTTCCCTATGCCTAGAAATATTTGGAAATAAGTATTTATCGATATATTCGTCAAATAACTCGGTGGGTGGGAATTTTGTACTTTTGATTTGCTTATCTACATGGTCTCTAGCTATCCCCTCTCCCCTAAATCCAGCAAAATTATCATCCGCTTCCTTGATAGTTGCTAATATGATATTACTCAAGCTTGAATAGCAACCATCAAGATCGATCATCTGAAATACCTCTTTGTCAGATTTAGCACCAAGGGCGAAAAACATTACCCAAACAGGCATCGTTGCATAGAGGAAGTATAAGCTGAGGAATTTCCCACCATTATTATGACTTTCGTCTTTCGAGGCATCAACAAGTTTAACAAAAACACTTTGCATCTTACTTTCAGAGATATGTGATGCGGTCCATGTTGGAATGTCAGTTATCCAAACTCTTGTTAAACACCGCCGCTCCTGTGCAATGAAAACCTGCAACAGTGAAAAGGTTAGAATGAAACGAACTAAATGAAAGTTTTATTCTGTTTAAACTCTAAATCTAAAAAAAAGAAAATAACATTAACATATGTTTGCTGGGAGAATGGTGTAGGTGTATAATGCTTGAAGAATAACAGATCTTGGTAGTTTATAAAAGAAAGGGTTTTTAATAGGTTAAATAATTCTTCATGCGATGGAGCAAGTAAAGGCCTAAACCTTTAATCTCTAACATGAAAGTTGTGATAGTTTACACCAATGAAATTCAAAACAAATGCATCAACCATTCTGATAACAGCCTAGAATATGAAGTGTGTTCTAGAAAACTTCTAAGCCGAAATCTCATCAGTAGGAGGAATTAAATAACAAAAGGGCACTAAAGCAGAATACTCCAAAGTATATATTTTGATGGTTCACAGGTTTAAACTAATGTATGCATCTTTCAAAATTTCATAGATATCTCAGCTGATTCTGGTAACGCTTCTTCTTCATGACCCGCTTAAAAAAGCGCTAAAGTGAGACGGAAAACCTCTCATATAGACATTCTATGGATCTGAGTAAGCGTGACCATGGTATAAATATGTACAAAAGTACGGACAATTGTTTCATGCATATCAATGTTAAGCAACCAGGTCCATATCCTATAAATGCAAAAGAAAAGAACATATGAAAGGACAATTGATTCATGTTCTAATGTTACAAATAATAACAAGTTGGCATGCATGGATATGTTAAGCAACCTAGTGAAATGCTAAAGATGTTATTAGTACAAATAAAAGGACGAGGGAGATAGACTTCGAATGAACTTCAAAAGAGGTGTGTGAAATTAATCACCTTTTCTGCTCCTTTTATTATGAAGTAGCCGCCAGAATCATAAAGACAGTCGGTTTTCTCCATTTTATCAAGCCAGCACTGCTTTGATTTTACCATTATCGGCAAGCTTCCAATGACAATTTCCTTACTTAACACCCTTTTGCCGATAAATTCTTTCGAATTTTTCCCAGTTTTGGCCTTGTAACTCTTCTCGGGTGTATAGACCTGCGAATAAAAGGGTATACGATGATACGAATCAGACTTATTATTAAAAGAGTAGTAAATTTTTTATATAAAATGCAATTGAAGATCAATGAGATCTTGAACATCCCTTGCATCAGGAAGTGTTCATCTATTACAGAAAAATAAACATAATCACATGTTTGCTTAACCTTTCATTTCAATGAAAGTATTACTATGGTTTAAAGGTTTATAATGATTGTAAGCAATTTATTAAATTTCAGTATCACTATCGACGAATCTATTCCTAGAAACGGTTGAATGTCCAAATATTAAGATGATGTGCCCCGCAACCTAATGTCATTCGACTGATTAATATGTTCAATCACGCTAAGACACACAAATCTGTCCAACCTAGACTATATTGCATGCACAATTCAACAGAACACCAAATTCCTGAATTCTTTCGTACTTTTTCACAATTGCATAGTACGGATTTCCTATATTATGGTCGCAGTATAAGACTATATAACTTAAAATTGAAATTGCCATGATTTATCCAGGAAATGTATAATTAGCGATTCATGTACCTGAACATTAACTTCCACTTTCAATTTGGAAGAGTATGTCATATTTTGAAGACGGGCATGTTTCGGCAACAACTTTATGTCTTCCAGCTGCTCATTCCTTTCGGTCCAAAACGACGGCTTTTCCAACGTCACCTCTCCGTATGTAATAGTGGCATGTCTCCAATCACCGCCACCTTTTCCTCTAGATGTATCATAGCCAGGCTCCACCACTCGTTCGCCCAAAGAATCAAACAGCTCCTGCAGTCCATTTGTTATAAGATTATTGAAGGAGTTTATCTGATGACTTATCAAACCAAACTCTTTGAAGAAGGCTATTGAAGCATCTTTGCAAAATCTTTCGAGCGTCTCCACATTCAGATCAATGTACTGTATTTGATCGTCTGCCATCTATATTGAATACAATTAAAGTTATAAGCCGCAATGCATTAGTTGAATTAAGAACGAAAAGGAAAAGAGGGATTTGTTGACATAGCAAAAGCCCTCGAGCATTATCAATTTTCTTCTCCGCTGCTTTTCAGATGGAAATCTTATAAAACATAAAGGCCAATTAATTACCATCTTAAAGTATTTATTAATCTGAAAATAGAACCATCTCTTGAATTAAATTTTTACGTTTCTAGCTAGATCGATGAAAATATAAGAAAATGATATTCATTAGGGTTTTTTAATCTTACAGTTCTGAATTTCTTATAAAGGCATATTTCAATATTGACCATTATGATGCGTTTAATCCAAAACAGAGAGAAGGAGAGAGAGAGAGAGGTGGTTCATTACCTTGAGAGATGCAATAGAGAGTGGGAGGGTTTTCTATCTCTTTGAATTAGGGTTTGGAGATCAATTGAGAACTAGGGTTTTGGTGACAACTGGAAGAGGACAGAACGATCTCAGCTCCAACTCCAATCTGATCAAAGTTTTGTGAAGTGGGTTAGAAATAAACTACAGTCGACCTAACTCCGTATCCAATCAGGCCCTGAACCTTTGGTCTTCTTGCATGCATGCTTCGCATTTTCCAAGAAAGATTTCGTCAAAAGAAAAAAGAAATCACATTAAAGAGCACTCTTATTTTGCAAGTGCCATTTTGAACACCATATATAGACCTCGTTGAAGGAGTGTGTAAAACTTTTTATTCCACGATTACATAAAAATTTATAAAAATACCTATAGTTTTTTTTCTAAAATTTGAATTAAATGAGTACGATTAAATATTAGAGTTGAGAAATATGTGAGTTATAAAAAACAACAAATATATAATGGCTTATATATAAATTTGCAAGACATTTTTTTTTGAGCTTTGGAGTATGAGAAACAATTTGTAATGAATGAGAAAGAGAAAGAGAAAGAGAGTTGTTGACTTTTAATTTTTTTTTTTTTTTGTCCTTGGTGGATGAGATGTACATATCCAATTCTTAACTTTGGCTATCAGAATTTTGTTATTTTTTCTATTTTTTATTTTGTTGATTAATAACATCATCTATGAGGCGTCTAGTTATAATAGCAAGGATAGAAGTAATAACACAAATTAGAGAGTATGACATGATAAACTTTGGGTTAAGAATCCTCTCGTATATTTGTATCATTTTTCTTGCATCATTTTTATAGAAAAATGAGGAACTTTTTTTGTTGCTACTTCCTAACCTATATGGTATCTACCAGGCCGGCATAAAAACAAAATGCTAAATCCAACTGGCTTGAAATTCTACACAATCTATCCCAGAGATAAAGATCATGGATCCACTTATTTGACACTAATATCTAGGTGTCGTGGGTCCCAAAATAAGGTAGGAAAACCTACCCAGCTAATCTCTACCCTCTTATACGCATCCTGCTTGCCATGCCATGTTGGCAGCTCAACGTTAATTAGAGTAACAGAATAAAAAATGATAATAATGATAATTATTTAAAGAAATAATTGAGAAATCAAACTTTACATTTCTTCAACCTCTCACCCCTCTCCGACCACCTCGCCGCCGCCGATCCGCCTCCGCTCCGCCGCACTCCTTCTCATATTCTCCGCCGTCATCATAGCTGGTTCGTGGGCTTTTGGGTGGGGGGGGGGGGGGTTGTGTTAGTGGGTGAATAGAGAAAGAAGAGGTTAATTAGGGAGAGCAGTGTGAGCTCTTCATTGAGATCCTGAGCTTTATATTTGAAAAGTGCTCTAGACTTTTTAGAGGTTTGATTTCTAGGGTTTTCATCTTGAGGCTAGTAATGATGGTGATGTTGGTGGGTCAAAATTTGGGTTTTTTTCTCTTTCTGGTTTTTGCTTCACTTGGATGCATGGATGATAATGGTGATGGTGATGATGAGAGAAATCTGGGGGTGTTTTTATTCATTGCCGAACTGATGATGGTAATGGTAGAGTTGGTGATTGGAAAATTAAGAAACTGAGCGAAGTGAAGGAGACGGTGGACGATGAAGGGGAAGTCGTCGGCAGCGGCAAAGGTGAAGGGATTGGGAAAGAGCGGGAGAAGCTTGGCAACGGCAAAGGAGGAGGAGTTGGAGAGGGCGATGAAGGCGTTGGTGGAGGAGAAGTTCGTCGGCGGCCGCGACGAAGGAGAAGAGGTCGCTTTCGAGGAGGATGTTCAAAAAAGAGAATTGGACATTTTTTCAATTTTTCCTGGATTTAATATAAGCTTAAATTACCCTACATCTCGAGCCCATGGCAAGCAACTAGTGTATTTTAAAAAAATCACAAAACCAGCCTATCTAACAGATCCAGATCTAACATTGTTAACCCATGAAGAAACAGACAATTCTACCCTCATTAATTTTTTTACTGGAAAACAATAAAAAATGTTTAAAACCCAAGTAGGAGGGGAAAATGATGATGATGAAAAGGACAGCGGCGGCGGCGGTTTTAGGGAAGGTCGAGAAGGGGATGATGATGGTGATGGTGTGGAGGTGATGGTAGAACCGATTTTGGGGGGAGATCGAAGAAGGTTGTGGTGGAGGGGCTGATGATGGGCGATGGAGGTGGTTGCGACAATTTTGGGAGAGGTCAAGAAAGGGTGTGGTGGAGGGGCTGATGATGATGGTGGATGTGGAGGTGGTAGCGGTGGCGATTTTGGGAAAGGTCGGGGAAGGATGATGGTGGTGGAGGGAGAGTTCAAGGCAAGGAGAGGGGTTGGGGGAGGTCAGGGTGGAGGGGGAAGGGATGGGCGAGGCAGGAGAGGAGGTCGAGGCGGCAGCGAGCGATGGCGGCGGACGGCGTGGCAGCAAGGTTTAGGATTAGGAGTTGAAAATGATGGTATTTTTGTAATAATTGGATTTTTGTGATGATGTGGTAGCTAATGCTGACGTGGCGATGGTGTGGACTGTTAATACTAACGAGACACCGTTAGATAGGATGGTTTTCTGATTTTTTTAAAGTATAGAATAATTACTTACCACGGATTGAAACTATAGAAGTTTGTAGGATTTAAGACTTTAATATATTCCCTACTTAATTAATTAATTTAATTACTAATTATTATGCTCTTTTGGTGCTACCTACATGGCGTTGCCAAGTAGGACGGATAGAAAAGGGTAGGTAAAGACTTTCTCTTTCTCCACTGAGAAATACTTTTTCTACCCATGTGATGGAATTCATATCATCTACAAGAACATTTATTGGCTACAAGATGAGATGGAGGGTGCAATTCCCTGGTAACATATTGAGCGGACTGGTTCATTGGGTGGGCCGATGGATCTATAACTATGATTATGTGATAGAGTGAGATCCATCGAATCGGTCATTACATGTGCTAGTTCTTGCAAATATAATTGATGGGTTCGGTTTAATGTTGCTTTGGATGTATTGTTCCAATTATAACAATTTACCGAGCGTTAGTTCGCTAACGGGCATTCCACCCACTTTTCTTCTCTTGAAATATTCGTTAAATACGGTCGAGATCAAGGAAGTGGAAATCACAGAGGAAGACTACAACCAGATCGCTACTCAGGGCTAGCTCAGCTTCACTTTTCTTCAGTTTATGTACACTACTTGTTTAGGCATTTTCCTTATTATATTTACTTTCCAGCATAAACTCATGTATTTATAAATATTGGAAGTTAAATGCAAATAAAGATACTTGTTGAAAAAATTTACGGTCTCTGTGACAATCCTAAACATTTTATGCAATTTTTTTCAAAAGTACAGAAAGGGTTACTTGAGCTTGAGCACAAGTTATAAATTTATTTTGCTTTTGAATAGCAAGAAAGAGCTTATAACTCACTGGTAAAGTCTTGCACTGTTGATCCATACCACCAGAGTTCAAATCCCATCAGTCACATGTTCTTTTTATTTAAAATTCTTTTAATCTTTTAGAAGCCCAAGAGTTGCACGTGCACTACACGTAATAGGGTAAGTTACAGAATAATCTAACAGGTGTAATAGGCTAGTTGAAGCGTCGTGGACACGTGGCCCCAATTCGAGCCCTCCTCACCGGAATCCGACCGGCGAGATCACGACTTGGGCCGGCGCCGCCGGTCTGGTGAAGGCCAAATGTAATTTTTTTTATTTGCCCTAGACCCTTGGACTCCCCCTGTTAACTCCTGACTGTTTGTTTTCCTGCATTTTCCATAGAATTAAAACTTTGCATTACTCCATATTTTAATGCATTTTAATTCTCAAAATTTATCACACCATAACCCTAATTTTCCCTATAAACACCCACTCTATTTTTACACCCCTTCACACTGAAATTTCCTACAAAAACTCTCAAGAAAATTCCAAGATCCTTTTGTGTGCAGCTGGAGTTAACAAAGGGCGAAGCTCCGACGAACTTTCGGCGACAACTCAAGAAATTTCCGACGACGAAACGACGCACCGGCAACTCCCACCTCTTCCTCTTTCTCTCCTCTAACCAATCATCCAGTAAGTTCCTACTTCTTCTTCTTTTCTCTATTCTAAAAATATTCAAAACTAAAACCCGACGGAAGCGGAGTTAATCCGACTTCCGATTCGGTTTTTCCTTAAAAAAGTTCTATTTTTCTTAAACATAATAATACCAAACTCTTATGTCATGACCATTAAATATTAACAAAGACAATAGAACAAGTTTGACATCAAAATAATAACCGTAGCAAGTTTTATTCCACTTTTACATTAAAATATCTTCATGTTTCATTTCGACATGTTTGAACTTTTAAAACCGTATTACCTTAGAAAACTTACGAGGTAATGACCTATTTCCTCACAACACACATATCTAACATAACACGATGGAATTTGGGAATATAGATTTGAGAAAATACGACTTTACATATAACCAGCTTCAACTTATAAAACATTTTTCTATAAAAAGTGTATTTAACAAATCTTTGCAATTGCGCCTCTACAACCCATTTTGGGGAACCTGTTCGGTATGGTGCGGATTATCGCACATCTTCGGGCCTAGTAGAGTGAGATGCAGACCTCCGCAAGGAGCATACGATCTCGAAAGATTTTTAAAACATTTTTCTTTAGAAAATGTGATTTCTAATATAAATGAAACTTATATTGTTAATAAATAAATATATATGTAATTAATATCAAAATATCTATTTTTAATATTTATAATATTCCACATTTCCAAAATTCAAGAAAAACATTCCATTTACAAGAAAATACCATACAATTCCAATATTTCAAATAAATACCTTATACTTTAAAACTAGGTCATATTTATTAGAAATTTCATATTGAATAAAAGAAACATCTATGAAAACTCTAAACACGATAATTAAATACTTGAGGTATATTTTGAATGCATAACAAAATTATTTTATATAAAACCCTCTCAAGTTATACTAAATTACAATAAGGACCCTAGTAAACATAGGTTTAAGCGGGACCAGTCTCTTGAGCCTTAGCGAGTCGGAGATATGGGTGCTTGCCTATCTAAGGTAGACAACCTAACAAATGGTGTTATCAATACGGTAATTGTCTCTGAAAAAGACACAAATCATGCCGTCCATGTGCAGCAGTTACCGATAACATCAAAACGATTAGGATTTCAAGTTCTTTTTAAAGTGTCTGACTCAGACTGAGTCTCAATCTAATCAATCTGATCTGAATGTGATTCGAGTACAAACTACAATACAATATGATTCAATATGAATCTATCTATTCAATCTATATCAATCTGTATTGACCGAACCGAACCATGGATATGCTCCATTTACATGTTTATCCATTATATCCGTTCCATTACTGATATCATGGTTTCGGCAAGTCATCCATCTATACAAATTATAATACAAGACAAGCCAATACAATCAATACATAAACACTACGGGGTTATAAAGGGGTAGACTAGTACGGAACATGTTAAAGGTGACACGAGGTGGTCACTTAAGACGTAATTACATCCATACCGTTGTTCCGTGGTATTATCGACGAAGCCTTATACTACAGGTTACCAAAGTCTCCGATGTAAGTGGGACTCCTCTCGTATACACTGATATTTTCTGTACCAAGCTACAAACAACCGCGCTAATATTATAATAAAATATTATAAAACTATACGCTCTCTCTGTCTATTCTACTTCTCCCTCATCTTTGGGACTTACCGAGTGATTGTTCGCTGACGTCATTCCTATTTCTCTTCTTCTTTGGAATGTTGTCAGGAGGACCCGACGCTGAGGAGTACGAGACCAGTCAGGAGTATTTGGAGCAGGCCCCTGAGCAGTACACCGAAGATCCAGAGCACTAGTTCACTTGTACATTACATTTCCTTTTAATTTTTGTTATGCCACTGTTTAGGCATTGCTTTCATTCCATGTATTTACCTTTCAGATGTATTGTAAAAAAAGAATGTTAATAAATAAAGTTGCTGTTCAATTATATCTATTGTCACTGTCTCTTGTGCATTTTACTTATATTGCTTAGATACGCTTAGCGTGTTTACTTCAGAATAAATACGTAGCGGCCTCGTCGCGTCCTTTGCCCGTATACTGGGAAGCGGGGCGTGACAGTCTCCATTTATTCTTGTATTTTGTATTATTGTTTCAATACACTTAGTATATTTATTTAGGGAATGACCTGGATAAATATGCCGCGGGTTTACCACGTTACCGTTTCCGTCTACTGAAAAGCAGGGCGTGACACTAAAAAACCTAAATTACCCTAACCCTAAACCCAACCCAAAAATACCCTAATCCTATCATAAAATACTCTAACCCCAAAAATCCACTAACCATAATCCTTAAATTACCCTAATCCTAACACTAAAACACTATAAATTACCTTAACCCTGACCCCCAAAATACCATAACCCTAACAATAAAATACCTAACCCAAAACCTACTAATTAAAAACCTAAAATTACAATAATTTCAAAAAAATTATTTTAAATTAAAACTCACTAGTGAGGAAGAGGGGGTTCGGTCTCAACGAGTAAGGGATCGGCCACAGTAGAGAGGGTTTCGAAGGAGAAGGAGGAGGGGGGTTGGCGATCGACCGGTCACAGTAGAGAGGGTTTCGAAGGAGGAGGAAGGGGGCTGGCGATCGACCGGTCACAGTAGAGAGGGTTTCGAAAGAGGAGGAAGGGGGCTGGCGATTGACCTTGAAGGAGAAGGCTTGGTTTCGAAGGAGGAGGAGGAGGGAGAGAGAGATCTCGAGAGGAGGAGGGAGGTGCGAGAGGGGAGAGATCTCTCTCGAGATATTTCATAGAGGAAGAGTCTGATGTATTAAAGGGGAGAAAGGGGTGGGGCCAAGTGTTAAATTGTGTGCCAGACTATTCCGCACCTTGCAAGTGCGGAATAGACTTGGCCCAAACAGAGACTTGGCTCTTTGAATGAGGGCCAAGTCTCTGGATTGGCTATTTTGTGATGGGCAAGTCTTATTCCATATTTGCAAAGTACGGAATAAGACTTGACCTCATCTGTTTTGAGCCCAAGTTCAATTCCACACTTTGCAAGTGCGGAATTTGACTTGGCCTCGCCAAAAGAGCCAATTTCACCCTGGGTTGAGTCTCTATCTTGCAGTTGCAAAGTGTGGAATTGGACTTCAACGCATCCCAAACTGGCAATCCAATATGGCAGTTGATTCGATCCAAATGTGCTGATATTCTAAATAGTTTCAAAACGTGTCTAAATCCCTGATTAGTTTCTAAAACATGCATAATCCCAAATTCTGTCCTCACTGCGGATTTGGAGGTGGCATGGAGTTTGGGGGTTGAAGGGAGGGGTAAGGCTGAGGGGCGAAGTTGGAGGCTAGACGGATTTTTAGATGTGGGGATTTGGAGGCGAAGATAGCTAGACGAGGAAGAAGATAAGGGTTGGTTCAGAGATAGAGATGGGGATTTGAAGGCTGGATAGAGAAGGTCAGAAAAGAAGATGCTAAAGAAAGAGGAGGAAAAGTACAGCCAAAGAGGGAAGGTCGGCTCCAATGTTGATGGCAGGTGGAGGACGAAGAGGGAAGGGTTAGGATATAGAAGAGAGCAATTTTTTAAAGGTTTTTTGAGTTTTTAGGCTTATGTGGCAACCTAAATGGCATGTCGTCGACATGGCGCCATTGGCTGTGGCATGACACCATGTGTCATCCATTGGTATTCTTAGTTTTCAGTCGCGGGAAATCGTTGATGGTTTTTTTGTAAATAAGCCTATTATTAATTGGTGTTGCTGGAAAATAGAAGGGTTTTTTTTTGAATTATTATATTTTTAAAATTATATTATGAAAATAGGGGAGTAAAAATTTTATTTATCAAAATAGGGTGGTTTCACCCCACCACCCCCACCCCCAGTATAGAGGGCGGGTTCTGAAAACCCGCCCCCTATACAAATGTATAGGGGGCGGGTTCCCAGAACCCGCCCTCTATAGTTTTCTATAGAGGGCGGGTTCTGGGAACCCGCCCCTTTTTTTTTTAAATTTAATTAATTTTTAATTATACTGATATAATTTTAATATAATAATTATTATTATAATTATAATTATAATTATAATTATAATTATAATTATAATTCTTAAAAATAAAATAAAATAAAATAGACAAAAAAAAACATTTAAATTAAATAATAAAATTTCACTATATCAAATTTTTTTTTACAGAATGAATCCGTCAAAATTTACAATGCCAAAAAATCCTATCTATTTGTAAAATGTAAATACTATATCGACGGTCAAATTTATAATAACAAAATGAATCCGTCAAATTTATAATACAAAAAAATCTGAGTGCACTTGTCACGATCCTGAAGGTCCCGCCCCTGATGCATATCCTGGACATCTGGTCCTATAATGGCCTAGTTGTTTGCATAGGCTACATCTGGATTGCCTTTGCTGAGGATCAGCATCCATTGTCATTCGATCTCGACGTACCTTAGGTCTTCCGGGCCTTATATTTTTTTCCGGCGGTAATACAGTCGGTGTTTGTCTGTTGGCAGTATAATAGTGCCAATAGCGACTGTCTGGTATAGGATGAAATTTTGGATCGTATGCACCTTGGTAATTAGAAACTGTATAGTAATGGGAAGCAAAATTGTAATGTGAGGTATGCATACTGCTCGCAGCAGCAATTGCGTGGGCATAAGGTAAATGTTGTTGTTGGAAAAGACCGCATGTACACGAAGAGAGCCCTTCATCTCTAAAGTTCACGGTATATTGATTCCCATTACCGCCCGTCACCTGAAACTCCGCCGTGTCAAACCTTTCGGATCTGTAGTATTGTGCTCTGCGCTCTCTTTTCCGAAAGATATCTTCGTAATACGCGGTGAGCGGAGTGTCCATCGCCAAGGACTTTTCTCTTCTGTGCACAAAATAAGTATCCATCCGGAAAAATGTTCGAACAATCAACCCCTGTATCGGTAAGCCTCTAACCCCTTTAAGGACCCCGTTGAAGCTTTCAGACATATTAGTCGTCATTAGGAGATATCTGCACCCATCATCATGTGCTTGTGACCACATGCGTACTGGATACTCATCTAACCACGCTTTCGCGGCTTGATTCATCTCCCCAATTTTCGTCATGTATATGTCGTGAACATTAGGATCAGGCGTTTCACCGGCTCTGTATATAAGTTTATATAGATCCGAATTTTTAAATTTTCGATCAAAATTTTGCCTGAAGTGTCGTAGGCAAAACCTATGTGGGGTCGTCGGAAATACAGATCTCATTGCAGCTAGTATTCCCAGATGTCTATCAGATATGATGCATAAATCCGTTCTATGAAGAACAGATGGGATATTTTTGAGGTTGCGGAAAAACCATGACCAGGATGATGTATTTTCACCCTCGACAATAGCAAATCCCAACGGAAATATACCGTTATTAGCATCAACACCTGTAGCAATTAACATGCAGCCTCTGTACTTACCGTATAGATACGTACCATCAACGCACAATACCGGCCGACAGTGTGTGAAACTAGCCGCACATGGACCAAAGCACCAGAAAATTCTTTGAAACCTGACAGAGCCCTCGACGTCTGTTTCTGTGGTTTTTAACCGGTATACGGTCCCCGGATTTGATGCTTTCATGGCTTCCATAAAAGGGACTAGTGAGTTGTACGAGCTTTCCCAGTCCCCGAATATCTTGCACAAAGCCTTTCTACGAGCATCCCATGCCTTCACATACGAAATCTGAATTTTATGCTCTCCGCTAACCAAGAGCCGTATCTCTCGGGGAGTCATCGCCACATCTGTACGGATCAGGGGCATGATTAGCGAGCAAATGTAAGATGAAGTGCAATTCCGGTGATCCTGTAACATGATAGAATTGATGCAAGTGTGTTCTTGGTTGTATTTCGTGACCTTTCAAGCCTTGGCTCTTTTGGAACAACATGCATGCAATCTCCACTGACATTCAGGAGCTTTCGTACATACCACAGTATAGTACGTCTTATTTGACTCTTCGGTTTTAAATGTAACGTTTTGCTGAATGGACCACGACTTCAGCTTACAAATAAGATCTCCTTTTTCCTGAAACAAATCCCCGACGCTGATGCAATCTTCGCTTGCTGCTGTCGCGTCCAAATAGGGTGCCGTATTTACTTCTGCAACGGCTAAGTCTACCCAACCATCATCTTCCAGCGGATCGAGGCCGGGATCTTCTAGTTCGACAAAATCGTTATTCGCAGCCATACCATCAAAGAATGCTACCTCATTCAATCCAGCAGCATATTCCACGCTATCCTCCCCCTGATGATCTTCACCGGTTTCATCATCATCACTGCCACACATATCAATATCACCCGTAGTAACATAAGGCTCGGGTGCAATATATGATGGTTGTGGTCGGTATAATGTGGATGGTTCGGGGTGAGAAGGCCGGAAAGATGTGGACGGACATGCTTGGAATGCGCTGCTTGGATCGTGTTGGAATGATGCGGAGGTATGGGGAAATCTGCGTTTAGTATATAAATTGTTATTATAATATTATTCCTTAATATTTTCGTAACTAAATCATCACTTGTTTCAAATTTATTTACCTGTGGAAGGCTGTGTATGGTAATTCTTGCTGTTCTTCTGGGGTGCATGTAACTGCAGCAGTCGACTGGGGAAACCTGGATTTATGCATTTTATTAAATGTTTGAATATTAGTATATAGGTATTACTAAAATGTTTAAATATGGGTTTATAAAATGTTTACCCATGTGCTTGAAGATTTGAATAATGTTGTGTATAGTCATATCCACCGGCACTGACGGCATCATCGTTGACCATGTGACCGTACCCCCAGGAACTATCTCCAGCATTACCATCAAAATTACCCGTTAGAGGGACATCTGATACTTCCAATTGGTCCTTCTGAACTAAAAGTTCGAAAGAATGCTGGGTGCTCGAGAGACCGAAATCTATCATCGAAGATATTGATGCATCGTCTATAATTTCAACCAATGCATTTCCACTGAACATAGGCCATATACAACTTAACTTAACCCTACTTTCACGGGGATCGTATTTCGTAATTTTGAACACTTTAGCCTCTAGTTCATCATAAGTCGTTGATGCTTCCAATCGCATGATTCGTGCAGACCCGCCCATATACTCGGGACCTTGTGCACTTGTGATAACCTGGCCATCGTATTTACATACAACAAATATACTTGGGGAGGCCATAATCCTGCACAAAAAACAGTTATATTTTTTATGTTGTGTTGAAATTGCAAAAAACTTTCAAACTCGAAGATTGCTTACTTCCAATACTTTATGAACTGTTCTACTGCTCGAATATTGCTTACTCGCAGAATATGGTACTGAACTTCACCTTCTTCTAAAACTCCACACTTACACAAAATTGATAGTGGAGAAGAATTGATTGAAGTAAATGGATAGTGAGCGGTGTAGGATGAAAATTTGACAGAGATGAAATGAAATGGGTAGTGCGGAGACATATTTATAGCGGCAAGATATTGAAGAGAGCGGGTTCCAAGAACCCGCCCTCTTCAATATGATATTCTGCAGATTTGACAAGACAATATAAAAAAACAAAATTAATGAAGAGGGCGGGTTCCAGGAACCCGCCCTCTTACTTTCTGACATATCTTAACAAACGACAAATACAACGTTACTTCTGCACACACGTTACTTCTGCACACTTACTTACACTTACATTGATTTGATAAGACAATATAAACAAACAAAATTAATGAAGAGGGCGGGTTCCAGGAACCCACCCTCTTACTTTTTGAAATTGATGTGACATATGAATATTAACGTTACTTCTGCACACACGTTACTTCTGCACACTTACTTACACCTACATTGATTTGACAAGACAATATAAACAAACAAAATTAATGAAGAGGGCGGGTTCCTGATTTGACAAGACAATATAAACAAACAAAATTAATGAAGAGGGCGGGTTCCAGGAACCCGCCCTCTTACTTTCTGAAATTGATGTGACATATGACATATGAATATTATTGATAATTTACAAATTACTATGACAAAGTTCAACGTTAATGGAAAAAGTACAAATAGTACTTAAATAGTACTGATGTGACTTCTCACTAATTAATGAAGATGGCGGGTTCCTAGAACCCGCCCTCTTCTTTGTGAATAAGAACGCTCTCTGTAATTTTTGAAGAGGGCGGGTTCCAGGATCCCGCCCTCTTCATTAATTAGTAATTGATTTGACAAATTATTGAAGAGGGCGGGTTCCTGGAACCCGCCCTCTTTGAGAACAAAGACTGTAGCGGGTTCCTGGAACCCGTTCACTCTCTATAAAAGCCGCATCCACACTTTCATCAACCACACTTTCTTTCACACTTTCTAACTTTCATAAAACTCTCGACAAATCTCTGCTCCAGTACATTTCAATGGAGAATCAACCACTCGACAAATCTCTGCTTGTGCATCAAAACGAACACAGATCGTTCAATATATTACACGGGGAGGAAATATTCTAAACTTAGTTAATTTTTTTTAATTACACTTTTCATTTAATTCTAATAGTTGAAAATAACATTATTTAATTTTGCAGGATGGAGATAATCTCACCGTCGTCACGCATAGCTCAGACAAATGGGTAGTTAGCGACCAACGAATAAACCATCGGCTTAGACGGGCCGGATTTTATGAAGCGTCGTTGATTCGGCATATCCAAATCGACCACGCTCTCGTCACCTCTCTGGTCGAACGTTGGAGAAAAGAGACCCACACATTTCATCTAAGATGGGATGAGGCCACAATCACACTCCAGGATATTGGCCTCTCACTCGGTTTACGGGTCTATGGGCTTGGGTTGGTCGCTGGAAAAATTGTTGGTCCAGATACCGACCACCCATACTGGGATACATATGCCGAGTCTGCTCTCGGACAGGTAAACAATTCCATTCTGCTTTTCCTATTTAGTGTACCTATTTTATGTTTTACATTATTTCTAGCTTTAATATTTAAAAAAATGCTAATATCAGGCACCAGGAGGCCGCAGTAAGGGGTATAAAATCAATTTGAACTGGTTAAGAGATACATTTAGTAATATCCCTGATGAAGCCACCGATGAAGTTTTGGATAGACATGCACGTGCCTACATTCTGTACATGATCGGTTCTTGGTTGATGCCGGACCAATCAGCAACGCATGTCCATCCGTTATACCTTGGCTTCCTAGCGGATTTTGATGTCTGTGGCCAATATGCTTGGGGAGCAGGGGTCCTGGCCTTTCTTTATAAGGAACTCGATAAAGCATGTGCTCCTACGAAGAATAAAATTTATGGATGCAGTACATTACTTCAGGTAAATTCTTTATTTTTCATAGCTAGAATTTTGCAATATTGGTTTTCTCTCTTATAATCTAAAACTTTATTTGTAGATCTGGTCGTGGGAGCATATGTATATAGGAAGACCAGAGAATATTAAAATAACTGGCTTGGATATCCCCGGAAAGCCGTTCGGCTGCTGGTGGAATGGGAAGAAAGCGTATAAGGCTCCTCGTCGAGTGCTTAAGTACTATAGAGATGAGTTGGATCGCATGGAGGCGACTCAGGTAATCATAATTTAGGTAATTTAATTTGTTTTACAATTTTGAAATACCTAAATCACAATTTTTTTACTATGTTATTTGTGCAGTTTCTGTGGACGCCTTATACAACATATCGTCTAGAAAACTTACCCGGCATCTGTCTCGAAGGAGAGCCGGTTTGGCGGGCTCGATGCCCACTCCTCTGCATCAATGTCGTTGTTATGCACCTCCCGGATAGGGTATTGCGGCAGTTTGATATATTGCAACATATTCCTGTCCCGCCGCCTTCGCCTATGACAGTAGAGGGAGACATGCGAGGAGGAAATACGGAGCGTGATTGGAGGGAGCATCATCATCAGTATTTGCTAAGATGGGAGGATAGGCAGCATAGTATTGCCTTACAGCAAATAGGTGACCACACAGCTACCGACGCTACCAAAGTATATCTACAGTGGTATAAGCGTGTCACCATAAGATATCTTTCTGCTCCTCCCAAAAACTTCCCAAATATCTCGCGGTACGAGCCTAGAGGCCACATGGAACGAGATTTGGTAAGCCGCCATCTTTATATCATATTACTTTTTAACATCCGGCGGTATGAGTCAATACTTATTTCTTATTTCTAATGTAACGACAGGCTCGTGGGTTGCATCTCGTACAAACAATGGTGCGGGAACCATACCCGACTGATGCTGGTCCGGCATCTCAGGCTCGATTTTCAAATGTCGACCAATTTATTGGTGATGTATTTGGTTCATATGGTATTTTTCAACATTTATCGCCGGCACCGGAGCCGCAGTATCAGCCGGCACCGGAGCCGCAGTATGAACCGGCACCGCAGCCGCAGTATGAACCGGCACCGCAGCCGCAGTATGACCCGGCACCAGAGCCGCAGCATCAAGGAGATCCAGCGCAGCAGGATCAGTGGTTTGGATCACCATACCGTCAGCAGCAACCCTGGCATACCGGACAGGCGCAACAACACCAGTCTTGGGGATCAGGTTTTGCAGAACAACCGTCTTGGGGGTTAGGTTTTGCGCAACAACAGCACCCTTGGGGGACAGGATTTGCGCAGCCATGGGGCCAAGGTTTTGTGCAAAATCAGCCGCATGAAACCGGGACAGGTTCTTCGCTACAACTGCCCAGTTGGAAC